>QEPC01014205.1:324431-364874 GCA_003113815.1 Sphenodon punctatus
CCTTGTTTTTTGCTCGTTTTTCCTTTTCCATACAGTACCGTCCTGGATCCCAAAATACAATGGCGGATGCCCTTTCCCGATATTATACGCCTGTGGAGAAGGACGCGGATCTTCATGGACCACTGTTTTCGCCAGGGACATTTGCAGCCACCCTTCCTTCTTTAACGCAACTACAAACTGTAAGTCGGAAAGAGATGCCCCTGTCCCATTTCCAACAAAAGGAGGGATTATATTATTACAAGGAAAAAGTCGTGATTCACCCTAAATTTAGGCCACAGGTTATGTGGGCCCATCACGACTCTCCCCTTGTGGAACACCCCGGGTTTCAGCGTACCCTTTCTCTCATTCGTAGATCCTTTTGGTGGCCTTCCTTATATAAGGACATCAAACAATATGTGCAGGGATGTTCCACCTGTGCTAGAACTAAAACTCCTCGAACGTTGGGTTATTGCAACTGACAGACTATCCCAAGGGACCCTGGCAAAAGATTGCCATGGATTTTATCGTAGGACTTCCTAAATCATCAGGATGCGATACTATACTGGTTATTCTGGATTACTTCACAAAGATGGGCCACTTTATTCCTTGTAAAGGACTACCTACGGCCCTCGCAACGACTCGCATGGTTCTGAGAGACGTAATTCGTTTACATGGAATCCCAAAAGAAATCATCTCAGATCGAGGGCCCCAGTTTATGTCTCAATTTTGGAAGGCCTTCTTTACAGTTCTACGAGTAAAACTTCGACCCATGACAGCCTACCACCCCCAGGCTAACAGGCAAGTAGAGCGGGTTAATCAGCATATCGAACACTACCTCCGATGTTTTTGTTCCTATTTACAGGAGGACTGGACATAACTCCTCCCGCTTGCCAAATTCACTTATAACAATAATCCCAACGCTTCATTGGGTACATCTCCCTTTTTTGTCTCCTATGGCTTCCACCACCCTCTTTGCTTTCCAGAAGCACAACTCACATCCATCCCTGCTGTTGGAACCTTGGTGAAAACTATACGTCGTGCACAATGGGCAGCACAACGACATCTCAGGGAAGCACGGCTGCGATATAAACNATATTTGAGGCCTACTACCTCATTGCCCACCACATGGCAGGGTTGGGCTAACACTGGGGCATGCTTCAGTGGCCCCACTACGTGCATCTGGTGGGCCAACCTGTCCCGGGCCCCTTCGTGACCCCCTGAAGCTGGCTGTGAGGCCCCCTGTGTTTTTGGTGCCATGGATGACAGCCCCACTGTGTGCTCCCTCCACCCCCCCCCCACCAGCTCTGTGCACTGGCCGCTCACTCCTTGCTGTTCTGACCTTGCGACTGCTCTAGGAAATTTGGTTGCCCCTGTTCTTCTCACCTGTGTCGCTGTGTTCCCTCCATGGGCACGCTCTGGCCTTCACTGTCTGTTCTGTTCCCCTCCATGGCTTCCCCCCTCTCTTTGGCTCGTTCCTGCTGCCTGACCTCACTACCGGCCCTACTATTGGTGTTGTCATCCTGTGTCTGGCCGCCCGCTCACCTGTGTTCGTGACCTGCCCCCACAATGCCCCCGTGTGCCTCGTTCACTGTGCGGGACTTGGGGGCCCTGGATAGTGCCTCCCACCTTCCTCCTGGGGAGGAGGGGCTGCATGTGCTGCTCGCCAGTTCCTGCTCGCCTCCATCCCTGGCCGTGCCTTTGCATCAGCATGAGGGATCTCTGCCGTCTGGACCTGCCTCGGACCGCTCCGGTGCCTTCCCCGGCTTGGTTGCCCACCCCTGCGACTGTGCTCCATCCCTGTGGGGGCCCCTATGGCTTAGGGTGTCTATGTTGCTGTTAGGTGTCCTGTGCTGTCAGTGGGGTTCTGGGTGCCTGTCAGTGAATCCTGGTCTGTTCCCGGTCCTGTCCCCTCCACTTCCTTGGCCTGGGGCACACACACCCCGACCATGGTGCTGTGTGTGTTGGCCTTTCCTCTGTGCTCCCCCCTTCCATCCTTTCCTGTTCGGGTGTCTAGGCGCCTGGGCGTGTGTTTGTGTTTTGTGTTCTGCCTTGTCCGCGGCTTCCCTGTGCCTTTTGTGTGTTCCGCCTCAGTGGCTCTTCTCCCTCCTCCCCCTTCCTTCCCGTTTTCCTTGTGTGGGCATTGCCTTTTGGTGATTGTGACTTTGTTTGTCCTCAGTCGACCATGTCTGCATCCCGCCCCGGTGTCTTCTGGGTGTTTTGGCCATGGTCCAGAATCAGCATAATGTCTGATGTGCTGCCCGGGGCCGTGGTCCATCTGTCCATTTCCTTGCTGTAGTTCCGCTCTCGTCATGTCTGTTTGGGGTTTTCCTGGACCACAGGAGGGGGTTAGTCGGCTCGCAACGGTTGGGAATCCACTGTGGTGACCCGGGAGTGCGTAACGTCTGAAATTATCCTTTGAAATGTCCAAACAACAACAAAGAAATCATGATCTTTCAAATGAATTTTTCAATTGAAATTTCATTTCAATGAAATATTTTGTACCAATTCTACTTTGAAGGGACAAAGAAGAATTTAGTTTTAGTCCCAGCTCTGATATATAGCACTGCTGGCGCTATATAAATGTTTGTTAATAATATAGACTTGCAATGTGAGTTATCATGCTAACTTCTCTGTGCTTCACTTCCCTCTTTGGAAAAGAGGAATGGTGAAAATTATCTTTGTCACAGATGCAGCTTGACAAATGTTTGCTAATTTTCTTGCATTCCTCAGAGGAATGTGTAAATATTTCTCATTCTTCACCAGGTTAGGTTGTGGTTTTTTTTTATGAAGGCTATGTCTTTTCTAGGTCTACGTTTTTACTTTTTCAGTTACTATTCAAAGTTGATATATCCTTGTTGTCTTGTTTTATCAGTTGGGTTGCTGCAAGCACCAGATGGGCATTCTTTCAGGCTTTTAAGTTTAAATCCAGGTACATGTTGCACAAGTCAAGTAATCAAAGAGTTGCAAGTGTATAGATTATTGTAAGATTATTGGTGCAGTCCTCATTTAGAAGGCAATAGGACCTGGGATTGAATTCCATGGAGTCAGGATTGTGTTTGACATCTCTAAGGATGCTATTGTACACTGGTCATTAGAAGAAGGTTTTTAACCATCATAGGGTATTTTCAGATGTTACGGACTGTTTGACCTGCCACGTTGAACCCTAGACCAGGATCCATCTTGGATCTTGGTTCGTGATCAGACCAGCCATCCTTTAGATGTGCCAGCCTGATCGCTAACAGGGATCGGGGAGGGGGCGGGGCTACGTAGGGTGGGGGCGGGACTGCGCTGCACGATGTGCTGCTGCACAGCCCCCCCCCAAGCTCCCTCGGTTGTCCGACCTCGGGGAGACAGTCGGGCGCAACGGCCAATGCAGCCAATGTGCCCAAACCTGTACCACGGTCGGGGCCACGATCCAGGATGGGCCAAAGGTAACAGACATTACTTTTGGCCCATCCCGGATCGTGGCCAGTCTAACCACAGTTTTGGCCCTCAGGCCAGCCTGAGGGCCAGAACCGTGGTCAATTGAATCGCATTTTGAATTGCATTTTATTGCGTGGTTGAAGATCATTGCAAATGACAAAGAATACAATACAATAAATAAGCAATATAAGATACAAAGCAATTATAAAACAATCATACTGTCATACCAACATTACTGATACCCAAGAACCAGCAGTGGCAAGACTACTAATACCCAAATTACTTTTATACAGTTAATGGGCTAAATTTTAAAAACTGACTTCGGAGATGGACTGCCCTCAACAGAAAGGAGGCTACATTTTGAATGATTACTGGATCAGTGCTATCCAGGAGAACTGNCAGGAGAGGAGAAAGCGTTATATCTTCGATGATCTGAAGAGGAAGATCTTGGGCTATGAAACAACCCAACCCCCCGCTTGGCCTCCCCTTGTTGTTCCTGTGAGTCGCCTGTAAAGAGGTTGAGCTGTAGCCCTCTAGATCCGAGAGATCTCCAGACCAGGTTTCTTGGATCATAATGACTGAAAATCCCTGAATATAGTGTAAAAAGTCTGGGTCGTTACAGTGCCTAGCCCAGCCTGCCACATTCCACGAGCATATTGTGAGAAGGCTTGGGGGGGCCGACCGGGATAGTCATGGGGTTGAGATAGAGCCCGACCTTCTAAGAGCCACAGCTTCCACAGGGGGAGCATCACTATCTGCTGGAACGGAAGCCTGCAACGAGACTTCAGACTCACACAAAACTAGCTCCAACAAGTGACTCTTAATTGGGGTAGAGTCACAAACTTTTAGTGGTGGTGAATTCTCCCCCTCTGGACTACAGTTATCGCAGGGCTTTATTTGGGGAGCCTCCCCCTTAGAATGACCCTGGGTACCTAACCCCTGTGGATAAACCTGGACTTGACAGGCATAGTCACCACTATCTTGGGTAGTTTTTACTTTGCCCTGCCCCTGGACCACACCCAACTGGGGGGCTTCCGGCATTCCCAAGGGAATGGTAGCGAGCTGCTGACTCCCTGGCGTGAACGTATCATCTGATACTGGTGCAATGATAGAATTGTCTAAGACTGGGACCCGGCCTATATTTCCCAGAACTGGAAAAGGTATCAAAGGAAGGATCTGGAGGTTCCTATAAGCTCTGGATAAATACACCCCATTGGCAGCAAAAAGGGAAATTTTAGACCACAATTTGTCTACAATTGAATGGTCAAAAAAATGAACCAGCAAGTGATATGAACACCGACGGGGAGATAACCAGAGGCATTGGGCAATAGAACTAAGTTGAAATGTTACTCACAGAATAGCAGATAAATGTCTCAAAATAAGAGACTTGGTCGTCCATTCTGGGAGTCGCCGACCTGGCAGGGAGACTACTTGAAAAACTAATGCCTGTGAATCTAGTTGCAAGGGGCTTTTCTTTTGGTCGATTGCGGCTCCAACTACCTCATTGCCTAAATCTTTCACCTGGCACTTGGCCCATCCTGGGCAGTCTGAGTTCCTACTGAGGCCAATGAGGGGAGAGGAGGAACCTTATTACGTTGCAGTGCTACTGCCTCCTGTAACTTTAGTTTGTCCATAATGATAGCTAGCTGGAGCCACTGAAGTTCAAGCTGCATGTTGACATTCTTCAGCTGGGCATATAATCAAGACACTGAATCCCCCATAACGTCACATTGTCGACCCATGTGTTCCCAAAGAAAGTCCATACTGGAATTGATAACAGGAGACAAAGGCCGTACGGGTGAGGCCACAGATACCACAGGGACTGGGGCCATGGATAAAGCAGATGTAGGCGGAGGGGTCACCTGCTCCAGCCTCAGTTCCGGCTCCTCCACCGAGGGAAGGAGACTTACCGATCTATCCGCTTTTTTGGGCGCAGTCCTGGGGCCCTGCAAAAAACTTTCCAGGGTCTGTTGCTTTGCTCGGGACTGCGCTCGGGTTTCCATCCCTGACTTTTTCCCCTTCCTGCCCATAGGGAATCAGCTGCCTCCCCACACAGAGCTTGCAGACCCCACTGCCCCGTGCACGCCTAAGCCAGCGCAAAAGGGCGCACCCTTGTGCACGACGCCCTTAGGCGTGATGCACCGGCGCGCGACTACGGCGTTGCCGTAGGCTCGGCGATGTTTTAAGGAGCTGCGTTGGTGTCTGTGCAGACGCAGATCGCCCGGTGTCAAACTCGGCTCAGCTGGTCTCGTTGCCGGTCGGAAGGTCTCTGGTTTATGAACGAGTTTCCATCCTCTCAGTCCTCCCCTTCTTCCCCATTGAATACTGGTTCCCAGAAGACAAAGAAGCTTAGCGGCTTGGGCTTGCACTGGGGTACGTGGCAGGGTGGTCAAGGGCACAGGCAGGCAACCTGGGATGGTGGCAATCCCTTGGGGCCCTCATCCCGCTGTCCTGCTCCCACGCTCTTTTGCCACGTAGTCGGCTTGGGTCTCCACGGGCTCTCAAGGGCTGCACAAGGGCAGCACCCTTAGTTGTCACCCTTCGGCAGGCACCCACGGGTTGGCANAGGATGAGTGGCAGCAACCCCCCTCCAATCCAGGCCTCTGGTGGGAACCCTCAGACAGGTGAAACACACAGCCCTTGCAAGCCCCAGTCCACGCTACTATACCTGCAGCAGTGGGGGGAGGGGAGGGATTCAGGATGAGTGGCAGCAACCCCCCTCCAATCCAGGCCTCTGGTGAGAATCCTCAGACAGGTGAAACACACAGCCCTTGCAAGCCCCAGTCCACGCCACTATAACTGCAGCAGTGGGGGGAGGGGAGGGATTCAGGATGAGTGGCAGCAACCCCCCTCCAATCCAGGCCTCTGGTGAGAATCCTCAGACAGGTGAAACACACAGCCCTTGCAAGCCCCAGTCCACGCCACTATAACTGCAGCAGTGGGGGGAAGGGAGGGATTCAGGATGAGTGGCAGCAACCCCCCTCCAATCCAGGCCTCTGGTGGGAACCCTCAGGCAGGTGAAACACACAGCCCCATGGTCAATTTGATCCCAGCTGGGTGTTCACTGTGGTGAACATGTGGCCGGGAGCAAACAGATGTTCCCGTGATCATTGCCACCACACGGAATTCACTGGGATTCACTGTGGTGAGCAGCGATTTCGTAACGTCTGAAATTATCCATAGAAGTGAAATTATGGAATAGTTTCCCATGGACAGTTGTGGGTGGAAAGAATCTTATCAGTTTTAAAAGAAAGTTGGCTATATTTATTAGAGGTATCCTGAGATGAGCTTCCTACTTGATACTACATGGAGAACCCTCCTCCCCACAATCCCCCTAACATATTTTGTTGTATTGATTTGTTTTGATCCTTCCTATGAATCATCAAAGATGGTGGTAAAAGTAGTTGGGACCCTACCCTGGCAAGTTGTTCTGGTACCAGGGTGCTCTAAAAAGTTTGTCTTGGGTGCCTATTCTGTTTAAGGAATTAAGCACACACAGAAGCTGCTTAATTCTGTACCCATCTTTATTCAGATGTTCTTTCTGTTTAACTTCTCCTGCTTCATTCTCTGGTGACACAGGAACTATATGGCCTCAGCTGAGGTCAACTCATAGAATTCACTTTACTCCTAAGTAATGGTATTGATTAACTAGCAGATCCTGCACACATGTTCAGGGTTTAAGTGATCACCCTATTTTGGATAAGGAAGGAATTTCCCCCTGGGTCAAATTGACAGTTGACTCTGAGGATTTTTTCCACTTTCCCCTGCTGCATTGGGGCATAGCTCACTTATCCCAGGGTGTTTTAGACAAGGCATATTTCTAAAATCCGGGAGAAACAAACTCATGTTGGGGGTGGGGGATTTAGACATTCCTCCCTATTACCAGAAGTGAGCAGGGCACCATTGGAAAAAAATGGGTGTCATGAACTAGCGCAGGCTTGCAGATGCGGACTTGGTTTTTACAAGTTTGCATTTCCAAGCCTGCGCTAGTTCATGGCACCCGCTGTTTCCAATGGTGCCCCGGCTAACTTCCGGTAGCAGGGAGAAACATCGAAACACCCCACCCCCCAGCATGAGTTTGTTTCTCCTGGACTTTAGAAATGCGTAAGAAGCAAGCCTCGTCTAAAAATGCCCTGAGTCATCTGGATATGTTTTACAAAATCACTCCCTTTTATTTCAGGCACTGACGCATCGCCTCACTCCTGTTCTCTGCTTGTGGCAGATTTAATCAAATAAGCTATTCTTCTTTGGTGAATTCATCTGTTGGGGTGGTTAGGGTCTGGTGAATCCTGTATTAATGTAGGGCCTAGACTAGGTGACCCTTGGTGTCCCTTCCGGCCTCATCATTCTATGATTTCAAATGTACAAGGAAGAAAAAGATGGCTACTAGTGTTTGTTATCATTTGTATAGCAAGTTAGTACATCACACATTATGAATCTGTGTACAATTTCACACTCTCTGCATCCATCATTGCAAGAGTGGAGTGAATCATTTGCAGCAAATAATATATTCAGCTTTCTGCTCACAGAGTATTTGCAAACAGCTCAGAACTTTTGCAAACTTAAGCTTCCATCCTGAAACTACTTACAAGCTTGATTTCAGCAGGGCTTAACTAGTTTGGGAGCAGTTTCAGGTTTATTTATTTATTTACCAAATTTATATCCCACTCTTTCCCTTCACAGGCGGCCCAGAGTGGCTAACAATATATATAAATTAAATACAATAAAACAATTCAACTATAAAATCCATCAAACAAATGACAGACAAACAAATAACACCCCAACCCACGCTCCCTACCTAACCCGCCCCTTCTCTCTCGCCAAATGCCTGACAGAACAGCCAGGTTTTGCAGTTGCTACAGAAGTCCAGGAGGTCCAGGGCCAACCGTGTCCCCACCGGGAGGGAATTTCAGAGGTGCGGCATGGCCACCGAGAATGCCCTATCCTGTGTGGCCCCCTGGAGAACCTGGGGGACCTCCAGAAAGGCATCCCCCGGATGACCACAGGGGGCGAACTAGAACCTGGGGGGTGAGGCGGTTTTGCAAGTAAGCAGGACCGAGACTGTATAGGGATTTAAAGGTTAAAACCAACACTTTGAATCGGGCCCGGAAGACTATTGGCAGCCAATGCAGAGATCGGAGCACTGGTGTAATGTGCTCCCGGCAGCCCAACCGCACCAGGAGCTGGGCCGCCGCGTTCTGCTCCAGCTGCAGCTTCTGAGCCATCACCATAGGTAGCCCCACGTAAAGCACGTTGCAGTAGTCTAACCTAGAGGTAATAAAATCATGGATGATTGTGGCCAGGTCCGGAACCGAAACCAGCAGCCAAAGCCACCGCACCAGATGTACCTGGTGGAAGGCACTCCTCGCCACAGTCTCCACTTGGAGATCCAGGCAGAGTTGCACATTGAGGAGCACCCCTAGGTTCCGCACCTGGGATGTCAGTGGAGGAAAGACCCCATCAATCGATGGAGCCGTCACCTCCGCTGACCTACCCACTAGCATCATCTCTATCTTGTCAGGATTCAGTCACAGTCGATTAACCCTCATCCAGTCCCCCACAGCTGTCAAACATCAGGTAAGCCCCAAGACAGCCGGACCTGGGTTGGTTGAAAATGAAAGGTACAGTTGAGTGTCATCAGCATATTGATGACACCTCACCCTGAACTCTCTGATCACCTCGCCAAGCAGCTGCATATACACGTTGAACAGGAGAAGGGACAGAACAGAACCCTGTGGGACCCCACATGGGAGGTATCAGTAAGATGAAAAAGAATCACCGAGTACCACCCGCTGAGTTCTTCCAGTCAGGAATGAGCGGAACCATTCAAGAATGATCCTGCCCACCCTTGCACTGTCTTGAAGGTGCGTCACCAACATCTCATGGTCAATGGTATCAAATGCTGCTGATAGATCTAAAAGGACCAATAGGGTTGATCGACCCCGGTCCTTTTCTTGGCGAAAGTCATCCATCAGGGCCACAAGTGCTGTCTCAGTAGTCAGTACCATAACCCAGACGAAAGCCAAACTGCGAAGGATCAAGATAACTGATGTGGTCGAGGTGCCCCTGGAGCTGTTGAGCCATCACCCATTCAATAACCTTCCCTAAAAAGGGAAGGTTAGAGACTGGCCAATAGCTGGCAGGGGAGTCAGCATCAAGCAATAGTTTCTTGAGCAGAGGCCGCACAACCGCCTCTTTGAGACAGCTCAGCACTCTGACCTCCTGCAGGGAGGTGTTGACCACCCCAGCCAACAACGGCCCAGCAGCTCTTAATCAGCCAGGATGGGCACGATCCAGTTCACAAGAGGTGGCTCGAACAGTCCCAAGCACCCCCACCACGTCATCAGGTGTCACCGACTGAAAGTGATTCCACAAAAATGGACAAGTCAGGGCTCCATTAATTGAAACTTCATGCATAGTAAGTTTTGTGAACAATTCTTGGTGTGCGGGTCATTGCAAATGAGCTTGTTGAGAATATTAATAATTTTAAAAAGGATGTGTAGGTCTTATTAAACTCAAATCTCACCTGACATGATGCATTGTTGTTTCCCTTGATGTGAGGTGCTGTAGTGGCTTGTTCATTGGGGCTAATGAGACTCAGGCCCACAAGAAAATCTCCCAGCGATAGATGACCTGCTGCTGTGGTTGCCAAAACTCCAGCAGTTATGTCTGTATCCCTTCTAGACCCAGGATGCTAAGTGCAGCTGCTGCAAGAAAGGTCTGTTATGAACCTGCTCACAGATTCCATGAGCATGGTGTTGTGGGTAGAGAGATCAGAAAAGGGCTAATCATGGATCAGCCCTCTCTGGGCTCTACTACCAACAGCAGTTTGTTCAGGAGAGTTGTGACCAGGACAGGCTCAGAATGGAGCTCAGGACTAGCTCTTGCAGCTGCCAACAAGCCCTGCTCTTTAAGAACATAGATGCACTTGCTTGATATAGGTTGCTCTACATTTGGGTTAGACCAATGGTCCATCCATCCCAGAAGCCTGTGTCCACCTTCAGTCACTTCAGAGATGTGCACAACAGGTTGTAAGTGAATGATCCATTCCCTGCTAGTTACTCGCAACTCCCCACCATCAGAGATTACATCCCCCCACCAACTGGACTAATATTCATTTAGGGACCTAACCTCTAAGAACCAAAATGTGAAGTGCAGGTTATTGGCCTTTAATGTAATACATGCCTTTTCCCAAATCCCGAGTTGTTTTTTATTTAATCATCAACTGTTGAAATCTTCATCTCTTATTTACCCTGTACAGCAAGGATTCCCTTTAAGCTTGATGCATGAGGTTTGGATCTGTCAAAGAGAATTACTTCCAGACTTCTTGTGAAGGATGAATGACCTCAGACATCTTGCTGCCAGAAGCAATGGCAGATACACTTTTAGATTTTGTAAGGTAGAGAGAACATGTCATACTGTCCATTGTTATAAAAGTTATTTCTATTAAGCGTTCCAAATTTTTCTTGCAAGAAGAAAACAAAGCCAAATGTAGAGCAACCTATATCAAGCAAGTGCATCTACAGTAATTATCTATCTGCCACATGCTATATCTTATGACTAGATCAAGACTGTGTATATAACAGGAAATGGATTTTTCTAGCCATACATTTGGTATTATGAAAGTTCCTACTGCATTGTAGTTGCGGTAGTAGGGCCGCGGCTATGGAACTCCCTTCCGGAGGAAGCTCGCCTGGCCCCTAGCCTGTTAACATTCCGGCGAAGTTGTAAGACCTGGCCTTTGGGAGGGAGGGTGAGTAGGGTGGGGTTTTTTTTAGTTCCCCCACCTATTTTTGGCTGTTTTTGGTTTTTATGATTGTATCTAGCCCTGTTTAATATTTTTATAATATTTATGATGATTTTTAATTGATTTTATTGTGTTTTGATGTATGGAAGCTGCCCCGAGCTGCATGGCAGGAGAGGCGCGGTTGAAATTTATAAAATAAATAAATAAAATAAACTTTAATGACCTTTTTTGTTTGGTCTGCATAGAATATAAGGATGTAACTAGGGATGTGCGAACAGAACGCGGTTTGGATGTTCGGTCGTTTGGTCGTTCAGTTCGGGAACCGAGTTCGGGTTTGGTCATTCAGTCCGGGAACCGGGTTCAGATTCAGTCATTCAGTTCGGCGGCGTTCGGTCCTACCAAATGTTCAGTGGAGTGAGGTATCAGTATTGGTATCTGTATCGTTTGGTCCCGTGATTGCGTTGGAAACCGAAAACAGTAGTTTGATTGCATGCAGAGCTTGTATGTGCATGCGTGCGTGCATGCATGCATGTGTGTTGTGGCTGTGTGGTTTCGTTTGGTTGAGGTTTGGGTGTTTTGTTTGTTTTGGTTTGGTTTGGTTTGGTTTGGTTTGGTTTGGTTGAGGTTTCGGTGTTTTGTTTGTTTGGTTGGGTGTTTGGTTTGGTTGGGAAGGTTGGAGGATAAAAGAAAAATGAAGCTTAGGAAGGTGAAGGTGGAGGAGGAAGAGGCACAGCCTGGAGCTTCTGAGGTTGTGGAGGTCAGCTCCTCGTCAGAGGAGGAAGAGGGCACAGGAGGTGCCACTGCTGCCAAATGTAAACTTTATTTTTGTTTATTGTTCCATAGAACTTTGAGGACAAGAAGAATACTATCCTTTAGAGTGAGCTCACTGGCATGCGGGTCGGTGGGTGGTGGGCTGTCAGGCACAAACAGTGGGCATCAGTGGGTGACAGCGGATGTCTGCCACAGAGAGAGAAGGTGTGTGGGGGCTCTTCCAGCAGCCAGGCATGAGCCGAAGCACCAACCCAGACACGTGCCAGTCAGGGTCTCCAGTTGCCATCCCTAGCACCCCAAGAAGGGCAGGATTTGCACGTGTCCGATGTAGGGGTCTGTCACGAGAGAAAGGGGTGGGGGGCTCTTCCAGCAGCCAGGCATGAGCCGAAGCTCCCACCCAGACATGTGCCAGGCCAGCCAGGGTTTCTAGTTGCTCTTGGAAGGACTTGAGGCATCAACATAAATGAATGATATGATTTAGGTGTTGTTTATGTGTTCCTGTTTCAGACAGGGTGATGATGATGCCGCCGCTGGTGCCAGGCCTAAAACACTATCCCGGCAGAGGTCGCAGCTGCAGGAGTCACCAGAAAGCAGGCCGATGAGGTCTGCAGTCTGGCAGTACTACGATAAGCTGAAAGGCAGATTTGCTGAATGCAAGGTAAGGCACAGGGGCTGGAACAACAGGGAATGGATTGCCCTATGACCTGTAAGGAAGTCCCCTGCAGAGAGAGATTGGCCACCCAGTCCACCCACTTGTGGAGACAGAATGCAGGCAGGGCTTGACAGACCATTGGTCTGACACAGCATGACACTTCTTATGTTCCTATCTTTTTATGTTCTTTAGATCTGCAACAAAAAAATAAAGAGAGGGCCGCCACCACAGTCCTTCCCCCTCTAGCTCCGCTGAGGAGTCTCCAGCCCCCTGGGAGGAGTCCAAAGGGGCAAAGGCTTTTGGGGCCTATCACATGATTGAATGGAGAGGCCTAAACAGAACATTATGGAGGCCAACCGAAAATATATGGACAGGCTAAGGCTTTAGGCCCTCACAATGGAGGACCGGCTGGTGGAACGGTTCCAGGAGTTCGAGGTACGGGAACGCAAGGTGGAGGCATGCTAGGAGTAGCTTCGCACAGAGATCACCGATGTGGAACTGTACCACCAGTCGGTCTTGAAATGGAAGGTGTCCTTGGCGGAGGTTGTGGACTTTGCCTGGCAACATGGGTTTAAGCCAAAGGAGGACTTGATGCCAGCCCCTCGGTCCTGTGCACCCCTTTCTCTTTTCCCCCACATTCCGGGGGACAGGTCCACAGACCCCTACGTTTCCTTTCTTTGTGTGTGTGTGTGTGTGTGTGTGTGTATATATATATATATATATATATATATATATATATATATATATATAAATGTTTGTTTTTTGTTTTATAAACTTGTAATGTGTTGATGTTTAAAAAGTTGTTATAAAAGTTATATTTGTTACCTTATCAGCTTTGTTTGAACTTTCCAATCTTTATCCCTCTGTGCTGTTTCTGGCAGGTGGCAGAATCTCATTGTATATACAGCTTGTCAGATCCCTACCTGACAGCAGTAGCACATGTAGCATATTAGCCCCAAGATGTGCGAGCAGGGTCTCAACTTGCAGACAGCCCCCCAGCAGGGGCAGGGCTTGTGTCTGTGTGGATGTGCCAGAGAGAAAGAGAGACAGGCTCTTTGGCAGCGGGCAGAAGGTGGCAGGTGCTGGTGGTCAGAGGTGCTCTTTCAGCAGCTTCAGTGGGCATCCACGAGTGGGTGCGGAGGAGCAGGCTGGGGGGCGGGGGCAGGCTGGCGTACAGGCACCGGTGGCCACTGGCCAGTCAGGCACTAGCAGTGGCAGCACCCAGATGATAGATCTTGGAACTGGAGTGACTGCTTCTGGATGCAGTGGAATGGAATGACCGCTCCTCGTGACTGGAATGATGGTCCCAGAATCTCAATGATGGTTCCTGGGATGGGCATGACTGCTTCAGGTACAGTGGAATGACAGCCTATGGGAGTTGAATGATGTCCCTAGAATTAGTGCTTGGTTGGGCACACTTCATTCAATCATGTGATAGGTGGTTAGCAGGAACAGGGAGGCACACAGGCAGGCAGGTATAATATGATGCGTGTTATTTCCATCTCATTCTGGTAGGTTTGCTGCTGGATGTGGGCAGGGCAAGGGCATTGAGCATGAGCACAGATGAGATCTCTTGCTGGTTCTGGAAGGTGACAGCTTGAACTGGATGCACCTCTCCCCTTTTGTCTTACAGTGTGCACAACAATACGTTGTGTGTAATTTCCATCTCATTCTGGTAGGTTTGCTACTGGCTGTTGGCAGTGAGCATGAGCACAAATGAGAGCTCTCACTGGTTCTTGCAGGTGGCAGCTTGAGTTGGCTACGCTTCTCCCCATCCACCCCCATCTCTCTTGTTCTAGTGGGGAGCCTCTCTCTCTCTCCCCCCCCCCTCTCTCTCTGGCCATATAGTGCAGGTGACAGCATGGGTGGGATCGTGTTTGTCTCTTCTTCTAGCAGTGGGAAGACTCTCTCTCTCTCTCTCTCTCTCTCTTTCCATGAACAGCAGGTTGCTAATGCATAAAGAAAAGGTGGAATGACAGTGCCCCATGAGTGGAATGATGGACGCCAGAATCCTGATGCTGGGTCCTGGAACAGGAGTGGTAGGCAGCTTCTGGATGCAGCATTATGACAGCCCTCCCTGCCTGTAATGTAGAGTCTAGAACTCTGATGGTGGGTCCTGGGGATGGAGTGCCTGTTTCTTGATGCCATGGAATGACAGCTTCCCATGAGTGGAATAACGGGCCCCAGAACCCTGAAGGTGGTGGCAGCTTCTAAATGATGTGGATGGACAGCCCTCCCTGCCTTTAATGTAGACCCCAAAACCCTGATGGTGGGTCCTGGAGTGGCTGCTTCTTGAGATGGTGGAATGACAATGCCCTGTGAGCAGAATAACAGGGCCCCAGAACTAGGGATGTGCAAACAGATCGCGGTTCGGGCTCAGTTGTTCAGTTCGGTCTGGTTCGGTCCATTCATTCGTTTGGTCATTCAATTTGGTCACCAAGTTCGGGTTCGGTCGTTCAGTTTGGTCGCATTTGATTTGGGCATTCAGAAAAAGGTATTGCGAGATCCCATGATCGTGCCAGAAACCGGAAATTCGAGTACGTGCTGGGCTTGTGTGGGGAGAGAGCATGTGTGTGTGGCTGGCTGGCTGTTTGGTGTATGTGTTTTGACTGTTTGTGTGTTTAGTTTGGCTGTGTTGTTTTGGCTGGTTGGTGAGTGTTGGTGGGTGACTGTTGGATAGGGCTGTAGCGGAATATAGCAGCAGTAGCTATTTCTGGAAGAAACAGTGTTTCCGCAATAAGTGGAACGGCATGGCAGAGGCTTTCATTCCGCTAGTTTCATTTCGCGGTTCCACTGTTCCGCTTATTTAATTCCGCTACTTGGTGGAATCGTGGAAACATGACATTTTTGCTACTTCCGCAATTCCGCCAGCGCCACAAAATAGCAGAATAGCAGTTTCCTGCAATTTCCTCAATTTTTCCGCAATTCTGCGATTTGCAGAATTCCGGCGGAATTAGCAAATGTCCGCAGAAAAGTCACGGTGTGGCGCGGGCAATTCCGAAATGGTGGAACGGAATCGCGGTGCAGTAACAGCTGCTGCCGCATCAGCCCTACTGTTGGAGTGTCTGTTGTTTTTTTTTAAAATGAAGAAGACTGTTGTCTTAATTAAATGCCGGGGGGTCAAGGTGGTGCGGTTGTGGAGGAGGAGGAGGAAGAGGTCACTGCCCCAGCCCCTGGACTTTTGGTGGTGGTGGTCCTGGAGCCAGTGGTGGAGGAGCAAGTGGGCACAGGAGGTGCTGCCAGGTTTGTAAACTTTTTTTTTTACTTTGAGGACAAGAAAGGCTCTATCTGTTAGAGCGACCTCACTGGCATGCGGGTGGGTGCGTGGGTGGTGGGCATCAGTCAGGCACAAACAGTGTGCATCAGCAGGTGGCAGAAAATATCTGCCACAGAGAGAGAGTGTACTGTAGTGTGGGGGACTCTACAAGCAGTCAGGCACAAGCACAAGCAACACCCCCACCCAAACATGTGCCTGCCAGCCATCCCTAGCAAGGTTCTCCACTCTCTAGTTGCCATCCCTACCTAGCACCCCCAAATAAGGGCAGGATTTGCACGTGCCAGCCAGGGTCTTTCCAGTTGCCATCCCTAGCACCCAAAGAAGGTCAGGATTTGCACATGCCAGCCAGGGTCTCTCCAGTTGCCATCCCTAGCACCCAAAGAAGGGCAGGATTTGCATGTACCAGCCAAGGAGGGCAGGATTTGCACGTGCCAGCCAGGGTTACCGTCTCCCGTTGCCATCCCTAGCACCCCAAGGAGAAAGGACTAGAGGCATCATCATAAATGCATGATATTACTTGAGTGTTGTTTATGTGTTCCTGTTTCAGAGAGGAATCGGATGCCGGTGCTGGTGCCACACTGAACAGGACAATGAGGCGGAGGTCGCCAGTGCCATCCTCCAGACAGTGGGCGGACAAGGTCCAATGTCTGGAGGTGGTTTGAGAAGCACGAAAAATACGCTATCTGCATGGTAAGACATGGGGGCTGGAACAACAGGGAATGGATTTCCCCCTGACCTGTTAGTAATGGAAGTCCCCTGCAGAGAGAGATTGGCCACCCACCCACTTGTGGAGAGAGAATGCAGGCAGGACTTGACACAGACCATTGGTCTGACACAGTATGGCACTTCTTATGTTCCTATTTTTTTATGCTCTTTAGATCTGCCAGAAAAGATTCAGGAGGCAGAGAGAGGGAACCACATCGGGACTAATTGCCCATATAGAATAGAATAGAATTTTTATTGCAGCGTAGCCATAGGCCATTGCTTGAACAAACAACATAGAAGACACAAATATACACAAATAAATAAGCCCTCGAGTATCATAAACCTAGGACCCTAAAAGTAAAATCTTAAAGTAAGTTTAACTAAAACTAAAATCTAAAAAATAGCATGGGCTACTTAGCCTAAAATTGCCACATACAACGGTAAGAGTCATTCTAATAATAGCAAGACCAGTTAATATCAGGCCATAGGGCCTTGTACTGACGACCTACATATGGCATCAACAACCATGAGCTCTTCGAAAATCGAAGCCCCTTTAGACGGAAATCCCCACCTTTTTTAACAGAACCATAATTGTCTAACCCAGGGCTTAGCACAATAGGGCATTAGAACTGAGATGTCTGCAACACAGATAGGGGAGCATTTGTGAGTGGGTATACAACAGGAACCTGGGCTATGGGTGGACTAGCGACTTGAATTCTTGAGGTGGCCTGGAGAGCTGCCCCCAAAAGAGGTCATCTACCAGCTCTAGGGGAAGCATAAACCAACTTAGGTGAGGTCAAAGCCTCGGTGGCCATCGACCTGGGAAACAGGGCTGGATAAGATGAAACAACAGGAGCTTCAGTCTGAGCCCCATCTTTGAGCCTATTAGTATCAGAAGTATCCAATGGGGAACCTTCCCCCTATGTGGCTGGGTCAGATTAAAATTTCCTTCACGAGGCACTTAATTAGTCAACTGGACTTGTGGCAGCAATGGAGTGATACCCCTCTTGTCATGGACATTAGCCATATAAACCCCCCAAAAATGAAAAAAATGAGCATTAAACAAAAGCCTTTCTACTATGGCTGGTGTACGGAAGTAGATAACTATCCATACTACACCACCCCTATCTGGCAGATAGAAAAAACGGATTATATGTGAAGGCAAAAAAGTGCAGCCCAAAATGCTAGAAATATGATGGGCAATCTGGAATTTTGAATCCCAAGGGGGAAAAAATCCAGACAACAGAGGAAAAACGGTGAAAAACAGGGCATTGGCAATAGGAGTGAGCACTCGATCCTCAGTTGCCTTAAAAGCTAGTGGCCTAGAATGGGCTGTGCCATGCAAAGAGACTGTTTGGCATGTCCGATCCACTCTCTGGGAGCCCAACCCTGTCCTATTTCTTCTAAGCTCGTTGACACAATCCCAAACCCTGGTCAACTGCTGCAGAATGACCAGAAGTTTGTTGTCAAGCCCCTCAATACGTGCCATAAGCGTTTCTACCTGCTGGGAAAACCTGTGGATCTGGGCCTGAATCCCATGGATTTCAGGAACTATGGGTCTCAAATTAATACTGGGTCCCATACAAGTATCACAAGACCCTCCCTTTTCTATATTCCCTCCAAGAAGGGGCTCCATCTCATCTGTCTGCTGGGGATCGCCAGGAGCATGATCCTCTTGAATTTCAGGGATAATAGCTCTTGGAGTAATTGGCATACCAGAGGGCATATCAAAAGATTCCCCCTTTTCTATGTTTGCTCTAATAGGTGACTTTGAGGCCCCCCCAAGACTCCCTGACCTGGCCAACTAAGAAGGGCGGGGACTCTATGGGAGCGACAGTCATCTCCAAGTCCCCCAGCCTGGATGCATATAAACTCGACAGAGGATTGTCCCCTACCACTGCTTGAATAGGTGGAAGCTGGTACCCTATATCCTCAATTTGGGCTTGAAGAAAACAAATTCTGTCCTCTATGGACGGAACTCGGGAACTTGAAGAAGAGATCTGAGAGGACCCCCGGGATTTAGTGGCCAGAGCTAACCATCTTTCTCCTTGCTGCTTGAAAGCCAAAGCACACGTCAGCAGTGAACAATCTGGGGGTACTGGCCTGGGTACGATAGATGGAACAGACCCATCACAAAACATTCCTACCTCCGAAATCGCTGGACCCTGTGACAGGGTGGGAGGCAAGGAACTCATACCGGTAAACAGAGAGTCCCATCCTGTAATGGATCCCTCCGGAGGAGGACACAAGGGAATTTGTGAAAAACCACCCCGCCCAAACCCAGAGGGGACCACTGCCATGGCAAAGCAGTCAGGAAGCTGCAATTGCCTAGCCCGTGCCCTGGTCATCGCCCCCACCTTCTTGGACATTTTGCCTTGGAATTATAACTTCAAACCCACACCGAGAGATGAAACCAAACCATCCTCCGACAAATCCAATAGCAAAGTCTGAGTCCCGCGCCCAACCAGTGCACAAGGCTGCGTGCACAAGGCCGCGCCCTTGTGCACACAGCCCTTAGGCGCGCTGCTCCAGCACCACCGGGCAGCGCGGTGTTTTTTAAATCCTCCCGGCAGCATGGCTCCTCCCCGCTCTCAGCTGTTCTGGCAATCAGTCAGCATAGGTTCCCGGTGACGCTTGACAAAGACCCTCCAGGAATCGGGCTCGGGCTCCCACTCACCCTCACCCAAGCAGTAAAGAACGGATAGGCACAGGAGATCAAGGGGGAAGGACAACAAGGGTTCAGCTCGGCTGGGCGGCGCGGTGGTTTTTAAATCCTCCCGGCGGCGTGGCTCCTCCCCGCTCTCAGCTTTTCCGGCAATCAGTCAGCATAGGTTCCCGGTGACATTTACAGGGACCCTTCAGGAATCGGGCTTGGGCTCCCACTCACCCTCACCCAGGCAGTAAAGAACCGGTAGGCACAGGAGATCAAGGGGGAAGGACAACAAGGGCTCCTTGCTCATATTGAAAAGCTCCACAGGGTGACGGTGGCTAGGAGGCAGGCCTCTGGTGTGTCCGTGGAGCACCAGCACCAGAAGAAGAGGGGAAGGCACGCCAGAAGCGATGACATGTAAGTCCTTCCCCCTCCTCCAGCTCTGATGTGGAATCCCCCCAGGTGTCTGCAGCAGCAATGGCCTTTTGGGCAGAAGTGGAGAGGTCCACCTGGGACTTTGTGGCTGCCCTAAAGCAGCAAGCAGCCACCATGGAGAACTGACTTGTGGAACGGTTCCAGGTGGTCTAGGTACACAAGCAGAAGGTGGAGGCGTACTCGCAGTACTTCTCCAAGTACATCTCCGCTGAGATGGCCAACCTGGAACTCTTCCACCAGTCAGTCTCCAAGTCGCAGGAGGCCATGGTAGGGGTCGTGGACTTTGCTATCGCACACGGCTACCAAATGCAGGTGAGTGTGATGCCCCATGCCCCTAGGCCTCATGCACCTCTGTTGCCAATCCCCCAAATTCCAGGGGACAGGCCCAAGGACTGAGTACATAGATAAGTTTCCTTTCTAGTTTAAAATGTTTGGTTTTTGTTTTATAATGTTGTTGTTGTTGTTTTGTTAATAAAAGTTATATTTGTTGTGTTATTGTTACAAGCTTTGTTTGAGCTAAAAAATCTTTTATCCCTCTGTGCTGAAGTGTTCTGGCTGGCAGGTGGCAGAATCTCATACAGCTTGTCGACCCCTACCAGCAGCACCTGGCACCACATGTAGCATAGTTAAGGTATTAACCCAAAGATGTGCCAGGCAGCAGCAGGGTCTCAACTTGCAGACAGCCCCCAAGGAGGGGCAGGGCTTGTGTCTGTGTGGGTGTGCCAGAGAGAAAGAGAGACAGACTCTTTTGGCAGAGGGCATCCATGGGTGTGTGCGGAGGAGTAGGCTGGTGGGGAGTCAGGATTGCAGGCAGGCAAAGGTGGCTGCTGGCCAGTCAGGCATGAGCAGCAGCAGCACCCAGAATGGAATGACAGCCCCCCGTGACTGGAATGATGGTCCCAGAATCTCATTGATGGTTCCTGGGATGGACGGGCATGACTGGCTGCTTCAGGTACAGTGGAATGACAGCCTATGGGAGTTGAATGATGTCCCTAAAATTAGTACATGGTTGGGCACACATCATTCAATTGTGTGATAGGTAGGTAGGTATAGAAATGCACATAGGCAGGCACATAATACGTCCCACATTTTGTTACATTTCATCTCATTCTGGTACACTTTTGCTGCTGCTGGATGTGGGCATCGGACATAGATGGGAGTTCTTCCTGGTTTTGGCAGGTGGCAGCTGGAGCTGGCCTCCCCTCCACTCCATCACTCTTGTTCTAGCAGGGAGCCTCTCTCTCTCTCTCTCTCTCTCCCTCTCTCTCTCTCTCTGGCCATGTAGTGCAGGTGACAGTATGGGTGGGATCATGTCTGTCTCTCCTTCTAGCAGTGGGGAGACTCTCTCTCTCTCTCTCTCTCTTGACAGCAACCTGGGTGGGCAGACAGGCACCTTGGCATGAGAGGCAGGAAGGTGGCCTGAGGCAGGCTTTGAGCTTGGCGGCAACCTGGGGTACAGACAGCATATTTCATTTCATTTCATTTCATTTTTTATTTGCCACAGGCAACTCGAGGTGGCTCACAACAAAAATGAAACAACTCATAACACAATATACAAAAATACAATTTCGTCAACAAGAGCCACAAAAAAACGCACACCCACATTCTTAAATAATAACTTAAATTCATATTTACCAAACCCGCCTTCAATCTCCATTACTCTACCCTCCTCACACTCCTTTCCTGCTGCCACCAGGAACGGAGTCCTTCTCACCCCCCTCATTCCTTCCTGCTCTCACCAGGAAGTGAGTCCTTTCCACAATACAACATAAGAAAAATGTCATATATATTAATATCTCCCCACCATCTCTACATACAATTATAATACATCATTATTTCTACTAACCCATACAAACTTCATTTATAGAGCATAAATTAAACAATCTCCTAAATCCCCCAACACTTCAATTTGCCTACTTTTCCACATTCTCCTTCTCCCCCCACCCTGATCCCACCAGGAGGAGGAGCCTTCTGCAAATCTCCAGTTCTTCGCAAAATTTGTATTCCCTGATGGGACATCTCTTCTTCCCACCACAAGTCTATAAAAGTATACTTGTGGTCTCAATCCTCAGGCACAAGTCCCACTCTTTGGGACTTGTGGTCCCAATCCTCGGTCCCAATCCTCAGTCCCAGCCGAAGGGCACAGCCAAAGGGCACACCCCTTTGGACATGCCCTTTCGGTGCATGCCACCGGCATGGCCACTGGCATGACCGGCATATAGGCCTGGGGGCCATTGGTAGCAGCAGGCAGTGGGTTGCCGGGTTACAGAACCCTTGGCACAGACAGCTTATAGGCCTGGGGCCATTGGCAGAAGCAGGCATTGGTTGCCAGGGTACAGAACCCTTGGCACAGACAGCATATAGGCCTGGGGCCAATGGCAGCAGCAGACATTGGTTGCCAGGGTACATAACCCTTGGCACAGCTAAGATATAGGTCTGGCCTGGGGGCCATTGGCATTAGCAGCAGAAGACATTGGTTGCCAGGGTACAGAACCCTAAGCACAGACAGTATATAGGCCTGGGGGCCATTGGCACTAGCAGCAGCAGACAGTGGTTGCCAGGGTACAGAACCCTTGGCACAGACACCATATAGGCCTGGGATTGGCACTAGCAGCAGCAGACATTGGTTGCCAGGCTATAGAACCCTTTCACAGATGCCATATAGACCTGGAGGCCAATGGCAGTAGCAGACATTGGTTGCCAGGGTACATCACCCTTGACACAGACAGGAAATAGGCTTGGCCTGGGGGCCATTGGCACTAGCAGCAGCAGACATTGGCTGCCAGGGTACAGAACCCTAGGCACAGACAGTATATAGACCTGGGGGCCATTGGCAGCAGGAGACATTGGTTACCAAGGTACAGAACCCTTGGCACTGACAGCAAATAGGCCTGGGGGCCATTGGCAGCAGCAGCAGACATTGGTTGTCAGGACAGGCAGGCGATGTGGCATGAGCAGCAGTCAGGCAGACTGAGGCAGAGTTTGAGCTTTGCAACCTGGGCGGGTGGGCAGGCAGGCAGTGTGGCATAAGAGGCAGTAGGGCAGGCGGGCTTGGGCAGGCTTTGAGCTAGGAAACCTGGGTGGGCAGACAGGCACCTTGGCATGGGAGGCAGGAAGGCAGACTGGGGCATGCTTTTAGCTTGCCGGCAAGCTTGGTGGGCAGACAGGCAGCATGGCATGAGAAGGGCAGGCAGGCTGGGACATTGGCAGCAGGGCACTCAGATAGACTAGCAAAGACTGTGCAGTGTGAGAGAGCAAGAGCCAATCAGTGTCACCTAGGCAGGATGAGATCTTGTAGCCATAGGCCAGCTGACAAGCTTACAGTTTGTTTCCAAATGCCACCCTCCATCATGAGGTCAGCCAGATAAGCCGGCCAAGGCCCCTAGTATGAGGGGGGGGCAGGGTGGGCAACAGGCATTGGGAGGGAGGGACAGCACCTCAGCAGCACAGCAGCAGTAGCCCTAGCCCAGATGGAAGAGGAGGAGCCCCATTCCATGACTGCCCCTGGCATGGGATGGCGTGTGCCACTGCACCATCACTCCTTGTCCAGGGGCAGCTCAGGGAATCCCAGCAGTGGAAGGTTCATCTTAATGAACAGCAACTGCTCCACCAACTTGGCCCCCAGTCTCAGGCTCTGTGGGGAGCAAATGTCCCCTGCCATAGAGAACACCCACTCGCTGGGGACACTGGTTGGTGGGCAGAACAAGATACCCTTTGCCACTTTTGACAGGGCCAGCCACACGTTGGCCTTGCTGGCCCAGTAGGCCAAGGGATCGCTGCCGGGATCATTGCATGGCTCCTCCTCCAGGTATGTCTCCATGGCTACTGAGGCTCTGTCGTACTCCCTCTCGTAGCTCTGCCTGGGAACCACCTCCACCACTGCCCTCAGCCATGCTGCTTGCCCTATTGTTGTGGAGGACCCCATATTCCCCAGAGTGGCCTGCAGGTAGGCCAAGCTGCTTCTGTTGCTGATGGCAACAGGGGTGCTGCTGGTGCTGCTGCTGGTGGCGCTGCTGCCACCTCTAGGGTTGGAGGCAGGGATAGACCTGACTGGCTGAGAGGGGTGGCTGCTCCCACTCCCACCATCCCTAGGAGTGTATTGCTGCATAGCCCACTCTGCCTGCCGGACCATCTCCACCAGCACATCCTTCCGGAGGGCATAGAATGCTGTCTGGTGTGCCATGATTCCCTTGACCATTGAAACGCGCCTCCAGCCATGACTTCAGCTTCCGCACCAGGTCAAGTGCCTCATTGGCCAGCTTCCTGCCCACAGGGTCACAATCCCACCCCCGAGAATCTCATCCAGACTCCTGCAGAGACTATGGACCAGAGGGGTCACCTGGCTGAGGGTGGCAGTGGAGCTGTTCATGGTCTCCGTTACGGCCAGGAACTGTCTCAGGACGAAGATGGTTTAAGCCAGGAGCTCCCATTCTGCCCCATTAAACCCTTCCGGTGCCCCGCAGTCTGTCTGCAGTTGTACTGGATGCAGGGCGGCTTTCTGCTCCACAAGCCGCTCAAGCATCAGGAAGGTGGAATTCCACCGTGTGGCCACAACCTGGACCAGCTGGTGCCCTGGGGAGCCTTGCTCAGCCCTCTTCTCCTGGAGGAGCTTGTTGCCCTTCACGCTCCGGTTGAAGAACCCCACCTGCTTCCTTCTCCACTCTATCAGGGAGCTAAGGGAACCTTTCCCAATCCCCTTATCCCTCAAGCCCAGGGCACCCTTGACCACCAGGTGAAGGGTGTGTGCGGCACAAGGAATGCTGGTGAAGCCCCCGTCATGGACTGCCTTTTGTACATTTGTGGAATTCTCCATAACCACGCACCCCTTGGTGAAGGCTGCACCTGGTGTAACCCACTCCCTCACCATGGCAGCCAGGGCTAACTTTCTGTCATGCAGCTGTGGGGGCTGTCCATGACTTGTGCCACCTATACCCTGCTTCGGGACCCCTCCTTCCACTCCCCAAAGCTGCCTCTGGGTCCTGCCACTAGTGTGCCGTCACCGCCAGGTAGGCATGCTGTGTGTTTCTACTGGACCACAGGACTGTGGTGAAGTGTATGGTGGCACCCCCAGCCCCTGCCAGTTGCTCCCTCACCCACTCCTTCAAAGCCATGTACAGGGGAGGCACCACATACTAGGGGTGGGAAGTTCAGATCTCCTGATATCTGAAACTGCCGGTATTTGGTAGTATCAGGAATATCAGATAGATCCGAGAATTCCCTGTACCGATGCCGATTCCAGCACTGGATTTTTTTTACATTGCAGCCATTGAAATCAATGGCTGCAATGTAACACCCCCCCCCAAAACAAAACCATTTCCCCTCCCCCACCCAGGCTGTGCGGGTGGAAGGGGGGACACCCCCCACCCACCCTACCAGTGCCCAGACTGGATTTTTTTTAAAAAACCAGACCGCTGGACCTGTGGGTTCTGGACCGCCACTGCACTGCTGACTGCCTGGCAGCAGCTAGGGCTATTGCTGGAGGAGGCAGCTCTCCTCCGGGAGCCCTCCTGACAATATCAGGTGCTGGCACTCTGGGTTAAGCCCCCCCGATCGCCTCTTACCTGTGCTGCGGGAGGCGGCAGCGGCAGCAGCATGGCATGGGGCTGGCTTCAGCGCTGACTTCAGCGCTTCACTATGCTGCTGGCACTCTTCCTGTACCCCCGCTATAGCTGCTGCTTCTGCTGCTGCTCCTCTCCCTATTGTCATTGCCCAGAGATCAGGTCCTACCTCTGGCAGCCAGGGTGGGATTCACCAGCTCTGGACTTCTGGGGATCGCCTCCACAATGGGGGATATTGGTGGCCCTGGAGGAACATCGGAAGCAGCAGGACCTACTCCTGCATGTGCAGCAGAGACAGCTGCAGCCTCATGTACTGCAGACCTTCCAGTGCCCTGCGTGGCAGTGGAGGGCACTGCCAGGAGGCGCTGCTGAGCCGCTGAAGCCTTTTGCCCTAAAGAAGGCCTGTGGAATTTGGGGTGTGGTGATGTCCTCGGGCTTCTGCTACTGCCTGCTGCCACTCCGTGGGCACGGCCCCTAACACCACCTCTCCCACGTGCCCCATTGCCTGTCTTACGGGCATCAGACTGGTCTCTCCTACTTCCCTTCTCCATGTCTTCCAACTCAAACACACACAAAGATTTTATAATTTTTTTTTACTCTAATTTTGTATCTAATATTATATCTATCACTACACTAAACAGTGGTGGCTCCGCCCCCCCCCCCCGAAGTTTGGTGCACTGCCCCCCTAGTGCTGTGGGGGGACCCCCGGGGCTGCTGGGTTTTTTTAAAAAAAAAACCACGCCCCCGGCGCTGACAGCAGCAGCAGCCTTTCAGAGGCTGCTGCTGCTGTCAGTGTCTATCTCCCTTCTGGGACCCACTCTCAGAGGGGTCCCAGAAGGGACAAAAAGGCTGAGCTGCTCAGCTGCCCAAACTGCATTTTCTATTGAAAATGCGGTTGGGCGACTGAGTCCCACGTCCACAGCACGCAAAGGACGTTCTGTGGAGTGAGGAGCTAGCCTTCCATTGCACCTAATGGGCACAATGGAACTCTGCTCCTCAGGTGCCTCCCCCTCCCTGGGCCTTCCAGTCATGTTTTTCCCACCCAAATGCTGCTGAACCCACCCGAACACAGCCGAACTGTTCAGTCGTTTCCGAGTTCGGATTGAGTTTGGGTTTGGTCTGTTTGGGTTCAGTTCGGACCTTTGGTTTGGTCATCAGAACGGACCGGGTTCGGTCTCAACTCCGAACTTCCGAACTGCGTTTGCACATCCCTAATGCCAACCAAGATTGTGGTCCTCTTGTGTAACATATGGTGCATTCACATAGAGACATCCCTGGTGTGCAACAGTTGTGTGCACCAATTGTTATTCATTTTCATTATTAAAAACTTAATTTTTGTTTAAAAATATAATTGTTTTTCATTATCGGTGTCATTATTGGGATCGGTATTGCACAAAACCAAAAATGTTGTTTCCATTTCCGTTTACATTTTTTTCAGCATGTGTGTGTGGGGGGAGGGGGTGCTCTGTGCGTGTGTGTGTGTGTGTGTGCGCGTGTGTGTTAGAAGTGTCAGTGGCAGAAGTGCTAACAGACTGCATCTCATTATAGTTTAAACACACAAACACACACACACACAGCCCACACACATACACGCTGACAAAAATGGAAATGAAACCGAATACAATTTATTTTGTTTCATGTGATACTGATAGCAATAATAACACTGATAACGAAAAACAAAATTTCATTATTGATTTTGTTATTATCATTTCCGTTTTTATTATTGTAATACCGAAAAAACCCACAAAATTTAATTTTTGTTATCGAAATAATGAAAACAAAGTGCACACCCCTAATATTGCTTATTCCCTAATGAACCCAGGTCCCTGGTCATATTGTGCATCCTATTTTCTTCTGTATTTTACAGTTCATATTTTAGTACAGAAGGAAAGTTCTAGCATAGTATCTTGTAGGGTCAGCCGAATAGACTGTAAGCCTATAGAATTGTACTGTAACAAAATAATGAGAGAAAGTATATAGCTTTGATAAGAGATCATCTTGGAATGAGAAGTATGAGGGTGGATAGTATAAAAGTCTTGTAACCTTGAGAAGCTAGAGTTTAATAATTCTAATTATTTCTAAGTGTGTTTCTGGAATTTGTTGAATTAGCACACTATATGTCAGAGGGAGAGGGAAGGAGAGAATGTAATAAAAATCAAGGGCATGCCATGTAGGAGATATTTTTAAATAAAAAGCTTGTCAATTTTTCTGATGCAAATTTTTGACTTCTTATGTCCCAATATTTTTAAGTGTTTAGTTCCCAGAGTTGAGAAAGAAAGAAACGTGTTGATCCTAGTGTTGAGAGGGAGACAAAATAGTCCAGATCATATCATTCATCGGACCAACTACTGTTAGTCCAATTCAGAAGGCAACCCACCTTGCCTTCTCACTGGGTGTTTTTAGATGGACGGGCTGCCCTGTTGCTGGCTGTACCAGCCCAATTCACCCCCAGGTGTCCCTTCCGTCTTAAGGCACCCTGACAAATCTGGAATCACCAGCACTTCATCCCTGGGTGACCCGTCTGTCTAAAGGCACCCCATCAGATGTTGTGTCAGAGTAGGCTGGCCAAACCCAGACCACCGACCCAAAGCAGAGCAGCTGTCCATCTGAGGTGTGGACCTACTTGGGTGTCCCACTTCCAACTGGCCATTGCCTTGAGCAACGCCATGCCATTGTAGACACTGTAGTCCACAACTCTGTGGTATGGGGGTGTGCCATTTGGGTGGACCGCAGGCCGGAGAACCTGATGGGTCTGACTGATCCGGACTAGGCAGGGCTGGGAGTGGGCAGATGCAGAGGTGTGCCCTCAGAATAGCTCTGTGAGTGGGCACCCCGCGTCCATCTGAAAACACCTGCTGTGTACAAACTAAGAGTTGTAATGAATAGTGGACTTTATGTTCACAGGTATTATTCGACTTTTTCGATAGTACTGTGTATATCTGAATGCCTATCTATCCCATGGATAGTGAAACAATTATCTGTTTTGGGATTAAAAGCTGGAAACTGATGATAATAATAATAATAGTTTATTAAGCGTAACATAAGTTATTGCCGCCAAAGCCTCAAATAAGACATACAAACATACAAACAAACAGAATCATAAACAAAAAATATATATCAAATTTGCTCTAATCCAATTGGAACTCAGTTACAAAGCAAACCACTTACTAATCCTTTTCACTGAGTTTAAGATCCCTCAATAGACCTCCCATAAAGGCATCTTAATCAATGGCCCCATGGTTTACCCCTAAGAATTCCATCACCCCCAAAATTCCTAACATAAAGCCGGCATACAATTCTAAACCCCCCCTCTCAGCTGACTCAATTCCTGCAATATTTATCCATTAATCAATAAACCTAACCATCCATCGGAATAATTTCTCAAGGCTGGAGTCACAAGACCAGCCTACCCACTAATACCTATAAGCTTACTATCGGAGTTTATGGAGGGTTCCATGACCCAACACCAGCACCTCGCATATAGGTCTGACTTTGCCGACTCTCGAGTTGCACCCGGGGCCCAGACCGCCCCCCCCCAACTGTTGAAACACCCCCAGGAGACCGGGAGTGTGGACTATGTCTCCTTCAGGAGCTGACCTGAAATGGGACTGCTGGTCAAGGATAATAGGAACTGCCTGTTTCCACCTTACCATTGGAAGCTTTATATGTTCCTCAATTCCCACAGACTCAACCCTAGCCCCACCATCCATCACAGGTCTCAACCCTTCCTCAGCGGGGGAAACCAGCAGATCTCCCTCTGTGGCCCCATCCAAAAACCCTTCTTCGGGAGGATTTTGTGCCCACCCATCAATACGCTCTGAACTTTCTTTAATAAGCTGACCACCAACACAACACCCCCCGTATCCCTGGCAGCCATACCTCCAGTACCACTAGATACCTGGTACTGAACTGCCCCCCCGATCTTATAAGGGGGGGCATGGGAGGGTCAATCAGCAGATCTTTAAATACCTCCCCTACATATATACCCCAGGTAGCCAACAAACGGGCCTGATCCAAAACCCTATAAGCAAAGGTGGGACAATAAAAATGCACCAACAACCTATGTATGCACCCGTATGAGGGCAAAACCTGGATTGAGTCAATCATCCCAAATGGCACCCAACCTAAAATAGTCTCCAAATGGTAGGCCACTGCATGTTTAGTATTCCAAGCGGGTAGAGGGCCATTAGGCAGGGGGTAAATCCTAAATACCACCGTCCCCAAAACCGGAACTGGTTTGAACCTACAAGAACCCAAATTCCCCCCAAACTGGGTCCGAGGACATGACTCCTCAACTCGCAACCCATCCTCTAGGTCATCATACTGACCAGGGGGAATCAGGGGAGTCAACTGGGGACGATCTTCACTTAAAATACCCAATCCCTTATGGGTTACCCCAGACCCAACCCACTCCCTTCCAATCAACTATTGCAGGACTGAATTTAACAAACCCTGTTGCCCCTGGGCCAAACTCACTAAGTCACTAATTTTGCTCAACAAAGAATTGACTAGCTCCCCCATCGCCACACAAGATTACTCAATTCGATCAAGGCAGCAACAGTCCGATATATGCGCAGGACTGGACGTGGCAGATGAATCAGGCCCATGAGTGACTAAAGGGTCCAGGAAACATAGTTCCAGATTACAATGGCCAGCTTTCACCATAGCCCAGCAGTGGAGCCAGCCCAGCGGGAACAAGTGGCTGGATGGTAAGTAAGTAGCGCTCAAGCGCAGCCGTAGGTGGAGTCCTTAAATGGCCCCGGCCCTGGTTCGGGTGGCCTGGCTGGGGAGGAGGACAAGTAAGCGGGGGGGGGGATACCCAGCTGAAAAAATATCCCGTTCACGCTCCTCCTCTTCTTTTCTCCCCGCAGATCTCCTAAAGCCTCCTGAAACCACAGCCCAGCAGTGGAGCAACCCCAAGCTGCAAACTGTGTGCATAAGGGGACAGGGACACTAAAACCCAGGACTCTTGCTTGGTGAACCTAAAGCAAAGCAAAAACAACAAGGGCACAATCCAATAGCCTGCGCTACTGCACCGCCCCCTATGCACAGTGCACGGCCAGAACGTGTGTGCCGCAGGCGTGCACATGTGCCGCACACACAGCACAGCCATGTAGGGCAAAGGCGCAACCTGGGCTGACCCGACACACCCCACTTCCCGGGGGCTGGATCAGGAGCTGTGCCTGCCCATTCTCCTGGGCCTCAGAATGTGTGGCCTCAGGGGGTGGGAGAGTGGTTGCCTGGGTTGCATCTTTGCCCCATGTGACTGTGCTGCACATGCAGTGTGTGAGTGTGCATGCCAGCAGAGCGCATGTTCTGGCTGTGCACTGTGCATAGCGGGGTGGCACACACACAATTTTCTCAGTTCTTGTTTTTTCTTGAGTCTAATCCAGAAAAAAAAATAGATTGAGTTTCAGTCCTACTTCTGACCCTCACCCTGTACCTGGTATGGGGTATGCACCAGGCCCCCATGTCATTTTCGTTTTTTGTTTTCGTTATTCAAAAATGTTTTCGTTTTCATTGTCATTATCATTTTTGGTATCATTTTTGGTATCATTTTTTATATAGTTTTTGTTATCGGTATTGATATCGGTATCAGTATATTTTTTGTTATCCGTATCAATATTCGTTATCATTATTGATATTCTTATTGATATCAGTACCATTTCAAACAGATTTTATTTTTGATATCAGTATCATTATTGATTCTGGTGCATAACTAATATTTATCTAAATCTAGGGGAGACAGGGCAAAGGGAAAGAAAAACTATCTATTATCTAATCAATTATCTATATCACTATTCTAATCTAATCTATATGTCTATAATATATATCTATAGCTAATCTATACTACCTATCTGTATATAATGTACAGGGGGGAGAAGGGCAGCGAAAGGGAGAAGGTAAAATGTAGGGTATGAGGAAGGAAAGATATTGATGAGAATACGTAATTAATAAATAATTAAATAATTAAATAAATAAATAAAAGAAAACAATGAGGGCTAGGGAGGATTTTTTATGTGCAAGCACCACAGTTCTGTAAGTGCAACCTGACAAGCCGAGCTCTCACACAATGGAGAGAAAAAACCTGGCCCTCCCAGGGTTGCAGTGCCCTCCCTCAGAGCCCCTCTCATTGGTTGTGGGAGGCAGCAGGCATTGAGCAATCACAGAGTCCCATGAGACTGCTGGGGCCTGCTTGTGCTGCTCATTGGCCAGCATCAGATACTACTGAGCTGCTTGCCCCTCCCAAAATAGGCACAGCTCAAGAGTTCAACCCTGTTAAGACTCTGAGATGTCTGCTCCCTCCTCCCCTCTCTACATTTCCCCTCCAAAACCCAACTGCCACAGCACTAATAATAACGACAATGATAACGACATTATCGTTTTTGTTTCTTATCTTTTTTGTTATCATTTTTGGTATCATTTTGGGTATCATTTTTGGTATCGTTTTTGATATCGATATAGGTATCATTATCGTTATCAGTATTGGTATCAATATCATTACCATTATCGGTATTCTCGGTTGTCATTTTTGGTATTCTTGGTTGTCATGTTCGCTATTGTTGTCATTCTCAGTTTTCGTTTTCGTCATTGCAATAACAAACACAAAAATAACAGTTATCGTTATTGTTATTGTAATAACGAAAATAACATGCACACCCCTCGTACCTGTACCTTCTGATCCTGACTGATCTGCATCTGTCTATCCTGATCTGCATCTGCATCTGCATCTGCATCCATCCATCTGTTCTGTGTCCATCCATCCCTCTGGACCATGTGTCGGTTCCCCCCATGTCTGGCCTCTGATTCTACACTGATTTTTGTTGACCCCTATCTGAACACTGACTCACCTGGATCTGAAACCATGGACCTAATCCTGCACTGACTCACGTGCACCCAATCCTGTATCTACCTTCTTTGCCTTAGCCCCTCAGCACCTGACAGTAAGTGCTGATGACATATCCATCATCAACGTGACAGTGATGAAGACTGTCAGTGATCTTTTCTATCCCTGTTTTAGTGATTTGTTTTAAAATAGAGAGCAGAATTACAGTATTTGATCCCTAATCCAGTAAATGAATTAAACCTAAGCATTAAACCTGAATGCTCTTAGTCCTAGTATTCCCATGGAAGTCGTTTGAGGCCTAAGGCTTAAGTGCTCACAGACATGTAGATTTGACTGATTTGTGATCACTGCAACTATTCCATAACAAGTGGCTTGAAGACTGTAGTCCTCCCTAGATCTGTTCACATATTGAAGTTACATCTCTGCTGAAGTGCCTTGTCGCATGGAGGTTATGGTGTAATAGAACAGTAATGTGCATCAGAAAGGTGGAAAGACATATACTACTGACTCGGGGTGGTTTTACACAATATTCCTGATTCTGGCGGAAGCGTATGGTGCGCTGTCTTCTCCAATGGGCTGGAATTTGCCCTGCTTGTTAGCAAACCCCTGCATGTTTTCGGTTCGGTTCTCCAAAGGCGTTTGTTAGTGGAGTAAACCCCTTCATTCAGCCTTGACGCATGGGGAAAGCCAGCAGAGGCCTCACTCACTGACACAATGAGGGTCAGGGTGGCACAGCCCCTACTCTGGCAAAAACCTAACTGAAGTGAATGGGGCTGTTGTTGATGGAGGAATGAGCTGATATATAGCTAAGATGATCAGTTGTAGAATCTGGGGGCTGGGAATGACACCCCCTTCCAGGACCAAGCTTAGAATTTGCAGGACCCTGGGTGAAGAGAAAATGTGGGACCCTGGTGGCCCCTCCCCCATAGCCCCAACCCACTGGAATTCTCCATGGGACCCTAGAGGGGGTCATTTTGGGGTCCCAATGGAAGAACATGGGGATCCCTCACCCAGGGATCTGGTCAAAACAGGGGCCACTGTGGGACTCTCAGAAGTAGATCAAATAGCAGGGCCCAGGGAGGCCACCCTGGGTTGTCCTGTGGCAAGACTGGCCCTGCTCTCCCACTTTGTTTTGAGAAGTTGAAATCTGGAGAACGCTAGGGATACTGGAGGGTCTTGGGTAGCACGCCTGGGTGAAGTCTCTGCCGGAGACCCTGGAGAGCTGCATTTGAAACCCTACTGCCATGTCAGGTTGTGACAATACTGGCCTAAGATGCACCATTGGTCTGACTCCGGCCGCTTCTTATATCCTTACCCCACGCAAAACTATTACTTATTTTTAAAGAAAAAGTGTTTTCCTATTTGATTTTAAGGTAGAATCTGATTAACATGCAAAGTGACACGACAGAGGTTTGAGCAAGATTGTTGCTAAGGAAAGACAATGGACTAGAGGTGAGCTTATGGGAGTATCTTTCTTCCTCCATGTTACATTTGCTCTGATCTCCACAAGAACTGGCTCATCTCTTTCCCCTCAAGTTGTATACGGCAGGAGCAATAGCAAACATTTGACATCTCCTGTTGGGTCTAGCTGCAGGGTTCTGCCATCTTGCCGCAGGCTTCTGACTCATCTCAGAGTGACAAACATTGTTTTGATCACTGACTGGAGGGAATGTCAGTCGACTTCATTATAACATTTCAGTGGGAACCGTGGATCCCTGTTTAGACCACCTGTAGAGAGCAACTGGATCTTGTAAGTGCAACACTTTAAACTTCATCTGGAGGAAGGGGGGTGGGGAGCACTTCTAATACACTTAATTCCATGTTAGCCTTACTAAGTAATCTCCCCCAGTCCAGCGTTTAGGATTTAAGATACTGACTGAGTTCTGACATATGAGAAATGAAATCAGCACACTGTGACCCTGCTTGCTTTTTTCATTAGGTTAGAAATAACATTTCTGTCAGCACAAACTACCAGCAAATTCCTGCTATTGAGATATTTCCTCCTTTTACGGACATGCTCGTTCTCTCACACGCACCAGGTTTGGAATTGGAGTGCAGTCGAATGCTCCTAGCACATTCAAGCGCCTTGTAATCTTCTATGAATTTCTGCAGCCTCTCGAGGGGGGAAAGTCACTTAATACCTTTGTGTCTTCAAGCGTGGCGCCTTAGCCACAAACTGTGCAGGACCCTGGACAGCGAAGGTTGATTATTTGAAGATGAGCCTGCTGCATATCTTGTGAGCAACTTCCTGATAATCTACAAAGAGGGAAACTGAGATTACTGTTGTGAAATTCCTGAGCTATGTTGAACATCCCGCCTCCCGGCTTTCTCAGGATGCATCTATATGTTTGGTGGGAACTGATCTCCATTAAGATGACCCACGGTGTACTGCCAACAGCCTGCCCTTTTATCAGTTAAAGTGAAATCCTAATTCTACTGATGTCAGGAGCCTTCATGCCACTGACTTAAATAGGGCCAGGAGGAGAGCAGCATAAAGCATATTATTCAAGAAGCCAAGCAGACACTGCTACTGCCTGGAAAAGCGGGGAGGGGAGCTGAAGGGCAGAGGAGGGCTCAGCACAGCTTTTCAGCATTCTATTGGCTGCCGACTTCAGCTGAGTCTGCCCCCTCCCTCCTGCTCTTCCTCTTCCATTCCTGAAAATTTGTGATTGGAAAGCTTTCCTCACTGAGACAGCTGCCAGCGCCAGACAAGGTAAGAAAGTTGGCCAGGGAACAATGTGACCTCCTCCTCCCGCCCCCCCCCCCCTTTAATTTCTCCAGACTGGACGATCAGCCTGGGTATGCTGGGGGTGGAGGGAGCGAGAATTCTTGTGAGAATCTGAATCAGGGTAAAGACGACTATGAGATCTCATCCCCGATTCTCGATTCTTGTGAGATTTTTGGGGAGAATAAAATCTATTCTCATTTCAGCCCTATGTCTTCATGGGGAAAAGAATTGGGAGCCACTGACCTTGGTTCTCAAAGTTTGAACTGTTTTCCTAATGTAAGGCATTCAATGTATCTGCCTTGGAAATAGCAAACCTGATGGGCTTTGCCTTTATTGTTCAGAGGAGACATAATGCTAAGACCACTCTGCAGTTTGTCCCAACCATCATAGCTGTTGTCCTCTGATATCTGTGTGGGTGGATATCATTCAGGATCTACAGGGTTGTGCAATTCCCAAAATTATTGCCTGTGCAAAGGTGTAGCTGTGATATGGACAAGCAGTTCAGCTACACCAGAGCCACAAAGTGTGGAGGACCCACTCTCCTATGGCAGATGCATCCACTGCTACTGGGAGAGAGGGCAAATTCCATCTTCTGCACCAGGGCCCATTCCCACCCAGCTATCCCTCTGCCTATGTAACCCTGTTTTGAGGCCTACATATAATCTAGGGATCCAAATAGCAACAAAGAAATGCAAAGTGTTTTCAGCTATCAGTCAGGATCATGGCTCCATCTGCAGATGGAATAAATCTACATAGAGACATAACACTTACTTGGAAGCATTTCAGGATGAAGAGAAAATTTTAAAGAAGAAAGGTTAAGAGATCAAAGATTGAGAAGAGAGTAGTATTTGAGGACCATCAGAGGTTTGGATAATATCTAAGAACTATCGCATTTTTAAGATTTCAAACTCCACCTCTGAACCTTTGGATTCATCCAACAATACAAATGGTCATAATTTGCACCAAATCTCCCTCCCCATTCCCAGAAAAAATCTATCAAGCTTAGATCCTGAAAAGGTACCTGGTTTGGTGCCCATGGGTAATAACTGCATTTTCGGATACCATTTTTGGCATCTCAATCGGTACTCGAATACTGTGTGAGTACTTGAAAAACCAAAATTTGAGTTTTCTGGATTTTGAGTATTCAAACTTATGTGTGTGTGGGGGGGGGGGGGTTGAACACTGACAAATTTTCTGAAATCTGGGACTGGTATTTTGGTATTCCGGGTACTCAATCGCAAAGCATTTCAGGTATCGAAAAATGCCCAAAATGTTTGAGTTGAATTGGGTACCATGAATTTGATGGGTTCACCCAGTTTTCTGGGAATTTGATAGACTTCACCCAGTTTTCTAATCAGGGTTAGAACTAAAATGAGTACCCGCAAAAGCAGGTATACCCAACAAATTTCTGGTACCCAAATCAACTCAACATCAAGTACTGATTGGTACCCAATTTGAAACCTGATTCGGGTACCTGATGTCTCAGAATGTCAATTTCTGCTCCCAGAATGTTGACTTCCGGTACCAATTTTTCAATTTCCATTCTGATTTTTTCACTTCTCATGCTTATTTATCTTTTTTTTTTTGTCCTGGAAAGTTGACTTCCAGTCCCAATTTTTTTTATTTTCCATCCCAGTTTTTGTTTCCCACCCCAATATACCAATCAGTAATCGTAAAATTAAAAAAATCAGTACTGGGAATCACCAATTTTGTCTGTATTCAGGTACCCAATTCATACTCCATCAAATATCCAACGTGGTACTAAAAAATGCGGGCATTACCCAAGGGTACTAAATTAAGGACCATTTCAGCTCTAATCAGTGCTTTCACACATTACATATGCTTTCCACACACCTTGTGGAAATGAATAAACTCAGAGTCTGTGTGGTTGCACAGGCAAACACAGGTCTGGCCACACAGCAAAGGTGTAGTAGCACTCCCTAAAAACAAGGAGCAATCATTCATTCATGCTTATCTCTCCCCCATGGCCAGGGACCTATGTTCACAGCATTTTCCACAAATTGAACAGCATATGTATGGCTCCCTACATGTATGAATGGTCATACTACCCAGCTTTTGACTTTCAGTCCTCTTAGTGATCAGAGGCATGGAGAAAGGGGAAAGCTGCACCAGTGCCCTTCTTTGCATACAGTCTCTATGTGCCTGGAGGCCCTGCCCACACACGAAAGTGATTGGCCATTAAAAAAAATAAATCACTTTCCAACAGTCAATGGTTGCTGCTATATCTGGATGCACCATGCTTTTAAACTTGTTTTTCTGTGTGGCAAGTTACTGAGTGCTACTAAGCAGTGTTACTGAGTTACTGAAAAGTCGTGATTTCAGAGACAGGATGGTGGGCTCAATGGATGGGCCATTGACTGACCCCAGTACGTTTCTTCTTATGTCCTTGTGGCAAGTCTAGTTAAAGCAGGAGACTCTGGTTTATTACCAAAATTTAAAAGAGAAGCAGAAATCAACCATATAAGGAAAATTTCCCCAAACATTTAAATTAATTGCAGTCTTTCACGTAGTAAACAGTACTAAAGTATATATACTATCATTTAAGCAATCATTGCAGGTCTAGAAATTTGCAGCGTGCGTTTGTAAAATAAAATTATATGTATGACTATTGCAATTTATAGACATGTATACACATATACATTTACCACTTTCCAAAATGAAAGCATTTGGCAACACAGTCTTCTAAACAGATAATGCCAACTATAATGTATAATTATAATCTTTGTACAGTTGTGAGAACGGAGAGAGTAGACATTGCAGTGTTCGGGCACGAGAAAGCCAGCTATTTATGTTTTCATAGAATAACTCGAAAAGAGATTCTAGCCTTGCAACCAGATAATGGCAACTACCCATAATTATAATTTTTGTACAGTCATAGGAACTCAAAAAAGCGGATATTACTGTATTCCAAACTAATAATAATCCCTTTTTAGGTCTAAAACGAATATGCTTCTTGTGTTTGTTTCACTAATTTGGATATTCGCTCCAGTAAATGATTAACTAATTTCATTTTTGTTACCAAATGACATTTACATATTCATTTCTGTGAGTATTTTATGCCATTTTTAGATAGCAGAGGGAAAAGTTGAAAGGTCCTTCTGAAAGAAAGGAAGGAAAGAAAGAAGGAAGGACATGCATGAGAGAATATCATGCCTTTCAGGACCAGGACCCCAGGTTCTTTCAGGATCAGGACTAATGGTATTCCATGGGGTGCCCAAGGCCCAAGGTTGGGGTCCAGGCAAGGGAGTCAAGTTGAGTAGTCGATGCATGAGGGGAGCGCAGAGCAGGATCTAGGTGAAGGTGTGGCAAAGGGTGTTTTATGTTTTATATTTATGGGTTTTGGTTTTATATTTTGTATTTTAATATTGTAAGCTGCCATGAGCTGCCTTTGGCGGGAAGGGCAGGGTAAGAAGTTTAAATTAATTAATTAATTAAATAAAAGGGGTAAAGGCAGGCTGAACTGGTGATGAGGAGGCTAGCTGGCCTCAGAAACACCTGGCTGAGACAGGAGGGAAGGAACATAAGAAGTGCCATACTGGATCAGACCAATGGTCCATCTAGCCCAGCATCCTGTCTATGACCAATCATGGTGGCTTGGGAGAAACACCCAACAGGTCACAATGGGGGATCCATTCCCTGTTGTTTTTCCCCGGCTCCCATCATGTTCCCTGATCCTGTCTGACTTATAGCTGCTAATGGACCTATCTTCCAGAAACATGTCCAAATCTCTTTTAAACTCAGCGATAGTACTGGCCCTTACCACAGCCTCTGGCGGTAGATTCCACAACCCAATTATATGCTGAGTAAAAAAAATAGTTTATTTTATTTGTTTTAAACTTGTCACCCATGAGTTTCATGGAATGTCCCCTAGTTCTAGTACTAGCTGAGAGGGTAAATAAACGTCCTTGTTTATTAGATCCACACCACTCATGATTTTATTGAGCTCTATCATATTTCCTCTCAGTTGTCTCTTCTCCAAGCTGAAGAGCCCCAACCTGCCAAGCCTCTCCTCATAAGGTAGCCCTTCCATCCCCTTGATCATTTTTGTTGCCCTTCTCTGTACCTTTTCTAGTTCATCTATGTCTTTTTTGAGATGGGGCAACCAGAATTGCACACAATATTTGAGGTGCGGTCGCACCATTGATTTGTATAGAGGCATTATGACATCCTTAGTTTTATTCTCTATCCCCTTCTGAATAATTCCTAACATTGACTGCTGCTGCACACTGCACTGTTGATTTCATTGTATTGTTCACAACCACCCCCAGATCCTTTTCCTGAGTGGTAACTCCTAGCTTTGGAGTGAAGGGCATCACTGAAAGTCTGGTTCCAAGGTGTTGAAGACGAGTTGCTCAGACAAGCGGGTGGTGGCAGGAAGAGGAAAGAAATACTAGAAGAGGGCCAATGGGAAACAGCCTCCTGTTCACCTGATCACCTCAGACTTAGGAAGTGTAGGCTGGAGTGTACTCTGTTTGATGTAGTTCTCTGGTCTGGCCTCAGGTGGTGGAAATGGTAAGGCCCTCATTCATTCTTCTCAGGGGCTTGGTTTGTAGATGCATGACAGACAGAAAGAGTGTGTGAGCTTGTGGGGGTAGACTCCTGCTTAGCAAGTAGTAGAAGTGAGTAATCCTCTCCACCTGCTTGAGTTTTATCTAAGCCAAAGCATCAGACCAATAATGGTGAAGCTGGGAACTGTTACCCCACCCTCCATCAGAGTGAAGGCTTATGGGAAGAAAAAAATTAAAGTCAAAGAGGCCGATCCCAAACCCCATGGATCTCCTGCATGCATGTGCATGCACACAATTCCCTCACAGCACAATGTGCCTGCAACGGGGATCCACACAGATTGCGCATAGGATCCATGGAGTTTGGAATCAGCCCCCCAAAGTCAGTCCCAAGATCTGTGACTCATCGATGTAGTGTGAATAAGGCACACCTAAGGTACCCTAAGAGAAAGGCTTTTAAACTAGAGTTGAAATGGGTACTTCATTTATAGGGATGGGTGAACACGGTTCGGAAGTTCAGAGTTCGGCCCGAACTTGGCCTGTTCAGGCGACCGAATGCAAACACGAACCCAAACATGAACATACCGAACAGAACTGAACACCGAATGGCGAAATGGCTGAACAGTTCGGTCAGTTCGGATTGCGTTCGGGTGAGTTCGGGTGGCAAAAAAAAGTTTCACTATAAGGTGACAGGGAGGAGTTGTACTAGTCACTGAGGAGCAGACTTCCAGGCACCAGGGGTGGAGAGGCTTGCAAGAAATGAAACTATCTACCTTCCCCCTTCCCAACACCTTCTGAGCTAGTCACTGTTCCTGAACAGCAGGTGTTGAGTGGGATTATTAGATTGCTTTAAGTTTCATTTCAGTTTTGTACTGAAATGAAACTTAAACCTTAAACTGAAACCTTGTGTTTGTGATTCCCCCCATCCCATATAGAGAGAGATAGATAGATAGATAGATAGATAGATAGATAGATAGATAGATAGATAGATAGGTTAGGGATAGTAGCTGTAGGAGCTAGCTTAGTGATAGAGATAGCGTTAGTTATTTAGTTTTAGTGTTTGTAGGAGTAGGCCTGTGTACTTATTAGATAATCCATTTAGTTCATAGCATTTAGAATAGTTAATAGCAGTTAGATTTAGTGTA
>QEPC01014205.1:373974-414298 GCA_003113815.1 Sphenodon punctatus
AGAGAGAGAGAGAGAGAGAGAGAGAGAGAGAGAGAGAGAGGGGGGGGGAGACAGGGGGGTGCCAGGCTTTGGGAGGGAGGGACAGCACTTCAGCAGCACAGGAGCAGTAGCCCTAGCCCAGATTGAGGAGGAGGAGTAGCCCCATCCCAAGATTGCCCCTGGCATGGGATGGCGTGTACCACTGCACCATCACTCCTTGTCCAGGGGCAGCTCGGGGAATCCCAGCAGCGGAAGATTGACTTTTAGGAACAACAACTGCTCCACCAACTTGGCCCCCAGTATCAGGCAGTGCGGAGAGCAAATGTCCCCCACCACAGAGAACACCCGTTCGCTGGGGATACTGGTTGGTGGGCAGGACAGGATACCCTTGGCCACTTTCGACAGGGTTGGCCACACGTTGGCCTTGCCAGCCCAGTAGGCCAATGGATTGCTGCTGGGATCAGTCCATGACTCCTCCTCCAGGTAGGTCTCCACTGCTGCTGAGGTGTCATCATACTCCCTCTGGTAGCTCTGGTTGGGCACCACCTGCCCCACTGCCCTCAGACACGCTGCTTGCCCTTTTGTGCTGGGCCCCATGCTCCCCAGAGTGGCCTGCACACAGGAGGAGCTCATTCTGCTGCTGGTGCTGCTGCTACCGCTAGGGCTGGGGGCAGGGATAGACCCAGGTGGCTGCAAGAGGTCGCTGCTCCCACCATCCACAGGGGCGTCCTGCTGCATAGTCCGATATGCCTGCCGGACCTTGTGCATGAGCGCACCCTTCTGGAGGCCATAGACCTCTGTCTCATGTGCCATGCTGCCCTTGATCCTGGGGACCAGCATGGTTGCCAGGACATATTCCTCCCAGTGCAGGAGCTCGTTAAAACACCTAATCAGTCACGCCTTCAGCTTCTGTGTCAGGTCAAGCGCCTCATCGGACATCTTCCTGCCCAGAGGGCCACAATCCCTCCCCCCAAGAATCTCGTCCAGGCTCCTGTGGAGACTATGGATCAGCGGGGTCACCTGCCTGAGGGTCGCGATGGAGCTGCTCACTGTCTCCGTCACTGCCAGGAACGGTCTCAGGATGAAGACCGTGTGAGCGAGAATCTCCTATTCCTCCCTGTTATACCATGGAGGTGCCTCGATGTCTGTTTCCAGTTCCACCTGATGCAGGGCAGCTTTCTGCCAAAGAAGCTGCTCCAGCATCAGGATGGTGGAATTCCACCTGGTGGAGACATATTTGACCAGCTGGTGCACCGGGGACCCTTGCTCGGCCTGCTTCTCCCGGAGGAGCTCGCTGCCCTTCTTACTCTGGTTAAAGAACCCCGCCAGCTTCCTCCCCTGGTTGACCAGGGAGCTAATGGTTCCTGGCCCAATCCCCTTATCCCCCAAGCCCACCACGTCCTTGACCACAAGATGGAGGGTGTGTGCGGTGCAAGGGATGCTTGTGAAGCCCCCGTCATGGACAGCCTTTAGTATATTGGCTGCATTGTGTCACCACACACCCCTTGGCAAAGGCCGCGCCTGGCGTGACCCACTCCCTCACCATGGTGGCCAGGGATGCCTTAAGATTCCTTGAGATGTGGGAGCTGTCCATTATTTGTGCCTGAAACAGGGCCCACCTATACCCTGCTTCAGGACCCCTCCTGCCACTGCCAAGTGCTGCCTCTGGGTCCTGCCACCAGTTTGCAGTCACTGCCAAGTAGGTGTGCTGGGCGTTCCTGGAGTGAAGTGGACAGTGGCCCCCCCAGCCCCTGCCAGATGCTCCCTCACCCGCTCCTTCAAAGCCCTGTACAGCTGTGGTACCACAGTCCAACGCAGGGTGGAGCGGGAAGGCAGCTTAAACTGGGGGGCCAGGAATCCAATCAGCCGCTGGAAGCCCTTGTCCTCTACAGTTGAGAAGTGCTACCCATCCAGCGCAATCATTTCAGCCAACAGGCCCTTGGCTTTCTCTTGAAAGAAGCCATGCCACCCTCCAGCACCCGATGGTCTTGGCAGTTGCCCCCACCCCAGCTTCTCCATAGTGGACTGATACTACTGGCAAGGCTCCTGATGCTGTGCTGCCCCATACTTCTACTGCTGCTGGAGGCAGCAGAAGTTGGTGCAGGACGCTTGCCTGCTGATAGAGGTGGGCGACTGGCCGCTGTAGTCGGGAACCCGCTGGTATCCACTTCCCCTGCCTTCCCGCTTAGCATCAGAGCACTGTGGCATGACTTCAAGTGCCTTGCCATTGCAGTTGTCCCAAGTTTGGCGAGCACCTGCCCACGCTTCACCACCTTATTGCACAAAGTGCACTGCAACTCTCTGGGATCATCTGCCTGCACCAGCTTAAAATGTTCCGAGACAGAAGATTATTTTCCCCCCTCCTGCCTTCTGGCCCACCCCGGGTGATGCATGGCTGCAAGTGCTACTGGGAGGGGGAGAACTTGGTGGTACTGGCAACACAGCTCTGGGAGGAGGCTCAGCCATAGCATCAGCTACAGACATCTCCTCTGCAGCACTAGTGTCTGCCTCTGACTCACTGTTGTCCACAATCACGGTGATGTCCCATGAAGGGGAGTACTGGGACCCTGAGACTAGACTGCCCATGCCCACCATGCTGCTGGCACTCTCCCTGTGCCCCCCTCTATAGCTGTTACTGCTGCTGCTGCTGCTGCTGCTGCTGCTACTCCTCTCCCTACTGCCATTGCCTGGGGATCGGGCCCTGCATCTAGCAGCCAGGGTGGGATCCACAAGTTCTGGACTGCTGGGGATTGTCTCAACAGTGGGGGACATTGGTGGCCCTGTAGGAACATCAGAAGCAGCAGCACCTGCTCCAGCACCACCACCAGCAGAGACATATGCAGCCTCAAGTCCTGCAGGCCTTCCAGTGCCCTGCATGGCAGTGGAGGAGGGCACTGCCAGGAGGTGACGCTGAGCCNTGGTGGGCAGGACAGGATACCCTTGGCCACTTTCGACAGGGTTGGCCACACGTTGGCCTTGCCAGCCCAGTAGGCCAATGGATTGCTGCTGGGATCAGTCCATGACTCCTCCTCCAGGTAGGTCTCCACTGCTGCTGAGGTGTCATCATACTCCCTCTGGTAGCTCTGGTTGGGCACCACCTGCCCCACTGCCCTCAGACACGCTGCTTGCCCTTTTGTGCTGGGCCCCATGCTCCCCAGAGTGGCCTGCACACAGGAGGAGCTCATTCTGCTGCTGGTGCTGCTGCTACCGCTAGGGCTGGGGGCAGGGATAGACCCAGGTGGCTGCAAGAGGTCGCTGCTCCCACCATCCACAGGGGCGTCCTGCTGCATAGTCCGATATGCCTGCCGGACCTTGTGCATGAGCGCACCCTTCTGGAGGCCATAGACCTCTGTCTCATGTGCCATGCTGCCCTTGATCCTGGGGACCAGCATGGTTGCCAGGACATATTCCTCCCAGTGCAGGAGCTCGTTAAAACACCTAATCAGTCACGCCTTCAGCTTCTGTGTCAGGTCAAGCGCCTCATCGGACATCTTCCTGCCCAGAGGGCCACAATCCCTCCCCCCAAGAATCTCGTCCAGGCTCCTGTGGAGACTATGGATCAGCGGGGTCACCTGCCTGAGGGTCGCGATGGAGCTGCTCACTGTCTCCGTCACTGCCAGGAACGGTCTCAGGATGAAGACCGTGTGAGCGAGAATCTCCTATTCCTCCCTGTTATACCATGGAGGTGCCTCGATGTCTGTTTCCAGTTCCACCTGATGCAGGGCAGCTTTCTGCCAAAGAAGCTGCTCCAGCATCAGGATGGTGGAATTCCACCTGGTGGAGACATATTTGACCAGCTGGTGCACCGGGGACCCTTGCTCGGCCTGCTTCTCCCGGAGGAGCTCGCTGCCCTTCTTACTCTGGTTAAAGAACCCCGCCAGCTTCCTCCCCTGGTTGACCAGGGAGCTAATGGTTCCTGGCCCAATCCCCTTATCCCCCAAGCCCACCACGTCCTTGACCACAAGATGGAGGGTGTGTGCGGTGCAAGGGATGCTTGTGAAGCCCCCGTCATGGACAGCCTTTAGTATATTGGCTGCATTGTGTCACCACACACCCCTTGGCAAAGGCCGCGCCTGGCGTGACCCACTCCCTCACCATGGTGGCCAGGGATGCCTTAAGATTCCTTGAGATGTGGGAGCTGTCCATTATTTGTGCCTGAAACAGGGCCCACCTATACCCTGCTTCAGGACCCCTCCTGCCACTGCCAAGTGCTGCCTCTGGGTCCTGCCACCAGTTTGCAGTCACTGCCAAGTAGGTGTGCTGGGCGTTCCTGGAGTGAAGTGGACAGTGGCCCCCCCAGCCCCTGCCAGATGCTCCCTCACCCGCTCCTTCAAAGCCCTGTACAGCTGTGGTACCACAGTCCAACGCAGGGTGGAGCGGGAAGGCAGCTTAAACTGGGGGGCCAGGAATCCAATCAGCCGCTGGAAGCCCTTGTCCTCTACAGTTGAGAAGTGCTACCCATCCAGCGCAATCATTTCAGCCAACAGGCCCTTGGCTTTCTCTTGAAAGAAGCCATGCCACCCTCCAGCACCCGATGGTCTTGGCAGTTGCCCCCACCCCAGCTTCTCCATAGTGGACTGATACTACTGGCAAGGCTCCTGATGCTGTGCTGCCCCATACTTCTACTGCTGCTGGAGGCAGCAGAAGTTGGTGCAGGACGCTTGCCTGCTGATAGAGGTGGGCGACTGGCCGCTGTAGTCGGGAACCCGCTGGTATCCACTTCCCCTGCCTTCCCGCTTAGCATCAGAGCACTGTGGCATGACTTCAAGTGCCTTGCCATTGCAGTTGTCCCAAGTTTGGCGAGCACCTGCCCACGCTTCACCACCTTATTGCACAAAGTGCACTGCAACTCTCTGGGATCATCTGCCTGCACCAGCTTAAAATGTTCCGAGACAGAAGATTATTTTCCCCCCTCCTGCCTTCTGGCCCACCCCGGGTGATGCATGGCTGCAAGTGCTACTGGGAGGGGGAGAACTTGGTGGTACTGGCAACACAGCTCTGGGAGGAGGCTCAGCCATAGCATCAGCTACAGACATCTCCTCTGCAGCACTAGTGTCTGCCTCTGACTCACTGTTGTCCACAATCACGGTGATGTCCCATGAAGGGGAGTACTGGGACCCTGAGACTAGACTGCCCATGCCCACCATGCTGCTGGCACTCTCCCTGTGCCCCCCTCTATAGCTGTTACTGCTGCTGCTGCTGCTGCTGCTGCTGCTACTCCTCTCCCTACTGCCATTGCCTGGGGATCGGGCCCTGCATCTAGCAGCCAGGGTGGGATCCACAAGTTCTGGACTGCTGGGGATTGTCTCAACAGTGGGGGACATTGGTGGCCCTGTAGGAACATCAGAAGCAGCAGCACCTGCTCCAGCACCACCACCAGCAGAGACATATGCAGCCTCAAGTCCTGCAGGCCTTCCAGTGCCCTGCATGGCAGTGGAGGAGGGCACTGCCAGGAGGTGACGCTGAGCCACTGAAGCCTGTTGCCCTAAAGCAGGCCTGCTGAGTTTGGGTGTGGTGATGTGCTCGGGCTACTGCTGATGCCTGCTGCTACTCCCCTGGCATGGCCCCTTCCGCCTCTGGCACGTGCCCCATTGCCTCCCCTATGGGCAGCAGACTGGTCTCTCCTTCCCTTCTCCATTTCTCCCTCCAAAATAATGTTTTTATATTTTATTTTATTTTTATTTATTTTTATTTAATTTTTTAATCTAATATTATATCTATCTACATTATATCTAACTGCTATAACTATTCTAAATTCTATGAACTAAATGGATTATCTATCTAATAAATACAAAGGCCTATTCCTACAAACACTACTAAATCAAGTAAACACTCTATCTATCTCAGCTAACTCCTACATCTATCTATCTATCTATCTATCTATCTATCTATCTATCTATCTATCTATCTATCTATCTATCTATCTATCTATGGGATGGGGAGGAAACCCAAAGAACACAGAAAGGGGTACAAAACTGAAATGAAACCTAAATCAATCTAATGCTACTCAAAATAAATTTTAAAAAAGGGGAAGGGATGGAATATATAGAGAGGGAGAGGGAAAGGATTCAATGGAGGGGGGAGGGAGGAAGGAAGATTGAACCCAGGGAACCCAGGGAGGGTAAAAGCAAAAAATAACACCTAAATCTTTCTAATCTAAGATAAATAAATGATTATATGGAGGTAAATGGGTTGGATGGGTGAAATAGTAGGAGGATTGCAATGGATTGAGGAGAACAAAACTGCTGGGAGAGGGAGCCTTCTGAAATGCCTGCTGTTCAGGAACAGTGACTAGCTCAGAAGGTGTTGGCAGTGGGGAGGGCAATGAGTTTTGTTACTTGCTGCACCCGCCTCACGACAAGCCCCATTGGCTCCATGCAGCCTAGCCCGTGGCCAATTGCAGACTGCGAAGCCAGTGGTCTGAGGAGAAAAGGGATGGTGATTGGACAGGGTGACTGCTACTCCAAGCCTCTCCACCCCTGGTACCGGATAGTCTGTTCCTCAACTGACCTTCCCCCCTCCCTGTTCTTGCCCGTGTCAGGCAGTGGGTCACCAACTGGCTGTGGTCAAGTTTCTGCCACCTGAACCATCCGAACGCGATCCGAACTGACCAAACTGTTTGGTCGTTTCGGAGTTTGGAATCAGGTTCAGTTCGAGTTTGGGTTCCAGTTTGGTCATCCGAATAGGCTGAGTTCGGGCCGAATTCTGAACTTCCAAACCACGTTCGCCCATCCCTACTTGTGCCACTTAATAATCTGCTACACGGATAATGGAGTATGTGAAAGCATCTGTTGAACTAGAGCTGAAAATACATTACCAGGAAGTAATACCTAATTTTTTGTGTAGTCAGGGGTGGATTGGCCCATCAGAAAACTAGGAGATTCCGATGGTCAATGCTCTTAGGCCAAGACTTGGGCCAAGACAAACCAACACTGACCCACTGGCTGCCCCACTGGCCCGTCCAATACCCTTAGTAGCAGCCCACTTGCCTGCCTGCCCAGTGCTGCTTCTGCTGTCACCGCCACTGTGGCACTTTTAAAAACCCTGTGTCACCCTGCACATACTCCTGTCGCCTGGTGGGACCACCATATTTCCTTGTCTGGCATGCTTGGAAATGTAGTCCCAGCATGTCAGACTAGGAAACTGGAGCAAACACTGTGGTGGCAGCAGCAGGAAAACAGGCAGGGGACCGGCAGCAGTTCCTACCCTTGTGTGTGTGTGCGTGTGTCTGTCTGTCTGAGTGTGAGAGAGATATGTGAGTGTCTGAGTTTGTGTGTGTGTGAGAGAGAGAAAGAGAGGGGGGATTGCTACCTCCCCCCCTCACCTCTCCCCATGGATGTTCCCTCTCCTGTTTAGTGGAGCCACCACCGAGTCCAACTAGAGACCCACCAGCAGGAGCAGTGCGACCCCTAGGAAGGATGGGGCAATGCCCCTCCTGGCCCCCCACAAGCCCAGTAAGTACCACATTTACCTTTCCTACTGTCCCCGGACCGTGCTGTAGCCTGGCCACACGCTCAGAGGCCGCCGCAGCTGTTTCAAGCCACTCTGGCACTCTGAACTTTGTTTTGAGCAGTGTGCATGCATGATCCAGCTCCTAGGCTTTGAGCATCTGCAAACTGCTGTGGTAGGGGGGTCAGAACTTGCAGGGAGCTGCCTGGGAGGGGACTTGGAGAACCAGAGGCTCTCATTGAAGGAGGGGGAGTCAGACTGAGAGTGCTGGAGGCCTGTAAGCGTCAAAACTTCACAGAACACACATTGGGTGACTAGGGAGTGCCGTTCAGTGCGTGTTCATAGACAAGAGCAATGTGTTGCCAGGATCGCTTGGGGCAGTCTTTCATGGAGCCCTATGGAGAGGCAACTGGCGGCACAGTAATGTTATATGGGCTGTAGCCCATGGTGCTCTGTGGGCAGGAGAGGGGGCAGGAGGGGGAGCAATGGATGTGTGTGTGTGTGTGTGTGTGTGTGTGTGTGTGTGCTTTTGGCTGGTGGAACAGCAACTGCAAGGGGGGCGGAGTGGAGAGTGCTTGTGGTTTTTTGTGTAACTTTTATTTAGTGTCTCTGAAAGTGGGATTTTTCTCTCACACATGGTGTGAGGGTGGGGGCTGCCTGCTGCAGAGACCAGAGCATATAAAAAGGTGACTCCACCAGGCACCATTTTATCTCTCTTTCAGTGAGAGAGAGAGAGAGAGAGAGAGAGAGAGAGAGAGAGAATTGTTTGCAGTGTTTGCAGTTGGCCAGTCGGCTGGTGGTCAGACTGAACCTTTTTCATTCAGGATCACTGTTAGATTATATTTATTTATAGATATTATTTATTAATAATAATCATCTCAAGGAAGCAAGTTAGGTAGTGCCAATTCAGACCAAGGGTCCATCCTCAAGCCCAGCATCCTGTCCTCCAGTGGGGAGGAGACGCTGCCGAGCTCAGACTGCCCTGTCTGGGCTCGGGCCTGCTGGGTGAGTACATTGGGGACCCATCTGGGGCTTGGCCTTGGCTTTTTTGGGGGACCCTGGGGCTGGGGACTTGTCTTGGGAGGCAGGGGGATGTTATAATAAATAGTGATTATTATGGGATGATATCACATATGGTTATTACATACAGATGGCTCTGCCCTTTTAGTATTTTTTTTTTATTTTTAGGATATTTTAAATTATTTTTTAATTAATTTTTAAATTGTGAGTAATAATATGTTTTAATTATGAATTGTAATTGTTGGTTGTGTGTGTTGTAAGCTGCCCTGAGCTGCTCTGTGAGGAGTAGAGTGCTAGATAAAATTGAAATAACTAACTAACTAACTAACTAAATAAATAAATAAATATGGTTGTGCTGCCAACTTCCTTGGGGGGTCTGGGGGAGGGGGTTGCACTGGGAGACATGGGGGNGCCTGCTGTTCAGGAACAGTGACTAGCTCAGAAGGTGTTGGCAGTGGGGAGGGCAATGAGTTTTGTTACTTGCTGCACCCGCCTCACGACAAGCCCCATTGGCTCCATGCAGCCTAGCCCGTGGCCAATTGCAGACTGCGAAGCCAGTGGTCTGAGGAGAAAAGGGATGGTGATTGGACAGGGTGACTGCTACTCCAAGCCTCTCCACCCCTGGTACCGGATAGTCTGTTCCTCAACTGACCTTCCCCCCTCCCTGTTCTTGCCCGTGTCAGGCAGTGGGTCACCAACTGGCTGTGGTCAAGTTTCTGCCACCTGAACCATCCGAACGCGATCCGAACTGACCAAACTGTTTGGTCGTTTCGGAGTTTGGAATCAGGTTCAGTTCGAGTTTGGGTTCCAGTTTGGTCATCCGAATAGGCTGAGTTCGGGCCGAATTCTGAACTTCCAAACCACGTTCGCCCATCCCTACTTGTGCCACTTAATAATCTGCTACACGGATAATGGAGTATTTGAAAGCATCTGTTGAACTAGAGCTGAAAATACATTACCAGGAAGTAATACCTAATTTTTTGTGTAGTCAGGGGTGGATTGGCCCATCAGAAAACTAGGAGATTCCGATGGTCAATGCTCTTAGGCCAAGACTTGGGCCAAGACAAACCAACACTGACCCACTGGCTGCCCCACTGGCCCGTCCAATACCCTTAGTAGCAGCCCACTTGCCTGCCTGCCCAGTGCTGCTTCTGCTGTCACCGCCACTGTGGCACTTTTAAAAACCCTGTGTCACCCTGCACATACTCCTGTCGCCTGGTGGGACCACCATATTTCCTTGTCTGGCATGCTTGGAAATGTAGTCCCAGCATGTCAGACTAGGAAACTGGAGCAAACACTGTGGTGGCAGCAGCAGGAAAACAGGCAGGGGACCGGCAGCAGTTCCTACCCTTGTGTGTGTGTGCGTGTGTCTGTCTGTCTGAGTGTGAGAGAGATATGTGAGTGTCTGAGTTTGTGTGTGTGTGAGAGAGAGAAAGAGAGGGGGGATTGCTACCTCCCCCCCTCACCTCTCCCCATGGATGTTCCCTCTCCTGTTTAGTGGAGCCACCACCGAGTCCAACTAGAGACCCACCAGCAGGAGCAGTGCGACCCCTAGGAAGGATGGGGCAATGCCCCTCCTGGCCCCCCACAAGCCCAGTAAGTACCACATTTACCTTTCCTACTGTCCCCGGACCGTGCTGTAGCCTGGCCACACGCTCAGAGGCCGCCGCAGCTGTTTCAAGCCACTCTGGCACTCTGAACTTTGTTTTGAGCAGTGTGCATGCATGATCCAGCTCCTAGGCTTTGAGCATCTGCAAACTGCTGTGGTAGGGGGGTCAGAACTTGCAGGGAGCTGCCTGGGAGGGGACTTGGAGAACCAGAGGCTCTCATTGAAGGAGGGGGAGTCAGACTGAGAGTGCTGGAGGCCTGTAAGCGTCAAAACTTCACAGAACACACATTGGGTGACTAGGGAGTGCCGTTCAGTGCGTGTTCATAGACAAGAGCAATGTGTTGCCAGGATCGCTTGGGGCAGTCTTTCATGGAGCCCTATGGAGAGGCAACTGGCGGCACAGTAATGTTATATGGGCTGTAGCCCATGGTGCTCTGTGGGCAGGAGAGGGGGCAGGAGGGGGAGCAATGGATGTGTGTGTGTGTGTGTGTGTGTGTGTGTGTGTGTGCTTTTGGCTGGTGGAACAGCAACTGCAAGGGGGGCGGAGTGGAGAGTGCTTGTGGTTTTTTGTGTAACTTTTATTTAGTGTCTCTGAAAGTGGGATTTTTCTCTCACACATGGTGTGAGGGTGGGGGCTGCCTGCTGCAGAGACCAGAGCATATAAAAAGGTGACTCCACCAGGCACCATTTTATCTCTCTTTCAGTGAGAGAGAGAGAGAGAGAGAGAGAGAGAGAGAGAGAGAATTGTTTGCAGTGTTTGCAGTTGGCCAGTCGGCTGGTGGTCAGACTGAACCTTTTTCATTCAGGATCACTGTTAGATTATATTTATTTATAGATATTATTTATTAATAATAATCATCTCAAGGAAGCAAGTTAGGTAGTGCCAATTCAGACCAAGGGTCCATCCTCAAGCCCAGCATCCTGTCCTCCAGTGGGGAGGAGACGCTGCCGAGCTCAGACTGCCCTGTCTGGGCTCGGGCCTGCTGGGTGAGTACATTGGGGACCCATCTGGGGCTTGGCCTTGGCTTTTTTGGGGGACCCTGGGGCTGGGGACTTGTCTTGGGAGGCAGGGGGATGTTATAATAAATAGTGATTATTATGGGATGATATCACATATGGTTATTACATACAGATGGCTCTGCCCTTTTAGTATTTTTTTTTTATTTTTAGGATATTTTAAATTATTTTTTAATTAATTTTTAAATTGTGAGTAATAATATGTTTTAATTATGAATTGTAATTGTTGGTTGTGTGTGTTGTAAGCTGCCCTGAGCTGCTCTGTGAGGAGTAGAGTGCTAGATAAAATTGAAATAACTAACTAACTAACTAACTAAATAAATAAATAAATATGGTTGTGCTGCCAACTTCCTTGGGGGGTCTGGGGGAGGGGGTTGCACCTGTCTCTTATACACATCTAGATGTGTATAAGAGACAGGACTTGGGGAGTCTGTCTGGGCAATGGGGTAGGGGGAGTGGGTGCACTGGGGGAGTGGGGGGACTCAGGGAGTATGGCTGGGCAATGGAGTACGGGTAGGGTTGCCATAGATGCAAAGTTTTAGAGAGCACTTATGAGATATACAGGTTTCAGAGCTGTATTGGAACCAATGCAGCCCTGCAACCTGTATATCTCAGAAGTGCCCTCTAAAAATTTGCATCTATTTCAACCCTAAGTGGGGGGAGTGGGTGCACTGAGAGACATGGGGGAGGGGAGTGGGGGGGACACGGTGAGTCTGGCTGGGCAAATGGGCTGGGGGTAGACTGGGAGACTGTAACACATGGGGAGGGGGGGCGCAACAGATATGAAGTGAACCATGTTTTGGGGCACAAGTGGAACTCCTTGCTGCCACTTTTGTGGTGTGTTGAGAATAAAATGGCTTAAGAAGATATGGTTTCAGTGGCTTGCTTTTGCTTATTGTGTGTTTGCCAGTGCACTGCTGGTTCCCCTCGCCTCCCCCAAGCATGTGCAAAGGCCGTGGCCATTTTCTAGGGCCCATTGGCCATGGCTACTCTTTCTTAGTTAAAATTGGTCCCTTTCCTCTTTTACAAATAAATTGTCTGCTTTCTGTTTTCTGGGTGGGGTAGCTAGGGGCTTGGATGAGGAAGGGTTTCCAATCCAATTTTTGCTGGAATGTTCCTTGCATTTTAAAATGGCCCCGCCCTTTGCAGTTTGGTGGGATGTTGTGAGTAGAGACAAAATGGCCTCCGCCTCTCTAGTAGAGAGGCCATTTTGTGAATGTGTAGGTCTACTGGTCATGGCTACTCTTTTTTTTAAATGGTCCCTCCTTTTGCTGTTTCACTGCTGCTAGAAAGTAGTTTGCTTACAATGCAGGCCAGGAACAGGCAACCTTTTTTAAAAAGACCTGTTTGCTTAGAGAGGCATTTGGCTGCCAGGGACAGGGTGTAGCTACTAGGGATGCTGGTCTGGATGGGCCTGGTTTGGTGGCAATGCAGTCCTGAAACTGGCCAGACTTTTTTAAAAGGGCCTGTTTGCTTGGACAGGCATTTGACTGTCTGGGGACTGGGAGCCTACCCTAGAAAACTACACATAGCCAAGCAAAACATGAAAATGAAGAGGGTTCCGGATAATGGTAGGTGATGGCATGGGGATTGGGAGGGTATTGGACCTCTCCTTTGGGGGAGAGGTCCACAAAGAAGCAAAATTTAAAATGTCATTCAAAATGCAAACATCTAAAGTAATTTGCTTCTTTTTCCTATCCAGTTTGTCAGATCTGGCATGATTCCACACCTCGCCTTGTTTTCCTTGTGAACAGAGGAGAAAGTAGGTAGGAGCACGGCAAAAGATAAGGCTGCAGACAACAAGGAAACTCTTTTCCCCTGTCCCCCACTGAACCCATCTCTTCCCCTTCCTCTTCTCGTGCTCCAAAACCAAACCCTTTTCCTCCTACGTCTCCTCTGCCCTGTCCTTCTCTTCCTTTTCATTCTCTTCTGATTCGGCTTGTTGCAGGACAGGGAGGTAACTCAGTCCTCCCAGTTCTCCAAGCCAGAAGGAAGGCTTGTCCCAAAGCCTACACTTTCTGAAGATTACAGGTGGCCAAGCATGCCATGAAAATCGAGGATTCGAGGGTTCAGGATAAAGGTAGGCAATGGCAATGTGATCTATTTTTTTTTAACCTACTATGGTTAATTTGGACCCAGTGGGAAAGAGAGTGGATGGGACCCATCCAGCAGCCTCCCCAGCATTAAGTAATGTAATGTTCATCCAACGTTAACCCTGGGAACTCCTTGCTGCTGGGTTATGCCATGCCCACTGGCCTACCATTGCCCTGGCTCCACCTACCGTTGCCCTGGCTCCACCCCTAGGCCAGGCTCCACCCCTAGGTCCGCAGGTTGAACCCACCCACTGCCCCACCAAACCCACCCAGCCGGAACTGCCCATCAGAATGCTCCTGATGTCCCCCCTGCCTAGCAGCCTACGCCTGCCTCTGACTCAGACTCACCACCATCCCTCCCAGAAGACCCAGACCCAGAAGCATCTGAGGTAAAGGGCTACTTGGCCAAGAAAATACTCTTCCCCCAATCTGAGCTCATGCACACGCACCAAAAGTCTGGGGAGGAGAGCCACTTTCAAAATATTTTCCAGGGCCACACTAACTTCCTAAAGCAGGGAAACTGAGCCACAACAGAAGGGCCCTTTCAAGGTGCTAACTGTAAGCTCTTTATATGACCAATGTGCAATGCCCTCCCCATGACCAAAGTAGATATAGGGAACCAGTGGTAGCTCTGCTAGTAGAGCTTTAGAAAGGAAGTGTGAAGGTTTAAGGTAGCTTTAGGCAGAAAAACTGTATGTAAACAGCAGTAGTTTACATAGAAAAATGTAGAAAACAAAAAATGTTAATTTTTGTTTGAATATCATGCGTTCGTGATTTCTGTTGTTTTTTTGTGTTTTTTTGTGGTCTCACTATGCTCACTATGCTCTCTATGTTCATTGTCCACCACCCGCCAGGAGTATCACCCAATCAAAAAATGATCCTGTAATGGGGTGTACTCTTGCCCTGCTATCCCCAACTTGCCGGCTAGGACACACACACCCCTGCTTCTTTGTACCTCAATCCATTTATACCCTCTTGGTATCCATTTATACCCTCTTGGTTTGTCACTTGACTCCAATCTGGCTTTGTTAACAGCCTCTTGGCTCAGACTCCCTTGTGGGCAAGCTTGACTCAAGCCCACATCTGGGTGAGCCTGCTGTACTTGCTCTCTCTTGTGGGGTCCGGCTTAACTCCTCTCCGACCTCGGTCCATTGCTCAGTTCCCCTCTCGAGCTGCTGCTCACCGTCGTGATCCATTTGCCTCTAGTCTCCTCCAGACTCCACCATTGGTGGACTTGGGTAGCCCTGCCAGCCACCACATAGGTGTTGTTCTCCGCAGCATCTGTGTTCTGATGATTTGCCCTGATTGCCTGGGCTCTGACTTTTAAAGGGGCAGCATCTGCTGTCTAATGGATTCCCTTAAAGACACCCTGTTAAAGACCCCTAGGGAGTGGAACAAATGAATGGACTGCACAAATGAACAGAACAAACAAACGGAACAAAAGAATCATGTAAAGAGGATAATTGATCAAAGACTGATTGAATTGTTCAAATTTGTTGGCTTTGCCTGTTTTGGCAAGTGCTCGTTTCAACTCCAGTAGAAAGGCTGGTAGCCCAGGGAGGGGGCTTGTCTAAGAGAAAAATACCCAGTAGAGAGGAATCATGAACTGTAAGCTATTTTCAGGTTATGTAATCAATAGGTCCCATGAGGAAAGAACTCTTTGCCTCTGAGTTTTCTGGAGAAGGTAGGAGGATGTTGATCTTGTGAAGATTCACTTTTTTGAGCAGTGAAACAGAATAGGAAGATAAACAGCTGCAAGGTTCAGTTATTATTTATAAGTAACGTGCTCGAGGCCTGTAGAGAAGCTAAGCACTTGACCACTACAAGCCCATTTCTCTGCTTTCCCCCACCTGTCAATACTCTAACGTCCTTTTGTAATCGAGAACAAGGTTGTGAAAAGCTTTACCAGCGACCCTGGCATTTCATCTCCTCAGAAAGAGCATATCTATGATAACAGCAGGGCTCTTCCACTGCTTTCAGGAAGCCGCAAAAGCACACACTTGTTTCCATTTGGTTTTAGCAGTTTGAAAGCTATAGTATATATTTTCTCTTGCACGGTCAACGCAATTTTATTGTGCCACCAATCTTTATATGTATTATTTTAAATAGCCTCAAGAATGTGTCAGAAGTAGGGCTTAAATGAATAGTAAACATTTTATTTGGAAGTATTTCTGAGTTTCCAAGGACTAGCTCTGAGTATTCGGCTGGTACTCGGAAACTTGGATGAAAATTCTCTACTCCGTAAAATATTCCGTAAAATAAAACTGAGTACCGAGTATTATCCGAGTACCAAGTCACCTTATATATGGTCAGGAAAAGCCCTGTATGTTTGTCCCAAGTACTGGACCGAGTACTGAATACCAAGTACTGAGTACCAGGCCAATTCCTCGGTTCCTCAGTACTTGGTAAAACTGAGTCAAATACCAAGAGACTCAGTAAAAAGTCATTTTGAATACCGAGTTTCAGCACCAGTCAGAAGTGAACATTCTCATAGTGTCTTCTTAGAATAGTTGATATCAATTCCCTGCTGTTGTACATTGATTTTGCGAAGACAGAAAGCACATGAGATAGGAACAAAGTTAAAACTTTCAGCATTTCAAGGCTCCAATTTTTAAAAGCAAGTGAATTCAGCTCCTGTGCACTTGGACACTTATGAAAATTTAACCCACAATTCCTCGTGGACAGTTACGATAAGGATCTCTAGAAGTTTAGATATTTACTGAATTTAATCGCAACCTCTTGAGTTTGAAATCTTAACTGGAAACAGTTATGGGAACAGACTTTCTGGGGAGAGTTATGGCACAGATTTTGGGAAGTATAAATCTCTAGGGAAATAACTTCTCGAGCTGAAATGGTTAGCAAAATAAATGCTCACTCTGCCCCCCCCTCCCCCCGTTGACCTAAATGACATTTGAGCAGTGTTAAAGCAACCAATTTTTTTTTTGCAATTTGGGGGCATTCAGTCCAGTTCGTTCGGTTTGTTTAGATTGTTTATTTGATTCATTTCCAGTCATTTTCACCAGGAACAACAAAAACGCTTGGGGCAAAAACTGGAAATGACCAAATTGAAGGAAATTAACAAACCAAATGAATGAACTGGAAAGATGAAAAGAGATAATTGATCAAGTAATTTTTGCTTTGCTGCTTGGTTAGTTCATTTTGGGTCAGATTGTTTGGATTCAATCATTTTGCTCCTTTTGGCGCGTACTCATTTCAGCACTAGAAATAAGAGATGGAAACAAAATTATTTATCCCAAACATTTCAGGCCACTAAAAATTCGGCAACAGTGCAAGACCTGGCTGTTCTGCCAAGCCTTTGGTGAGGGAGGTGGGTGGGGAGGATGGGTTTTTAATTTTCTTTTATGCCTCCCTTTTGTGTATTTTATATATTCTATGAATATTTTAAATATTTTAATTTTTGTAAGCCGCCTTGAGCTGCCTCGACAGGAGAAGTGGGATATAAATATTGGAAATAAATAAATAAATAAATAAATAAAATAAAAGTGTTTGTTTTATTGTAGAAATGAGGTTTGGAAATGAAAGGTTTCATTAGCCATCTTGCCCAATCCTTGTAATTAAGGTTTGCATCTTTCAAGCTGCTAAATGATGTTGGATTAGTGTCCCCACAAAACGTCACTGAAGCCTGTGCAGCCACAGGGACAACTTTCACCTACATGGAGAAGCTTTTGAGAGCAGGATTTAACCACGCAAAATCCTGAAAACAAAGCTATTGTGCTTGGGTTTCTAGATTTCAACAGATTTGTCTAACGGTACCTAAAGAGCTCTATAGTGCAACAAGGGGTAGTCAAAAGGTATAAAAATGTTCCTTTCTTATTCTTTCTTTTTCCACACAGGACCTTGGGTGTTTTTCAGGGGGCTACAGCCCCCTTTCTAACACAAGCATTTGGCTCACTTTCTGGGCAAAGCTCCACTGTCTTGTAACTGAACATTATTTTTCTGTTCTCCTTACAGAAAAATCAGCTTCACTAGTTTCAGATGCATTTTATAGTATCCAAAATCCAGCTGAAGTTGATCAAAGATGGGAGGGGATCAAGTGAGTTCTAATATGATCCTCTGTTTTGTGGAAATTAACCATCTTCTGCAGTATTGCTAACCATCCTTCCACGGCGTTACATACTCTGCTCGAGCACATGTTCCATGGCGAGAGCCAAGTTCAGTGGTGATGGGAAGGTGGTGTAAGATACATATCCTTAGGCTTGCTCTCCCTTAGACCTAGTTTCACCCATTTACTGACACCTAAGTAGGTGCCATGGAATCTAAGCTGGTATCATTTACATGTCTAGGAGTTAAACGAAGGTCAAAAATGTACATATCATCCCCTCCTCAGCCCTACTCTGATCTTACACCTTTTTATTATGTTCTTGTTTGGGCACTCTCCTCTCTTTCAACCCCTCAGGGTTTGTTTGAATTGCACCATCAAAACTCATTACCCGTCCGTCAGGCAGAGGAGTCCAAGAGCTTGGCACAGTTCTCAGTGAACTCATCAACAGTCTTTTCATTGACTTCATTCTTGGATGGTTTGGGTGATGTGTAAAAGATATGTCTACAGTAGGGGTGGGGAACCTCAGGCCCGGGGGCCAAATCCAGCCCATGGCAAGTTTTGATATGGCTCCTTTCCACTTCCTGGATCTGGCCCTTGGATCCCGTTCTTACCTCCAATCACTGAAAGACTGAGCTCCAGAGAAGGGAGCTGAGATGAGGTCATGCAAACAAGGATAGGGGATAGTTCCATGGGGCAAATCCATGATTTGGGCTCTCCTTTCTTTGCGTGCATCCCTTAGCACCCCCACTCCAACTTCTGTGTGGCCCCTGAAACTTGTGCAAGCTTTCAATGTGGCTCCCTGGAGGGAAAAGACTCCCCATTCCGGGTCTACGGGCTGTGTTATTTGGGTATCACTATAAAGCTGAAACAGTGAATGTCTTTATTACCTATAGGTAACATTCTCAATTTCTGGTAGCCCTTAGAATACCTGAACAATATCCACAACCAAAATGGGTATTCACATATCTAACTTTTCAGATATTGTCAGGACCCAGATCTCAAACTGGCAAGCTTGGAGCTCCTGGGTAGCAACTAGCTCTCCAATACTACTGCCATTCGTTAGGTTGGAGCCTGGCTGTGCTATGGAAGTCCTTCCTATGCTGGCTTGGCTACACTCCCTACCCTCCTGATAGGCCTCTAACCTGGCTCCACACCATTAGCTTCCTGGTTGACTGCCTGCCATATATAAGGCAGGCCACTGGCCACAGAAAGCTGGGTGGATCATGTGTTTCCTCATCATCCTATTTTCTGGAACTGGTACCTTGCTTGGATGCTAGATCTCTGCTCTCCTCCTTAGTTCCTCCTAGTTGCCTTTGGCCAGTCTCTGTTTGCCCTGGACCCCATATCGGTTGGCTACCACTCGCCTGCTGTTTCGGCGTGTATGTAAGACCTGGCTATTCTGTCAGGCTTTTGGCAAGGGGTAGTGGTGGGGGGTGGGGTCTCCTCACATTGTATTGTATTTTTAAATTGTTTTTTTTTTAAAAATTCACTGTGGGCAGGAGGGGCGGGATATAATTTTAAATAAATAAGTAAAAATCAATAAATAAAATATTATGCTTTGACTAGATCTGCCAATTTTTGTTACCTGTTATGGATTTTGTCTGCCTTAGGGTGTTTTCAGATGTAACGTTGGGCATAGATCAATCCATGCCCGACATCACATTTAAAAGAAGCTGCCAGATGTTGGCCCAGGCTATATTATTATTATTATTATTATTAACAAACATTTATATAGCGCCAGCAGTGTACATGGCACTTTACAAAGTAATAAAATAGACACGTAATGATATAGCCCACTATATCATGGGCTGTGGTTGTTCGTAGCCCAGGCTGTTCCGCCACCACGGCCCGTGCAACGGATGCCAGACCAAGGTAAAGCAGGCCGTCACATAAAGCAGGCTGTCCCCCCTCTTGTTTAACATCTATATGCAGCCGTTAGGGGAGATGGTGAGAGGGTTTCAGGGCATGCAATGTCATCAGTATGCTGATGACACTCAGCTCTAATTCTCATTTTCTACTGACCCAGTTCACACAGACTCCTTATTTTCCCAGTGCCTGTCAGCTGTGGGGTGTGTGTGTGTGTGAATTAGGTTGAGCCATCTGCCATTGAATTCTGACAAGACGGGAGGTGATGTTTGTGGACAAGGGTTTGGGGGGCCTGGAGGTGGTTGAATCTCCTCTTGTTGGGGAGTCCACCCTCCCATGGTCTCTCAAGTGCAGAGTCTGGGTGTGCTCCTTGATTCACGGCTCAGCTTGGAATCTCAGGTTGTGGCTATGGTGGGGAGTGCATTTCGGCAGTTACATCTTGTCTGGTGGCTTCAGCCGTATCTCTCAGATTCTGACCTCACCATTGTCATCCATGCCTTCATCACCTCGAGGTTGGATTACTGAAACACACTCTACGTGGGGCTGCCCGAGAAGCTGGTCCAGAGGCTTCAGCTGGTGCAGAATTCCGCAGCCTGTATCCTTACGGGTTGCAGGAAGTACATGACACCTCTGCTCTGGGCTCTGCACTGGCTGCCTATAAAGCACTGGGCCAGGTTCAAGGTGCTGTTTTTAGCCTTTAAAGCCCTTCACAGCCCTTCACATAAAGTGGGACCTTTTATCACATCTTTCTGATATTTGGCAGACATGATTGTAAAAGTGTGATGTATAGCCGTGCCAAATTTCATGTACACTGGTTGGACTACAAAGATGTTACAGTCAGACATACATTTGTAAGTTAATTGCTTATGCCACCAGGACCCTATATCCAATCCTTCTGAAAGTTGGCAGAGGTGTAGGAAGGGGTGTAAACTTGCCAAGTTTCATCTACATTAAATGTGAGGCAAAGACGTTACATCTAATAATGTATATGACAATTTTTGCAAAATAAATTAATTCAACTGCTTCAAAAATTGGATTCCTTTATTCAATATTTTTGAAATTTGGTACACTTAATGCCTTCCATTGGAGGTACAATCCCTCCATGTTTCAGCCAAATATAATGAAAACAAAAAGGTTACAGTCAAAAATGTGTTTTTCATTTAAACCAATGGAGAATGAAACAAAAGCAAAAACAAAAACAATGATTTGATATTTATGAAAACAAAAAAAACCCAGATTTAAATAACAAAAATGAAAAAACAAAGACGAAAATGAAAACGACATGGTTCCCTGGTGCACACCTCTATAAACTAGCTCTTCCATGATAGGGGAGGCTCCACTGGCCTGCTGATGATGTTTTTTGTTTTTTTAGCACAGAGACATCCCGGGCAGGGGGGGGGGTTAGTTATCATGGAGTGAGGGGGATCTGCTAAACCTGGTCCCTGGAACCTGAGGGGACCCTTTGCAATTGTTCTTGACAGGATGGAAAACTGGGCCAAAACTAATAAATTAAATTCAACAGAGCTAAATGTAAAGTTCTGCATTTAGGTAAGGAAAACCAAATGCACACATATAGGCTGGGTGATACCTGGCTTGGTAGTAGTACGTGTGAAAACGATCTTGCGATTGTAGTTGATCACAAGCTGAACATGAGTCAGCAATGTGATGCAGCTGCTAAAAAGGCTAATGCAATTTTAGACTGCATTAACAGAAGCATAGTGTCCAGGTCACGGGAAGTAATAGTTTCACTGTATTCAGAGCTGGCCAGATCCCATCTGGAGTACTGTGTCCAGTTCTGGGCACCTCATTTGAAGAAGGACATTGACAAATTGGAACGGTTTCAGAGGAGAGTGACAAAGATGGTCAGGGGTCTGGAAATGAAGCCCTATGAGGAAAGGTTGAAGGAGCTGGGCACATTTAGCCTGGAGAAGAGAAGGCTAAGGGGAGGCATGATAGCCATCTTCAAATATCTGAAGGGGTGTCACATAGAAGATGGAGCAGACATGTTCTCTGTTGCTCCTGAGGGCAAGACTAGAAGCAGTGGGCTCAAATTACAAGAAAGCAAATGTCTGCTAAACATTAGGAATAACTTCCTAATGGTAAGATCTGTTCGACAGTGGAATAGACTGCCTAGGGTGGTGGTGGGCTCTCCTTATCTGAAAGTGTTCAAACAGAGGCAGCCATCTGTCAGGGATGCTGTAGGTGTGTGTTTACTGCCTTGAGCAGGGGGTGGGACTAGATGACCTCTGAGGTCATCTCAGACCAACTCTAAGATTCTGTTATTCTATTATTCATCCTCCTTGTCAGATAGAAGAGTGTTTACTCTGCCAAGAGGATCTGGTTGAGGTAAGTAGTTGAAGACATCTCTACAGTGTGATCCCAGGAGAACATGCACACTAGCAGTTAGTACCGGTGTGAATCCTACTCAATTCTCTGAGACTTGTGTTGTGCCTGTGCTGTTGTGAACTACTACCGTGCCAAGAAGGACAATGTAGTGAAATTTATATTGCTAAAGATATAGAGATATACTGAGTTTGATCTTTGGATAAAGAGGGTCTTCTGAAGTCTGCTGTGTTTTTTGCTTAAAAACATGTATTAGAAGTCTAGCCAAGAGGGCAGCTATCCAAGAAAAGTCTTATTAAATTGTTTTCAATGTAGTTCAGATTAAGATCATGGCCAATATATTGAGATGGGACCCCTTTCAAGGTGTTGACTCTTGCCGCTAGTCTTGGTTGGAGCAAGGTAAAATTAAAACTAAGTCCCATGGTTATTATAGGGCCGTACCCATGCCCAGGTTGGTTTTGGCCATCCTCTTGTAGTAATCTCAACATTTCCCTTATACATGTAATTAGTTGTCTAGGGACCAAGTGTCACTAATATAGGCCTCATGAAGGGGAAGGTGATTGAGTATGTGCCCTTTTAATGGATTTAAGGAAGACCCTGCTGCGCTAAGATTATCCCCCTTATCTCAAGCCCCTGTGCAGGGGTCAAGTGCTGCCGCCATAAAGCCCCGGGAAGGGTAAGGTGAATTTTAAGTATGTGTTTATTTAGATGACTTGATCATTATGCTATGTTAGGGTAGTGGGTTAGTAAGGGACACCCTTAGGTTACCCTTAGGACATGCTCGGAATATCCATAAGTAAGTAGGGCAGGGCCAATTGGTGGGTTGATTGCTCCCTCATTTAAGCCTTGAATCAGCCACGGGTATAGTTATTGAGGGTGGTAAGCATGGAGGTACTTACCACCTAAAGGGTACTAATAAGGAATTCTTGTGTGCATAATGGCTAGGGAAGTACTGGATGTATGGCTAGGCTCGATGCATGAGCTTGGCAATTTTATTTATTTATAGTATACTTGGTTATTCTTTTAATGATCATTGATGGATTTTATTAGCCCAATCCTAGAGGTTGGGAAGTATCTGTTCCTTTGAGTGTGAAGGACAGTTATTTATTTATTACTTTTCTGAATTATTTTATGAGTGTACTGTTTTCTTGTATTTCTTTTTGTATTGTCTTGTATATCTTGGCAATGACCAAAGGTTACGCCTTTCAATAAATAAATGATGATGATGATGATGATGATGATGTAGTTCAGATGAGATCTTTTATTGGACCAACTTCTAATGGTCAGAATGTGCAAGTGTTTGAGCCACCCCAGGGCTCTTTATCATAAGAACATAAGAAGTGCCATACTGGGTCAGACCAATAGTCCAGTGAGCCCAGCATCCTGTCTCTGACAGTGGCCAACCTTGGTTGCTTGAAGTACTTAATGGGTCATTATTTATTTATTTATTTATTTATTTCAATTTCTTAGCTACTCTCCTCCTTCTACAGAAGCTTGGGGAGGCTCACAACATAACAAAAAACATATAAAATATAATAATATAAATTTATCAATAAAATAAAAGCTCAACAACAATATAAAATTAGTAATAAATAAACCCCAGGTGGAACCAAAAAACCCCTCCCCGCTCCGAACGCCCCCCACATCACCCATCTCCCTCACTGAAAGCCTGGTGGAACAGCCAGGTCTTACACTGTCTTTGGAAAGAGGGGAGGCCTGAGGTCAGGTGGACCTCCATCAGGAGAGAGTTCCACACTCATGGTGCAACCATTGAGAATGCCCTCCTCATCGTCGCCACCCAAGATACCCGGGAAACTATGAGGGAGGCATCCCCGGCTGACCGCAGGGGCCAGTCTAGGACCTGGGGGGTGAGGTGTTCCTGCAGCTAAGCAAGGCCCAGGCCATTTGGAGGCAATTCTCTGCCATTCACTCCCAGCTCCTAGCTACAGGCAGGCAAGTCAGCTAAATTTAAGAAAATTTATATATGCAAATGTGACATAGGGGGAAGAAGATAGTATTCAAATATAAATTGAGAAGCAATCTGCAGCTGTTGTATATTTGAACATTAGCACCTTCCCCAATGTCATGTTCACATATTGTCAGGGAGGGGGGATAGGAGCGGAGGCCAAGGCTTCCCTAGGATAGAGCACCAATCACACACAAGGACGAGGGTGGCGTGGAGCACAGGCCTCACCCAATACCTGCTTGGCAGCAAGCACCTTGCCAAGAAGCCCGTCAGGATAGTGTTTGGGCTGAGTATCCTACACAAGGATCAGGCCCCTATCATCATAGGGCACCAAGCAGAAGTACTGGAGCCCTGGCCCATCGTTCACCCACCCAGTACAACCAATCACACCACGAGGGCCGGGGGTGCGAGGAAGGGGGGAAAACAGGGGCCCAGGGCAGCGAGGCAACAGGGGCGAGAACACACAGTCGAATAGACAGGAAGGGGTTCCAGAAGGGGGATGGGCAGAATTTACCACTCTCTCTCTCGCTCTTTCACTCACCTAGTCGTTCCACGTGATACAAATAGGAAGCACACACTCACCAGACTACAAACTGCTCAGCCACTCTCAATCAGGAGGAAGGGGTACGGGAGGAAGGTTGCAGGGGTACAAGGCAAGGTCCACACAATGCTCTCTCAATCCAGGGGCCAGTCTCTGATCACCGGCACTGTTTGGCATTTATACAGCTAGCCACACCCCCTCTACATGCTAGGAGATGCTTGGAATGCCGCAACGGTGCTGAATGTTCCCCAGCGTCCTGTGACGTCAGCGTGGGGCCTCCATGCCCCTGGGGTGAAGGCAAGGCTGTGGGGGATTTCCCTGATGTGCTGGGGTCTCCTGCTGGTCCAGCTGCATCCGTGGGCTGCGCCTCCTGCCTGTGTCGGCTGCGGCCCCGCCGGGGATATCCCAAGCGCCTGCAGGGAGGCGCATATCTAACTGGTCTTGCATTTGCTTAAATTTACTTCTGACTTGCCTCTAGCCTGATGAAGAACCCTGTGTGGCTCAAAAGCTTGCACATTCTTACCACCAGAAAATGGGAGAGACATAGTGACAAAAGTTTTAAACAAATCCATCAAAGAGGTTTAAGTTGTGTTAATAATGATAATAGAATTAGAAGAGGTTATTATTTCTTGAAGAATGAGAATTTAAGGCTCTTTTAGTTTGCTTTGAAATTTAAGGGCAAACACCATAGACCATTTAATACAGACCCTCTCTAGCTGATCAGAGGATTCTAAATCATTTCTCAGAAAATTAGAATCATGATAATTCGGAAATACACTCATGATTGACCAGTGGATGATGGTTGCTTTCTGATCAAGGTAGGTGGGACACCGGGGAGAATACCAGATACCGGATGTACCAGTATCGGATCTCCCTGGTACCGGATTTACCTGTATCAGCATACCAGATTTTTAACATTGGCCGTGGTACCGGATTTTTTACATTGTGGCTATTGACTTCAATGGCCGCAATGTAAAAAATCCGGTACCGCAGTCAATGTTAAAAATCTGGTATGCCAGTACAGATAAATATCGGATTTATCGGATTAAGCTGATACACCCAAATACCGACAATATTGGAACTCTGGAGAACCAGAATTCCCACCCCTAGGTCGAAGTATTATAGAAAAAAATTGAAAATAAACTCCAATGTGTTAATAGAGTAATAATGTAATCTATTACACTGTCAGCATTTGAGGAGACATAGGGTATTTTCATATGTTACGAGATCACGATCAACCACAGTGGATCCCCACATGGTGATCATGATCCCGTAATGTCTGATGGGGGGGAACAGAAGTTCTACCCCAGATGTTCACCCCCATGAATCATGGGGGGGGGTGTAGGGATCACATTCACCATGCAAATGGAGGTCCTGCCTGGACCATCCCCAATTGCGTGGTGAATGCGATTCCTCCCCATGAGCAAGGGGATCGTCATGTCTGTCCCCCTGCCATGGCCCGGAATCAGCGGCGGGATTCTGGGCCATGGTCACTGCGGATGGGCGCTGCAGCCGCATTGGCCGTGGCACCCGCCCGTCTCCCAGGAGGGCAGGCGGCGAGGGAGCATGGGGGGCGGTGACGTGCGGCCGCACGTTATGCTGTGTGGCCCCTCCCCCTCCCCAATTCCCCACCGGAATCATCCGGCACGTCTGTTGAATGTGCCGGCTTGATCCTGGCGGGGGATCAAAGGGTAAGTCCGTGGCAGGGCCAATACAGGCCCTGTCACGTCTGAAAATACCAATAGGTGAAACTCCCCTCCACATCAGGTGGGAGTCTCCCGTTTAAAACCACCAGACCACAATTGTCCAGACATTTATTAAAAATCTGTCTTGCTTGATTGACAAGTAAATCTTTAGATTTCTGGGGAAGAATAACAAAATTATCATTAAAAACCCTAATCTACTAAATTGTCAGAAAAAGGGCCAAATCTGGCATTAAAATTGCCCACTATGATTATGTATGCCGATGGATACATTAATGGGAACCAGCTGTGGATCCTAAAAGTACCTTGAGAATAAATAAGTCTTCAGGTGCTTATTAAAGAAGATGAGGGAAGAACTGAGACAAACATCTGGAAGGAGCAAATTCCACACTGAGGGTCCTACCACAGCAGAGGCCGAATTGCCCACTGACATAAGTCATGATAGCGGAATCTTAAAGCAGTGCAGGTTTTTTTTGCATGGGTAACCATCAGGGTGAGCTGCCAGAAACACGTCTGAAATATATCCAGGGCCTATACCATTCAGGGTCCAGAAAACCAGCAGCATGGTTTAAGAAGAAATGGTAGAGCAATACCAGACACAATAATTTCTTAAAATGATAAAAATGATCTTTCACACCTCTCCTTTGGTTCTTGGACCCATAGAACTGTAGGCTTGGGAAGTGACTCAAAGGACATCTAGTCCACACCCGTTCTCCAAGACAGAATACCATGGGTACCCACGAAATGGGTATAACGGGTATATCTGTCTATTACAGTACCAGATTTGACCTGGTAACATAATCAGTACCCAACTAGTGCCCAATAAGCTCCCTGATGTACTGATTTAGCAACCTCCTCTACCAATTTATTTAGCAATCCCCTGTACCGATTTACTAGTTTTCCATTGCCAAAAACAATTAAATGGAAAATTGGTAACTTGGTTATGGTAATACCTGGTATTTTGGATAATCTTTTCTCTATGCTAAATAGTTTCAGTTCCTTCACCCTTTTTTCATATGGTTTGCATTCTAGCTCTTTTATTGTGCTTGTTGCACTCCTCTGAATCCTCTGTAATTTGTTGACATCCTTCTTGAATTTTGATGCCCCAAATGCAAAGTGGCACCATAGCTTTCCATGTTTCTGGTGTGATTTTTCTATTAATGCAGTTTTTCAGTGGACCAGGAAAGCAAGGTGGGATGCCCGTGCTGCTGCCGGGTCCCTTGTTAGTTTCACTCACCTGACGGAGCGACGAACTGGGGTGCTGTGGAGTGGGGGCGGAGACAGGAGCCCTGCGGAGATAAAGGTTCCAGATCCTAGTGGGTGCGAGCCTCAGGCGCGAGCCAAAGGAGCTCAAGGGTATTGCCCTTGTGAGCAGCCCTTGGAGTAGTCCGGAGCCAGGAGCTCATAATTTATAATTTTTAATTTTATCATTATATAGTATTGTAATTATTTTGTTTTCTATATGTATACAATACTATAAGCTGTTGATACACTGAATCCTTGTATAGGACTCCTAGCCAGGTAGGTGTTTTGGATTAAGGGGTAAGTCCCAAGGATTTTGTGCTAACAGGAGTCCAGGTCGTTTTCGTACAATAGCCATTCCTTATCCCTTCGGGACTCAATAGAGTAGAGGAACAAGGGGCACAGAAGCGGCCTGCCGCGAGGGGAGGCAAAATTGTGTGGTCTGGAAATAGGCAATAGTATATTAGCGGTGGGGTAGTAAGCAGTGAGCAGTGATGGGAGAAAAACGAACTAGGGGTGAGGGATCGCCAATTGGGGGCCTTGTGGATTTACCAAGACCTAAATGCCCCAAACATGATCTCTTTCAAGGAGTGGGATCCCCCCCCTCCCCTCCACTCCTGTTATCTAATAGATTTAATTGCCTACAGCAAGCAGACAACCAGGGCAATTATGAGTCGAATTGAAAACAGCCCAAAGGAGATGGGAAATTTTCTTCCTGTAAAAACGACCAGCCACTTATTGGCTCTATGGATGTATCCTCTGATTTAGCAGAGACTGAGGCACTTAAGGCCCAGTGTCATCTGATAAGCAAAACGGTTAGTCTCTTATTCACGAGTGTATCTGATATTAACCAATCACTCCTTTGGATTAGACAGCAGCTGACAGAGGTTCTATTCAAATTGGATTCCAGCCAGTCTAGTATAAAGCCGAAGGATGAAACCTGGAGGAAAGCCTCCTCAGGTGTTTCAAAATGTCAACTGACTGAGAGAGAACGGATTCCTATGTCAACAACAAGTGACAGACATAGGGCTTTTCCTGATCGTTACCATTTATTGCCCAATGCTATATGGGTTAAAGTTCGGCCTTTGGGCAATGGGCTGGTACCTCGATGGGATGAGGTAGCTGATACTGCCTGAAATCTCTCCCTGCTATTAAGAACTAAAATTAGCCCAGGGGAGGTAGTTGGTGTTACTCGGTTGAAAAGCTCAAGTACGTCCTTGTGTTATAGGTTACTTTTTAAATCTATGGTGCTTCCGACTAAAATCTTTAAAGGCAGGAAAAGTTTGTTGCACAAGGGAGTTTCTATTGATAGAGCTTATACACTAATTAGGGGGGATGATTCTCCCACTGACTTGGCACTCCGTACGCACCTGACTTCCCCAAATAGTGAAATCTTGGGTGTTCGTCGTCAGAGGGAGGGTTTGGGGACTATCATTGGACGATAGTCATCCTGACTATCATTGGTCAGTAATCAGGCTATCTCCGCTGAGTCTGAGAGTATGGATACGCAGGAGGCTTCTATCCCAGTGGAAACTAGACAGCAGGCAAGGGAAGAATCCAATGTAAGGGCCTTAGTGGTATGTCAGCCCAAAATAGGCAGTCAAGTGGATAACCTTAAAAGGGTCGCAGAGGTGGGGCAGTTAGGAAATATAGATCCAGAGGAGAGAGTGGAGGTGTATGACCAAGGAGGTGCTGTTCGTGTGCTGTCTGCTCTGGTAGATGATAATCAGAGTGTCAAACAAGGAACTTCAGAGAAGACTGTGGTCTATGCCAAGAGCCAAGGAGGTCAAAAACTATTGCTCAGTGAATTGGGAGAATTCCTATTTGATAGGACTGGGGCTGTCCAACTGACTTCTGTTCATTCTGCCTTTGGTGATCTTTCTTTTATAGAACAGGACAGTGTAATCCAAAAATTGGATGCATTTCGTGCTGATCTTACCATGGGAACAATAGAATATAGTGCCCTGGCTGGTCCTGGGGAAGGGGCGCAGCAGAAGGGGGAGCAAGCTGATCTGACTTTAGTCAGATATTTGGCTCCATTGGAGATGGGGGATCTGGTAGATTTAACAACTCCAGAAGGTGACAAAAGAGTTGAATTGGATGGTACTGGGGAAACAATCATAGCAGGTGGAAATAAATCACTTAATCCTGTAAGCAATGTGGCTGTGCATGATGTGCCCCAGTTACAGATTCAAGCTGATTTAAGTCAAGAATGACATGATGAGGGTGGGGCTCTTTTACAGCTAGGGGAGGAGCCTAGATTGGTGGATGAGGGGAGATTGCCTAAGGTGAAAGGTAGAGATGAGTTCGTGGATAACATTAAACTCATCTCCTGGAATATAGCAGGATTAAGGGCGAAGTTGGGGGATTCAGATTGGCTAGATTATATAAACCAGTTTGATCTCATTTCCCTACAGGAAACTTGGCTATTGTCAGTTTCAAGCGTAGCATCTGTGGAGAGAGTGGGGAAATTCCGTATGCTCCTCCATGGAGGCCAGAAATTGAAGAAAAAGGGTCGCGTGTCGGGAGGGCTGGCCTTTTTAGTGGCTGACTCCCCGGCTTGGACATTTCGGGAGCTGTCTACATCTAGACCAGAGCTCCAAATGGGCCTGTTATATATAACAGCTAAGGCTCAATATGTTATAGCTATACATTTATATACCATCCTTCTCTTCTAAGTACTATAAAGAGGATGTGTGGGCCATGTTGGAAGAACAGATCAGTATGGTAGAGGAGGCATTTCCAGGGGCGGGTTTGGTGTTGATGGGGGACTGGAACACGAGGATTGGCAAAAGAACTGAGGAGATTGGAGGGGAAATTGAAGATCTACCCTTTGCCCTTGCCCAAGCACATAGCCGGAAATCCTGCGATAAAATTAGTAATGAACTTGGGCAAAAGCTGTTGGCTCTAACCCAATCCTTAGATCTTGCCTCATTGAATGGTAGTTTCCTTGGGGATCTTGATGGGGATTTCACCGTTGAGAATTCGCAGGGCCGAAGTACGGTTGATTACATTTTTGCAGATTCCATTACTTGGGGGAATATAATGAGGTTCTCTGTTGTGGTAATTGTGGAAAGTGATCATAGGGCCTTAGAAGTTCAGATTATGATAAATAGGACTCCTTTACATTCAGATAAGTTAGTGCACGATATAAGGAAGGTCCTGGTTGTTAAAAGGTGGAATCAAGTGATGCTTCTACAAACGATGCAGTCTCTTTGTTATGCAGGTATCCTGTGTGATTTAGGTAAATCCATGCTACAGGAAGTGTATTTGGCGTGTATTGGGTACAAACTTGAGGAGATAATGGAGTACCTATTTGAAAACCTTCTCATGACTTTCTATAGGCCTTCTTCTGGGATAAAATCTGGGTGGTATGACAGACAGTGTAAGTTAATGAAGAATCAACTGCTGGTGGTAAAAAAAGAATGGGTCAAGTTGCAAACTGACCCGGTTTGGGCTCGGTTCCAAGCTCAAAAACGTGATTATAAAAACCTTCTCAAAGATAAGAAATCCCTTTTTTATGGAAAAAAGTGGGCAGAGCTAACGTCAGCAGCATCCATAGGGGATAGTAAATTATTTTGTAAACGGATGAATGGAATTACCAAGAGGTCACAGGATGTCAGCCCCTCCTGGGTTACCAATGCCGTTTGGGAAAAGTTTTTGGGGGAATTGTACAGAGCCCGGGATGGGATTTCTCTGGATATTCCATCTGAGGTCCCAGATGTGACTATACCCCCAATTGAGCTGCACCCATCGGAAATAGTAAGAGGGATTATGGCTCTAAAGGATAATAGGGCCCCTGGCCCTGATGGGCTTACAGCTGAGGTTTTGAAGGCAGCACCACAGTGGTGGGCGCCAATTCTGTGCCGGGTTTTCAATATGATCTTGCAGGGTGGCCCAGTTCCTCGAAGTTGGGGAGATAGCTGGATCCTACCCATCTTTAAGAAGGGTAATAGGTGGAACCCGAGTTGCTATAGGCCCATAAGTCTCCTGCCGGTGGTGGGAAAGCTTTTTTCCTCTATCGTCTGTCAGCATCTGCGGGAATGGTCAGAAGGTAAGGGATTGATTCCACAAGAGCAGTTTGGCTTCAGGGCTGGAAGGTCTATAACTGATTGTGTCTTTATTATGACACATCTAGCTGCTAAGTATGTTAGAATTAGGTCTGGAAGGCTGTTCTTGGCTTTCATAGATTATGCTAAGGCTTTCAATTCTGTCCCGCGAGCAAGGTTGTTGAGCAAATTGAGAGGGTACGATATAGACTCTACTCGTTTAGCTATCATGGAGGCTATCCATGAAAATAATGTGGCCAGGGTAAGGGGCCGCCCTCTGGCTGTTGGGAGTGCTTCAATTCCAATAAGTAGAGGTGTACACCAGCGCTGCCCCCTGGCGCCCCTCTTATTTAACCTTTTCGTGGCTGACCTGGTGGCTGCACTCAAAAGCAGTGACATACATCCCCCCAAGATTCAGGAGTATCACCTGTATGCGTTACAATATGCAGACGATCTGGTTCTTTTTGCCCAAACTGAAAAGGGCCTTAGATCATCTATTACTAGACTAATAGAGTATTCCAACGTAAATGGCCTTGAAATCAATGCTAGTAAATCAAAGCTCATGATATTGGGGAGAAGATTCTGTTCCCAAAAATGGGTAGTGCAGGGTTACTCCTTTGAGTCGGTAAAGGTTTTTTCATACTTGGGGATTTGCCTTACTATAAAGGGTACTTGGCTGCAACATATCAATCTTAGAGCTCGGGTGGCTAAAGTAGCCGCAAAAGCAATGATGAAAGCTTATAATGCCTCATATGGATGGCCTATCTCAATGATCGTAAAGGCTTTCCAGGCCAAAGTGCACCCGATGTTAACTTATGGGGCAGAAATTGTTACAAATAAGGAATGCTTGGCCTTAGAGAGGGTCCAAAATTGTTTCCTTAGAGGGATCCTTAGGGTAGGGACGAGTACGCCGGATGCAGTTATCCGGGCAGAGTTGGGAGTGCTGCCAATTAAGCACCTTTGCAGGTTGGTGTTCTTGAGGTACTGGCTTAGGATCCTGGGTGGCTCTCCAGATTCCCTACAGACTTTGTGCTTGGGGGAAAAGTTGAAGTATGAGGGCAATCAGGTATATCCATGGCTAGGGCATTTGGTGGGGATGCTACGCCAGTTGGGCTTTTCATTTCAATGTTTTCAGGGACACACAATCCCCTCCATGGAAAGTATCATTGGCAGAGGTCTAAGGATATAGCAATGCAGGAAGATCTGGCGGCTCTTGGGACATGGAAGGTCGCTCTGCTCCTGGCTGCTAGTAAGATCTGCTTTAAGAGAGAACTTTATTTGGATGTCCTGACCAATAAACGCCTGAGGCGTTACTATACTCTATTTCGATTTGAGATGATTCAGTCTGCAGTTGTCGAGGGTAGGTTTGCTAAGATTCCCTACGATGAGCGTAAGTGTCACTGCTCCCTGACAGAAATTGAATCATGGGACCATATCCTTATAAGATGTCCCTATTACATTCATTTGAGGGAGACCTGGTTGGTTCCGGTGCTAGCGGGTAGGAAATTTAGTTATGCGGACCTTTTTGTTTATTTGACGAATCTGACACAGCCTAAAGATCTATTTGCTGTTGTATCATTCCTTTTGCTGGCAGACAAAAATCCTTATTCAGTTATCTAACTTGGGCAACCTTAGTAGACACGAGATCGAAATGTCGGGTCTGGTTACCAATTAGGAGATATGGGCTATGAGTAAGGTATCTGGTCCTTTCTTCAATAGGATGCTTCCCATGTATACTGGAATGATTATTCTGTCAGATCTGCTTAACATATGGATGGTATTTTCCTAGTAGGCTTGCCCTTAATAATTACTGAGGGTTTTTTGACCTTACTGTACTTGATATTTTTACTGTTTGCCATTTAGTATGCTTAGTTATGGTGTTAAGACATGTTATTAAAATGCCATTAATAGTTTGGTATTGTCCGTATGGGTCCACATGGCTTACAGATTGTGTATTGTATGTTTTATATTTTATGTTACTTTGTGTGTATGTCATGTACTTGTCTGGCCATGACGGAAGTCAGTGTTGAATAAATTTACTTTACTTTACAGTTCTTCAGCCAGAGACAGTCTTTATTTTTATTTTATTTTTCATCTTGAAAACCTCAAAGAGGACACTTGTGTGTGAGACAAATCCACTACATTTCCCTTCATTAACAGAATAAATCACCTTTGAAAGAATGCAGTATTCATTGAGTCCCAGCTACGTTAAGGTTGACACATCTGTACATTTCTCTCTCTGCATATGTAATAAAATTCATCAATAGACCAAATAAAATTTGGTCAATAGAAGTGTGAAATTTGGTCCTGGAAGTATGAATAGGAAACAAATGTGACCACAACCACCATTGTATATCCTAAACAGAAATTTTATTAGCAATCAGTTGGAAGGAGGCCACAGTGCTAGCAAACACAATCCAACAATACCTAATAAATAAAACAGTGAGGTTTTGAAAGAAGGAGCAACATCGCTGCAAACACTCAGGAGATAAAATTATTTATTGGAAAAATGTGAGGTTTTTAGTTTGTTTGCTTGTTTTAAAAAACAACCATCCAAAAAAAGACCTCTAAATAGGGCGCTCTCTTATTTTTATGGTATTGATTCATGTTAGAGTTCTTTTAGATAAGTGAACAACTTCTGGTTGTCTTCCCCCCACTGTCTCACTAAATCTGAGATAAGTGACACTCTAAAAGTTCTGCATTTAGGGGAAGGAAAACAAAAGCACAAGATATAAGGTGGGGGATACCTGGTTTAGCAGCAGCACATATTAAAAGGATCTAGGGATTGTGGTTGACCACAAACAGAACATAATTTAACAAAATGTAATGTGTCTGGGGAAAGGGCTAATGCACTTTTAGGGTTCATCAGCTGAAGTATTGTCTCCAGGATAGCAGAGGTAATAATCCCACTCTATTTTGCACTGGTCAGACCTTATCTGGAGTATTATTTTCAGTTAGTGGCACCTAATTTAAAGAAAGACATTGGGGCCAATCCCATGGCCCACGAGTCCCATGTGCAGTGCACCCATGCGGGAACCACACACACCCCCATTGCCAGCACATTGTGCTGAGTGCGCAGGAGGGGTGCACACAGGATCCGCAGGGCACAGGATCAGCCCCAGTGACAAATTGGAGTAGGTTCAAAAGAGGGCAACAAAAATGATAAATGATCTGAAGAAGCAAGTTTTATGAGGAATAGAACTGGGTATGCTTAGTAAAAAGAAGAGTAAAGGGAATGGTAATGTTGAGTAAAGAGAATGTCTGGTAAAGACAAAATCAAGGGGAGACATAATGAGCAGTCTTTAAATATCTAAAATACCAAGAAGATCTCAAGGAGCTGTTCTTCATTGCTACAGAGGTCAAAAATAGAAATAATAGGTTCAAATTACAAAAAGGTAGATTTTGGTTAGATATCTGGAAAAATCTCCTAACGGTAAAGGTAAGTTCTGTTTGTCAATGGAAAAAAGATGCCTAGGAAGGATGTAGGCTCTCTGTCACTGGAGGGGTTTTGTTTCTTTGTTTGCTAGTTTTTAAAAAAGCTCGACAGCTATCTGTCAAGGATGTTGTAGTTATAGTCATTCTGCATCCAAGCAGGGTGTTGAACCAGGTGTCCCCACGGGGTCTTTCCCAACTCTCATATTCTATGGTTCTACACTAGAAATTAGGGTTGGGAATACCAGTTCTCCCGAGATCCGATATTGCCGGTATTTGGGTGTATCGGCTTAATCCGATACATCCGAAATTACCTATATCCGCATACCGGATCTTTAACATTGGCCACGTACTGCATTTTTTACATTGCAGCCATTGAAGTCAATAGCCGCAATGTAAAAAAAACTGTACACGGCCAATGTTAAAAATCCGGTATGCCTATACAGGTAAATCCAGTACCAGGGAGATCCGATACTGGTAAATCCAGTATCCGGTATTCTCCCTGGTGTCCCTCCCCTACTAGAAATGAAACATGGCAAATAATCCAATAATTTCACCTGCTTCACTTAATTTTCCTGATTTGGGGTATTTGTTTCATTTGTTGGGGTTGATTTTTACAGTTTTTGGCTGGGTCATTCTTGGTGGCCAGGCCATGTCTTTGGAACTCCCTTCTGGAGGAATCTCGCCTGGTCACAAGCCTTTTAACATTCCGACGGGCTTGTAAAACCTGGCTGTTCGCCCAGGCCTTTGGGGAGGGTGGGAGGGTGGGATACGGTTTTTAGCTCTTCCCTGCCCTTATTTTATTTTATTCTTAATTATTCCCCTATCCCTGTGATGTTTTAAATTGTTGATGTTTTTAAAAATTGTTTTTTATGAATGTTTTTTAGCTGTACGTCACCCCAGGATGCCGTAGGCATATGGGGTGACTCATAAGTGTGTATAATAAATAAATAAATAAATAAATAAATAAATAAAAATCAGAGTATCCAAAATTAAATATCCAAAAGATATGTATAAACAAAGTTCATTGTGGGTATGGATATTTATTTGGATATTCAGATGACTATCCAGAAATTAGGGATGGGCGAACAGATCGCGGTTCGAGATCGGCCGTTCAGTTCGGTCTGGTTCAGTTCGGTCGTTCGGTTCAGCCGTTTGGTTTGCTTGCCGCGTTCGGGTTCGGCCATTCAATTCGGTGATGTTTGGTTAAGTTTGGGCGTTCAGAAAAAGTATCGCGGGAGCCCATGATCATGCCGGAAACCAGAAATTCGAGTGCGTGCAGAGTTTGTGTGGGTGAGACCATGTGTGTTGTGGCTGGCTGGGTGTTCGGTTGTGATTTGTGTGTTTTGGCTGTGTTGTGTGTGTTGGTTTTGGTTTGACTGGTTGGTGAGTGTTGGTGGGTGCTGGCTGTGTGTGTTGTCTGTGTGTTTTATTAAAAAAAAAAAAAAATGGAGAAGAAGGTGACCAGTGCCACTGCCATTAAACGCCGGGCCTGGGGGAAGGCCAAGGTGGCGGAGTCGGTGGTGGAGAAAGAGATTCCTTCGGCTGTTGCTGAACCTTCAGTGGTGGAGGAAGAGCCAGAGCTGGTGGGCACAGGAAGTGCTGCTGCCACTGCTGCCAGGTTTGTACATTTTTTTTTACTTTGAGGACAAGAAACTTAAGACTCTATCCATTAGAGTGAGCTCACTGGCGTGCGGGTGGGTGCATCGGTGGTGGGTATCAGTCAGGCACAAACAGTGGGTATCAGCGGGTAGCAGCGGATGTCTGCCACAGAGAGAGAGGGTACTGTAGTGTGGGGGGCTCTTCCAGCAGTCAGGCACGAGCATCACCCCCACCCAAACATGTACCAGGCTAGTAAGGGTCTCTCCAGTTGCCATCCCATTCCCTACGCACCCCCAAATAAGGGCAGGATTTGCACGTGCCAGCCACCAGGATCTTTCCTGTTGCCATCCATAGAGGCCCAAGGAGGGCAGGATTTGCACATGCCAGCAAGGGTACTTCCAGTTGCCTTCGCTGCTAGCACCCAAAGAAGGGCAAGATTTTCACGTGCCACCCAGGGTCTCATCCCTTCACAGAACCCAAAAGAAGGGCAGAATTTACATGTGCCAGCCAGCCAGGGTCTCCCCATTGCCATCCCAAGCACCCCAAGAAGGGCAGGATTTGCATGTGCCAGCCAGGGCCTTTCTAGTTGCAATCCTTAGCATTCCCTAGCACCCCAAGGAGAGCAGGATTTGCATGTTCCAGCCACCAGGGTCTTTCCAGTTGCCATTCATAGTGCCCCAAGGAGGACAGGGTTTGCACGTGCCAGCAAGGGCCTCATCCCTCCGCAGCACCCAAACAAGGACAGAATTTGCACGTGCCGGCCAGGGTCACATCTCCCATTGCTATCACTCCTAGCACCCCAAGGAGGGCTGGATTTGCATGTGCCAGACAGGGTCTCTCCATTGCCATCCCAAGAACCCCAAGGAGAGAGGACTAGAGGCATCATCATAAATGCATGATATTACTTTGGGTCCCATTTCAGAGAGGAATTGGATGCTGTCCCCAGCGCTGGTGCCACTGCCAGGCCAAGGAGGACCCCTAGGCCGAGGGGTGAGGACCCCTAGGCCGAGGCAGTGACACCCCCAGACATTCAGCGGACAAGGTCAGATGTCTGGAGGTTTTATGACAAGGGTGATGGAATCACCACATTCAAGGTAAGGCACGGGGACTGGAACAACAGGGAATGAATTGCCCTATGACATGTTAGGAATGTAAGTCCCCTGCAGAGAGAGTTTGACCTCCCAGTCCACCCACTTGTGGAGACGGAATGCAGGCAGGGCTTGACAGACCATTGGTCTGACACAGTATGGAACTTCTTATGTACCTATTTTTTTATGCTCTTTTTAGATCTGCCATAAAAGATTCTGGCTGCAAAAAGAGGGGACCACATCGGGGCTCATTGCCCACATCGAGCGAACTCATGGCAGGAGAGTGAGGTGGCAGGAGGAGGACTCTGGTGTGACTGTGGAGCCTCAGTGCCAGAAGAAGGGGGGGAGAAGGCAACCCCAAAAAGACAGCATGTAAGCCCTTCCCCCACCCCAGCCCCAATGTGGAGACCCCCGGGCCACAGGAGTCTGATGAGGTCAAGGCCTTTTGGGCCGAGTTGGAGAGGCCCACCCAGGACTTCATGGCCAGCCTGCAGCAGACAGCAGCCACCATTGAGAATCGCTTGGTGGAGGCATTCCAGGCATTCCAGGTGCAGAAGAAGGTGGAGGCGTATGGCCAGTACGTCTCCGCCGAGATGGAACATCTGGAATTATACCACAGGCGGCATCGGGTGGCATCGGGCTGTGGAAGGGGCTGTGGAGTTTGCCATGGCCCACGGCTACAACCAACAAGAGTCCCGGGTGGCTGCCCCTCAGCCCTGTGCTGCACCCCAATGGCTGTTGCTTTCCCCCCAAGTCCCGGGAACAGAGACTAATAGTTTAATTTATAAGTTTCCTTTCAATCTTTGCTTTTGTTTTCAGAATGTTGCTGTTGTTGCTTTGTTCTTGTTGTTATTTTAATAGTTTTAATAAAAGCTGTATTTCTTGTTACGAGCTTCGTGTGATCTGACAATCTTTTATCCCTATGTGCTGAAGTTCTGACTGGCAGGTGGCAGAATCTCATACAGCTTGTCGATTCCTACCAGCAGCACCTGCCACCCCATGTAGCGTAGTTATTAACACAAAGATATGCTGTGCCAGCAGCAGGGTCTCAACTTGCAGACAGTCCCCCAGGAGGTGCGGGGCTTGTGCTTGTGTGGGTGAATGTGACAGACAGAAAGAGAGACAGGCTCCTTGGAGGCAGGCAGCAGGCAGCGGAGCTGGTGGTCAGAGGGGCTTTTATTTACAGCAACTTCAGCGGGTATTCATGGGTGGGTGCGGAAGGGTAGGCTGTTGGGGGGCGGGTTCAGCTGGCATGAGAGCACTGGGATTCTGGATGCAATGGAATGCGGCCCCCAGTGACTGGAATGATGGTCCCAGAATCTAGTTGATGGTTCCTGGGCTGGGCGGGCATGATTGATTCAGGGATAGTGGATTGACAGCTTAAAGCCTATTAGGCACACTTCATTCAATCATGTGATAGGTGGTAGCAGCAGGTACAGGAAAGCACACAGGCAGGCAGGCAGGCACATAAAATATGTTGTGTTATATTTCATCTCATTATGGTAGGTTTGCTGCGTGCTGGATGTGGGCAATGGGCATTGGGTGCATGAGCACAGATGGGAGTTCTTCCTGGTTCTGGCACATTGCAGGCAGGGTAGCTGGATACACCTGCCTCTCCCCCATCTCTCTCGTTCTAGCTGGGAACCTCTCTCTCTTTCTCTCTCTCTGGCCATATAGTGTAGGTGACAGCATGGGTGGGATCGTGTCTGTCTCTCCTTCGAGCAGTGGGGAGACTTTCTCTCTCTCCTTGTTTCTCTCTCTCTCTCTCTTTTTCCATGAACAGCAGGTTGCGTAAAGAAAAGGTGGAATGACAGCACCCTGTGAGCAGAATGACAGGGCACAAGAACCCTGAGGGTGGGTCCTGGGGATGGAGTGGCAGCTTCTAGATATTGACCAAAGCCCTCCCTGCCAGTAACTTGGCCCCAGAACCCTGACGGTGGGTCCTGGGGCTGGAGTGGCTGTTTCTTGATGCTGTGGAAAGACATCACCTCTGTGTGAGGAATGATGGCCCCAGACCCATAACGGTGGGGCCTGGGGCTAGAGTGGCAGCTTCTGGATATTGGCCACAGCCCTCCCTGCCAGTAACCTGGCCCCAGAACCTTGGCAGTGGGTTCTGGGGCTAGAGTGGCAGCTTCTGCATATTGGCCACAGTCCTCCCTGCCTGTAACTTGGCCCCAGAACCCTGGCAGCGGGTCCTAGGGCTGGAGTGGCTATTTCTTGATGCGGTGGAAAGAGATCGCCTCTGTTCGAGGAATGATGCCTGCAGACCCATGATGGTGTGCCCTGGGGATAGAGTAGCAGCTTAAAGATATTGGCCACAGCCCTCCCTGCCAGTAACATAGACCCCAGAACCCTGATGGTGGGTCCTGGAGCTGGAGTGGCTGTTTCTTGGTGCAGTTAAAAATTGGCTCTCTGTGCAAGGAATGAAGGGCCCCAGACCCATGATGGTAAGTCCTGGGGCTTGAGTGGCAGCTTAAAGATATTGGCCACAGCCCTCCCTGCCTGTAACTTGGGCCCAGAACCCTGACGGTGGGTCCTGGGGCAGGAGTGGCTATTTCTTGATGCGGTGGGATGACATCGCCTCTGTGCAAGGAATGATGGCCCCAGACCCATGACAGTGGGTCCTGGGCTAGAGTGGCAGCTTCTAGATACATATTGGCCACAGTATATATATATACCCTAAATCTAAGTGCTATTAACTATTCTAAAACCTATTGAACTAATGGAATATCCTAATAATTAACTACAAAGGTCTTGTCCTACAAACACACTGTCTCTCTAGTTATCTCTATAACTAAGCTAACTACTATGCATATCTATCTAGTAACTATCTATCTAATAACTAGGTGCGGGCGGGCCGGTAAATCCGGTATCTGATAATGCCGGTACTGGGCATACCGGCATTATCGGATTCAACCCGGTAAATCCGGTCCGGTTACCGGATTCCGGTACCGGATTTTTTTTACATTGCAGCCATTTAAATGAATGGCTGCAATGTAAAAAAACCCACCAAAAAAGTCAAAAAAACCTCCCCGAGTCCAGGCTGCATGGGTGGAAGGGGGGACACCCCCCCACCCACCCTGCCCAGCCTGGATTTTTTTTTAAAAAAGAGCCCCCCCCCCAGCACCAGCGGCTGCGGCATCCCTGCAGCAGCTGGTAAGATTAGACCTGATCCCTGGGGGGGTGTTTAACACCCCCCACCCCCCAGGGATCACCCCTACTACAAGTTGCCACTGTACCTTAACTTTCAGCAGAGCTCCGG
>QEPC01014205.1:419925-434355 GCA_003113815.1 Sphenodon punctatus
GGGGGAGGGGGGAGGAATTAATTGTATTTCATTGATTTCAATGGAGACACAGTGCCCCATTGAAATCAATGAAATAAAACCGGTACCGGATACCGGATTTAATCCGAGAATCCGGTTCTTTGAGAACCGGAAACCGGTAAATCCGGTATCCAGTAATTGCCCCAGGGTCCCACCCCTAGTGAACAGGAAAGGAACTGTGGGCAAATAGAACAAGCTAGTAACTGGAATGAAGGTAAAATGGCAAAACGGCAACATAGTAAATGGCAAAAATCGATAATTTTGCTAGTATATGGGTAAATCAGTAGTACTGTGAATTGGTTAAACTGCTGGTAGTAACCAACTGGTTACCTGGTTAAACCGCAGTAACCAATCATTACTCGGTCAGTTTGTTTACTGCAAATCTGATCTTTCCCAATATTCACATAAATAATGGTCTCCGCTCTAAAAAGAAAGATTCGTAGAAGAAAGGTCCATCAATGGGAATTAGCAAGAGGGCTAGGGATGCTTCCGTCTGCCCTAGGTGTCCTTAAACCTCTGAAGCTCTGAGTGAATAACAGGGGACTGATCAATCACTCCACATACATGTCCTGTTTCTTGCCACTTTCCCTGAAGTGTTTGGTATTGGCCAATACTGTGAGATGGACCATAGTTCTGACCTAATATAGCATGTCTTCTCTTCAAAGTCTTAGAGATCCCATGTTAAAAAAAATCCTATACTACTACTACAGCAGGAGTTCCCAAGTGGAGTCATGCCATCTGGAGATGGAGTTTTAATGCTGATTGATATTGATATGTATTGTATGTTTTAGCTGCTGCCGGGGGTTTATGGGATTATATTATATTATATTATATTATATTATATTATATTATATTATATTATATTATATTATATTCCACAGTAATGGTGCAAAATACATTTACCTTGAAATACTGAGGATCTTCTCCCTTCTTCTGTCTTTTTAGGAAGTTTATGATAGTCTTCAACAGCAGAAAGGAGTTGTAGATCGACTCCGTGATCATCTTCCATCTGGGGTATTCAAACCAGACTCTTTCAGACACACTTCTCAAGCTCTGTCAATGTCACAGCTACATATTGATCCATTACTATTGAACCTCACCGTAATTTTATAATAGTTGTTTTAATTCGCAAGGGAGAATTTATTATCCTGGTTTGGCGGCACTTATTCTTTTTTTCAAAATAAATTATTCTGCTTCATGCTAGGCACCTGAGGCAAGTACTAATGGCCTTCCTCTGTGGCTTATTGCTCAGCTCAATACTATTCATAAAATTTTGGTCTAGAAAGAGTGCTCGGTACCTTTGGAACATTTGTTTACCTGTCATTCTTCATTGGAGGTGTATTTGTTAAGATCAGAGCCCCTCATGGAGCAAATCTCCAATTTTGATTGGTTGAGCTTCCTTGAATGAGTTGTAAAATAAAGCCCAAGTGAGATCCCTTGTTTGACATCTGCTTTTTCGCAGATCCATTTCTCCCTTTTCCTACAAACATCTGCAGCTTATATCTTCTGTAACCATATACTTTCTCACCTGTAGGCATGTAAACTCCCTGGTCCCCTGATATTCCCATTTTGATACAAGTATTTACTACTCCTGCTAGATTTGTAGACTTGGAATGGTCTGCTAGAATATTTATAAGTCTAAAATTGAGAAATATAACTGGGGCCAGGACAGAAAGCAAAATAAAACATGCGGTTTTCATCAAGTGCACTCTGGAATAATTAATCAGCCAAGTAATGCTGTGAGACACTTTTCAGGTCATAGCTTGAGAAAATAGTCACTCAAGAACCTCAAAATGCTTTACAAATATTACTGATCACTATAGCTTCCCAGCACAGGAAAGGAAAACAGCATTCTTCCCAGTTTACAGGTGAGGTAAGAGGCACTCTGTAATACAAATGGTTTAGCCATTTGTATAAGGGTAATGAAAGCTGGAGAAAGTTTATTACATAATCTTAATCTTTATTTTTATATAGCACCCCTCTGCCATGGCACTCAGAGCACTTTTACATATAACAGATAAACACAACTTTTTATCCTCACAACAACCCTGTGAGGTAGGCTAGGCTGAGATAATATTGTGACTGGCCCAAGGTCAACCAGTGAGTTTCTGGCTAAGGCAATATTTGAACTGGGGTCCCCCTGGTTCTTGAAAAAGAAAACGGTCATCAGGATGGTTCTCATTATAAGAGGCCAAGACAGATCCTGTAGATAAGGAGTGACCAGACGTATAGTGCACATGAACCATGTGATCCAGATATTCACCTCAGGTGATCTACCAGGACCCTTCTTGCTGCCTCCAGTGCTCCAGCTCAGGACCCCTCTTGCTGGCTCACAGCTCTAGAGCACATCAGTAACTCAGGATGGAGTGTAGAGGAGCACTCCCCTTTAGAGAGAGCCTTCCCTACTGTACTGGAGGAACTCTCCTAGTCCATTTACTCCACAGAGACACTCCCTGGGTTGTCCTGCTCTCCTCCATAGAGATGATCTCTGAGAAACTGGTTCCACTCCCTATGCTGTGATCTACTAGAGACTAGCCTGTGATCTGCCAGTAGACCTCAATCTACCTCTTGGCCACCCCTGCTGTAGACCGTGAAGAAGACTGACTCAAGATATGATTGAGTGGCAGAGACTTATTCATACTGTCGCTTACCTTTGCTAGATGACAAAAACAATTGAAGAAGAAAAAGATGCAGCCAGCTAGGTCTTTAAGGCAGGGATGCTCTATATATGTTTTCCCACATTAAGTTAGCTATGCAAATTCTCACATTTGTATGCTCATTTGATCATGCAAGCACGGTCGGGAAGGGCTGTATACCAAACTGAGATCTGCTGCTCCTGGAATAAATGGCTATTAGTGCGTTAGTGCGTTTCTCTGAAGCAAAGCTACCCACTGTCCAAGACAGGGTTTGTTACCAGACTTAATGATAAATACATGGAAATCCATCATGCACTGTAATTGATGATGTCATCCTAGTCCCATAGCAGTTCCTTTAGATCTTCATGCTGATAAATCTTCCAGTAGCTACCCAACAGTCTCCTCCATCTAGATGTTGCCTGGCTATAATGATTACCACAGACTGGACATGGGGCAGTGTATTCTGTCCTCAGAGCATTGCCTCATGATAGCAGTAGATAGATATGTGATGCTAAAGCCAGCCCTAGTTGCTCTGCCTGACCCTTGTGAGTATTGTGATGTCATGATTCTTGTAAAAGGAGCATGGTCACATCGAAATGGGTTGGGACCCCATTGCCCAACCCCATTCTGATGCAATCGTGCCCCCTTTCCAAGCATCATGATACTCAGAAGGGGCATGGTCATGTCAGAATGAGGTAGCATTCATTGAAGAGGGTCTCTGACCTCTGTACCCCCCTGAACATAATTCTGCGGGTACCCGTGGTAACAGGCAGAAGGCCTGGCCAAAAGTAGTTGGCTCAGTAAAGATTTCGAGTGCTTCTTCCTTTCTTCCAACTTTCACACAATTGTCTCATCATCAACTTACAGTCAGACTCATATTACCTTTTCCCAGTCTGGTTGTAGGCTTCATAGCTCCTCCTGGCTTCCCTTAGATCTTGAGTCTTCTCTAACAGCAAGAAATAAAGAGGGGAAAGAACAAATGAAGGTGGAAGACTGTGAAGAATCTAAGACACCAGATGAAACAGGCTGATGCTGTGCAAGACGGAGACTTGTGACAGAAAGAAGGGGACATGTGACTAGAGTGGAACTGGGTAGCATATTTTCTACCCGTGAGTAATACCTGAAATTTTGAGAACTATGGGTGAAAACAGACATGACTCTAACCACCCTTTAACCACCCTTAGTGGTTATTTATGCATGTTGCAGGGCTGTATTGGTGCCCTATGCAGCCCTGAAACATGCATAAATGACCACCAAGGTGGTTAGTGTCATGTCTGTTTTCACCCTATGTTGGGTACTCAACAAGTTACTGGTTTACCAATGCTGTCCAAAATTGGACTGGCTCAAAAAGGCCCCAGGGGATGAGGTGTTGGGGCTTGGGCACAGGACGAGGAGTCAGGACTAACACAAAGAATCACATGACCCTGCTGCCTCACTGGGGTCGATCCCAAGCCCAGTGGACCCTGCACACATGCATGCATGCAGTTTTCATGCAGCACTATGTGTCAGCAATGGCCGTGTGCACAGTTTCCGCGGGGCTTGGGATCAGCCCCACTGCCACCCCCATTCTATCTCTCTGGATTCCTGCATTAGGTTGTGTTGCCTCAACCCGCTGACGATGACATTGTTAGGAATAGGAATTTTAGATATTAATAACAGTAGTCATAGTTAGAACATAGGCCTGTCCAAGGCCCCAAAGGACATTATAGAACATGAGAAAATAAGCTGGCCAAAGGACTTTAAATCATCTCTTGAAGGAAAGGGGCCTCACAATATGAAGTTTGAATTAAGCCAAACAGAAGGATTAAACTGTCACTACAACCAACACCCAAAGACAAAGGGAAGTTACAGTAAACAGTCATCAAATACTAAAGAAGAGCTGCAGATACAGGAGGAGACCCCCATGGACACAGTAGAGCTAAGACCCCCAGAGAAATTCTACATGACAAGCCCAGATGCCTGGAACTGCTGGCTGATGGATTTAAGAAGAAGCCATCAGGTATTACTGTCTCTAGCAAAAACTACACATAAACCATCAAGGGTGGGTCAAAAAGATAACCCTGCCTCCCTGAAGCCATCAACACCTGGTGGACAACCTGATAAGCCCAAAGTGGGTGACTCCGACAGGAATTGATCCCCCAAGGTCAGGATGGACAGGGTGTTACAATAAGGTGGTGATGAGCTCACAACGATCCATAAACAATGGAAAAGACCCCCCTCTCAATGAAAGAAGACTGACCACCTCTTTCCCACAGATCCTTTCCCTTGGGCACAAGGGAGGTGGTAACCATGACTGGGCAGTTCCCATTGGACATTGCCCAAAGAACCGTATATAAGACAACCAGAACCAGCATACTTTGACCTAGAGCTTGGTGCCACTTAGAGTGAGCAGCATGGTCTTGGTCCCGTTCTTCTTATTGCTCTCAAGAATCCCACACTGCCATGGAACCCCTCTCCGCTTCTTCTGAACCAGCCAGCACAACTCTGAAGGTGCCTCAGATGCAAAGGTGCCTCAGATGCATAGTCCCACCGTATGGGACTATAGTATAGGATAAGTGTGTGTGTTAGGGATGGGGGAATGCGGTTCGGATGTTCGGAGTTCAGACCAAACTCGGTCTGTTTGGACGTCCGAACCAAACTCCCGAATGACCGAATGGTTTGGTCGTGTTCGGTTGAGTTCAGGGGCAGGAAAAACGTCTTTTCAGGGCAAAAAAAGTTTCGTTTTCGTTTCGGTTTTGGTTTTGATAGCGCTATTTTTGACTGTTCGGCCAAGTTCAGCCAACCCAAACTCGGCTGAACCGAACCTTCGAACCCGAACTCGGGTTTCGAACCGAATGATCGAACACCCGAACCGCATTCTGTTTTCCCATACCTAGTGTGTGTAGTTTATAAACTGCCAAGTCTGGTTTTCTGGAGTGTTAATCCCAAATAAAACACAGTTGTACCTGTATACCTGGTATTCTTGATTTATAAGCAATCTCAATCCCAGCGTAACAACATGAGATCAGAAGAAAGTGCCCAAGGACAACTGGTCCCCATCCTCCTATTCTGCTCACCCCTATTGCTGTCACTATAGAAATGTAGCATCATAGAATTGGAAGGTCTCTTAAGGTCATCTAGTCCAACCCCATGTTTGCATGCAGGATGACGAGAGCTATGCCACGCCATCCCCGACAGATAGCATGGCCAGATATGCAAATTTTACAGGATGTTTATGAGAAATACAGGTTGCAGGGATGCACTGGGGCCAATGCAGCCCTGCAACCTGTATTTCTCATGTGTTCTCTAAAATATGCATATCTGGCCACCCTACCGACAGATGGATGTTTTGACTCTTTTTGAAAACCTGCAGTTACAGCAAGCCTACAGTTTCCTGGACAACTTGTTCCATTGCTGCACAGCTCTTATTGTTAGGAAGTTTTTTCTGATATTCAACCCAAAATTGAATCTACCTTCCTATGTGGAACCCATCTGTGGCAGGCCAGAGTCTCTGAGTGCTATTAGTTCTTTAAGGCAGGGATCGTCAGTACAGGAGTTGCAAAGCTGCAGGCATTGCCAGGAGGGCAGGGCCATGCTAACTGAGACTGCTTTTAGATGAGGTTCTTAAAAGCACCTTGCAAAGATACGTAAGGAGAAAAACCTACGCGGGGTGTGTGTGTGTGTGTGTGTGTGTGAGGTTAGACGTTCCCCCGCATTACCGGAAGTGACGTTGCTCCCATTTTGAGCAGTGGCTTCCAAGAACAAGTGCAGGTTTGAAGATGCGGCATTTTAAAAACACCTCTAGAGGATTTTACAACACCACATCTTCAAACGTACACTGGGTCTCGCCGGCCGCTGCTTCACAATGGGAACAATGCCACTTCAGGTAGTGCAGGAGAATGTCTAACCACACCACCCCCTCCCTTCCCCTCCCAAGCAGGTTTCTCTCTCTACATATCTTTGCAAGGTGCTTTTTGAGCACCTCCTCTAAAAGTAGCTTGAGGAAGCAGCTGGGGCAGGGCGTGGCACTGGCCAGCCCAGAGAGAGGAAACCCTGAGCTGAGGCTCAGTGAATGGAGAAGCTAGAGAAGAGGTAGAAGCTGAAGGGAAAGCTCTACTACATTAGCAGCTATTAGCCAGACAGGATCAGGGAACATGACGCGAGCTGGGGGAAAACAACAGGGAATGGATCCCCCGTTTTGACCTGTTGGGTGCTTCTCCCAAGCCACCGTGATTGGCCACTGTCAGAGACAGGATGCTGGGCTAGATGGACCATTGGTCTGACCCAGTATGGCAGTTGTTATGTTCTATGTTCTCATTTTCTTATGTACTACTAGCTTAGCTCAGAAGGACTGAAGGAAATCTTAGGGCGCTTTTAGACGAGACACTTTTAATGTGGTTTTGTAAATGCGCATTTAAATAATGCGCATTTTTTAAAACCGGTTTTGAGCATCTTTGATGATCTGGGGGTCCAAAACCCGTTTTAAAAAATGTGCATTATTTAAAAAACACATTCAAAACGGTTTGGGCTTTTACACGATCATGGCAAATGCGCATTTAAAATGGTTTAGGTGTTTAAACGAGCATGAAAACAGGCGCATTTTTTACCAACCATGCGCAAATTTGTCTTGTCTAAAAGCGCCCTTAGTGCTGGGAGAGACAGCAAAGGGGCAGGACTGCTGGGGAAGCAGATCCCAAGAGAGACTTTTCCTGGGTGGAGGTAAAGCCAGAGGGTTTGGCTGCATAAACACTAGGAACCAGTGGGCTATTTAATAGAGACCGGACTGAGAGACTGTAGGGAGCAGCTGGGGAGTGGGATTCACAAGGGAGAAAGGGAGCTGTTTGTCTTTGTAATCCAGAGAGATCCTGAGTACCACTGTGAATGGAACAGTGCTACTGAGATACTAACTGGTGGAGATGTATGGAAATAAAAGGACTTGCGAACTAATCCCCAAAGTGACAGAGGGTGTTTTCAGACATGACGGCTCTCAGCACCATCACAATTTAATCCTTCCTGGAGTTAGGCCCTCACTGCAGACAGGATTTGGCCCAGGTACCAAACAAGACTGGACTGGGGAGGGAGTATGGAGAGGGTAGAGTGACGCATGGACGTACATCCTCACAGCCTTGCCCCCGCACTTCTCAGAGCTTCCCACCCCCTCCCAGACAGGCAGCCAGAGAGGCTTTATAGGCCGCCCTGGCTGGCTGGAAGCATCGTGGACCTGGACCGGGGTAAGAGTAAGCAGGTCATCAAATGTAACAGCCCACTTTACCCCAGTCCGGCGTCAGTTGTATGGGCCAACATCTGGCAGCTGCATTCAACCGTAATGAAAGCATGTATTTCCATGCTTGACAAAGTGTAGACATCCATGCTATCACGTCACATCTGAAAATACCCTGAGTGTATTGGGGTCCTAATCTTATGAGACTTACCCCTAGAGAACCTGACTCTGCTACATCATCATAATGCAATGGACTGTTCACCTTGTAAATTGGAACTTATGAGTTTGATATTAGTTACAGCTGAAAAGAATAGGTGTTTTCTTGTTTTCAAATATCAGTCACATTTTCAGATAGCTCATCTAATACCTAAATCATTCTTCATCACCAAAATGATATTTACAAATTTGTTTATTTGGGTATTTTAGATTGATCGTTTCACTATTTCAGTTATTTCAATTCCATCATTTCAGTCATTCTAATAGTGCTGAAATGAAGTAACTCAAATAAGGGAAATGATCAAAATAACCTGATCAAAATACCAAAGCAACCCAAATGACCAAACAGAGATAAGCAAAACAGACATTCATTTCTGGAAATGAATTGGAAACCAAACAGTTTGCTTTGTTGGACCTGATTTGAAGCAGGACAAATCCTTATTCACTGGGGATATCCATTTCAGCTGTAATGTAAGTCTTTATGTATTCAGACTTAGATCATAGCGTTTTGTTGACCTGCATTCAATGCAAGACACAAGGAAAGGTGGCTCAAAGTCACTTTGACCGAACAACTGGCTGCAGGGGTGAGGGGGCAGGATGTCACTAGAATACTGGTCATTCCATGCCAGGAGCTAGGAAACTGTTGCATGAAATCAGTTCTGTCACCCTGACAGCATAAACACAATTCATTCTGCAAGGGAAATTCTCTATCAGGGCTGCTTTGTGATCAGGCATGCCACAAGGGGTAAAAACAGATGTGACTTTGTTTGGACTGCTGTGGCCTGCTTTGACCTGCTGTAGCCCAGGACCCACTGCAAGTGTGTACAGATGCTGCCTGATGTTGGCTTGTGATTGCCCCGAGCCTTGTGGGTAAAGATGGGCAAACGCGGTTCGGAAGTTGGGAGTTTGGACCGAACTCGTTCTGTTCAGTCAACCGAACCGAACTTCCGAACCGAACTGAATTTCCGAACTCCATTCTGTTCGCCCATCCCTAGTGGCAACACACACCAAAAAAACTGGTTTTGAATGGCCAAACTTGGTTCAGAAGTTCGCAATTCGACCAAACTTCATCTTTTCAGTCGATCGAACCGAACTTCCAAACCGAACTCGAATTTCAAACTGAACCGAACCGAATTTCTGAACTCGAATTTCAAACTGAACCGAATTGAACCGAATTTCCGAACTCTGTTCTGTTCTCTCATCCCTACTTGTTGGTGGCTAACCCGGGCTGTGAAATCAGCCAATCCCCAAGTTCACACCCTGGGCCAAGACCCCGCCTGCCTGGGCTGCAGCAAGCTAGCACATCTGTTGTGCGCCAGCATACCCAGCCCTCCACCATGACTGGTTGTCATTGACTGCCATGGTTTCCCATCATGGCAGGGGGGTGGGGTGCTGCGGATAGGGCAGGGTGGGCCACAACAGACATGCTAGCCCGCTGTGGCCCCTTTGCAACCCCCTCCAACCTGGGCTGTTTGGGTGGTGAGACAGTTCCCCACCCACATGCATGTCAGTTTGGTGCCCTAACCCGGGCCATGTTGCCCATGGTTTTCGGGAAACAGTCCTATCAGCTGTAAATCTGTTTTTACCCAGAGTGGGGCAAAGATTTGACCATTACCAGATGTAACACTAGGTTTTCTGCCAGGACAAATCCACTGTTGTGTCACAAAGCTTCTGTTGGTCCCCACTTTTACGTCTCATCCCCTCCCCCAGTTCTGGTCCATGGTACAAAACCAGCCCATGCATAGACGTTCACAGGAAAAGACCTGCTCGGTAAAATTATAATTAAACATTTGAAAATAGATGTATTCCTTGGTGTTGCTGCTATTAAATAGGGGGGTTGGACTAAGATTGGTTGCATTGCATTTCATGGGACTGAGAAAAGAACCTGTTAGATAGGGGATAGATGGAAAAATACTTGTGAGTCTTACACCAACCGTTAAACAGTAGAGCTGAAATGATGATTCGTGATAAATGACGTTTTAATCAAAAATAGCCTATTTTCTGCCTCCCCTACAATACAGATGATTTCTGGGTTTCCGACACATTCATTTGTTCCCATTTGGGAATTCCCATTGGTAGATACTTTTCTTTCTTTCTGGTATTTTTGGTACACGTTGGCAGGGAAAGGAGGCAGACACAGTATACACAGACCAGACACAACATGCAAACCCTCCTTTTGCTCCCACGTCTACCACCATGCCCTCAGTCCCCAGCCCACCCCCACCCCCAAATGGGAGAAGAGCAACTGAAGACAAAATAGACAAGTCACAGGAGGTACTTTAAAATGATGGGAAGTAACTGAAAAAAAATATGGAAAGTATTTGGAAAACGTAGAATCTACCAAAAGGTTACGGAAGATGTGAAAAATCACCACCTGCACTCCTGAAAGCAATGGCATGGTGAAACATGTCCCAGAGTCGAAAATTCTACTGACCATTTGGTAATGTTCCTAACAGGATGGTTTGGGAACAGCTGTTTTTGATTCAGCACTACTAACCAGCATTCTTCTCTGGGGTGGGAGCGGTACCGAGCCAGGAGAAGGGACAGGGAAAAGTGGGAAATAGTCTTATGACTGGTGGGAGGAGACAATCAGGTAGTTGGCCCAACTTGAAGCTGCAGCAACATTTGTAAAACTGGCTACATTGTCATGATGACATCAGCAGATTCAACACACAATAGTTCTGCAGCATGTTTATTGTTATGGCTGGTAACACCTAGAGGAGGTGTTAGAAATATTTCTCTGAAGAGTAAAAGAGGTCTATGCAGATGAAAAACCATCCATTATCTAATTTTAATCTGTAACAAAGCTACAAATATCTTTTGGAGGGCGTCAGCAACAAGTGTCTTAATGACAGTCATGTTCTCCTGTCTCTATGGAACGGGATATGAATTGGGTGTCCATGCATATAGACAAGAAATCAGTCTCTTTGAAAAATAATATCCTGAGTAGCTTGATTCAGATCTGGATGTTTATTGCATTGAAGCCAATACCAATGTTTGACTCTATGAAGCACCGATGATCAAGGTATGTCAAGGTATTCCTGATTTTGTCTGTTACACTTTAGCTATTCCCTCAGCCTTGTTTGTGCCAGTTGAAGCTTGGATAAAAAGACAATTTTAAAGTTTTTAGTCAGAAGAACAGGTTTATTTACAGTGCGGATTTTGATCAGAAATACGCCACAGATGTTCCTCTAAAAATGCAAAACTTTAAAATTAGCATTTGCTGCAAATAAAAGTGATTCATCTTCAATTCCAGGTCGTTGACAAATTGTGTCACTTCTTACATGATAATCAATCACCGTCTTAATTAGAGGTTGTCATTCACCCCTCTGTACCACATCCCTGGCAGAGATCAAGTATGATTTTGTACAGCTGCTACCCTGTTCTACTGTCATCTTTGGCCTGACTTCGAATTCTTTTACCTTCTCTCTCTCTCTCTTTCAAATAATCCCTCTTCTTCTTCTTCTTCTCCCCCACTGAGCTGTCAAGAGTTTCACTGCTGTGATATGGAATCATTGCCTCTGTAAGTCTGAGGAGGGGAGGGGGACGGGGAGAACTTGCACTGGATTTTGATCAAAGAGAATCATTTATAAGATAGATGCTGCAAAAACCTCAGGGAGATATTTTAGCAGCAGGACCCTGTGAAATGGGAAAGACAAAGCAGTAGACTTCCATACCCCCTTTTTAAAACATAGAACTACATGATTAGGGTTTATGCAGCATAAGTTTTGTCTTGTGGTGGTTTGTTTTTTTTTTTTTGGTCTATCCCTCCCTCACTATTCAATGCCACTTCAAAATGGGGTCAAGGTGTGAGCTCAGAACTCCAATGGAAAATGGGAAGGCTCAGAAATCTAAGAAACACGGCGCTCCCTTTTGTCAGGGACAATGGTAACAAAGAAACGGATAAGAAAGCCGTGAATATTTCACAGAGCCAGAAAGGCATCGAAGGAAGGACCAGGGGTTAGTGTCTTAAAGTTGTAATGAGAATGAGGGAGGCCTTTCTTGGTCCCATTTCCCATTCTCATTTCTGTCATTCTTACAAGAATGTATTTATGTTGTGCCACTTCTTGTTACCATCCCTGTCATGAGGGTGAAACATGGGAATGCTTATGTTTCATCTGAGAGAGGCACAAAGGAAGCTGATCTTTTCAATATGCTCCTTAGCTATTGGCTATCTGCCTCAACTCTTTCCCCCACAGGCTAGTGAGACCAGCCACTAAAATGAGGGGATACTGGGGCAAATGCAAAAAACAAAACACAACAGCCAACATCGTTTGCTAGTGTTTTCCACGCATCCCGTATGGTTCACATTTCAAGGGACCCATCAAAGGTTGTAACAAGCACAGAATTCTCTCTCTCTCTCTCTCTCTCTCTCTCTCTCTCTCCCCTATGCCCTGCTCCCCATGGGGCAATCATTCAGGGGCTTCTCAATGCTGCCCCCCATGGGGTGATCTCTCTGCGAGCTGAAGATGCCCTGCCACTCTGGAGCTTCCCAAGGCTGCCCCCCCATTGAACAATCTCTCTGCGAGAGTGGGCAATGCACCTGCCGATGCCTCTGCCAGAGCCTTTCTCTCTCTCTCTCTCTCTCTCTCTGTTGTCTCACACACCAACAAACAAGCCTTGCTCCTCCTGTTGTCTTCAGGTTGAGATTCAGGCACGTCTTGGGGCTAATACGCTACCATTGCTGCTGCTTCTGCTGTTGCTGCTGGTGCCCGCCCACCCACCACTAGGAATGTGCGAACGTGGTTTGAAAGTTCGGAGTTTGGACCGAACCAAACTTTCAAACCGAACTTGAATTTACCAGTTTGGAAGGGCAAAAAAAAACGTGTTTGAATGTACAAACTCAGTTTGGAGGTTCAGGATTCGACTGAACTCGAATAGTTTGGTCGACTAAACCGAACCTTTGAACCGAACTCGATTTTTGAACCAAACTGAACCAAACCGAATTTCCAAACTCGGTTCTGTTTGCACATCCCTACCCACCACCTGCCGGCTCTGCTCCTCCACTGCCACCTGCCTGCCCCTCCGCTTGCCCCTCCTGGGGTGCTGTCTGCTAGTTGAGACCCTGGCACATCTTGAAGCTAATATGCTGCCAGTGCTGTTGCTGTCAGGTAGGGATCTGGTAAGCTGTATATATAAAGAGATTCTGATGCCTACCAGAAGAACCACAAAGGGATAACAGATTGGACAGTTCAAAATCAGCTGATAACAAATATAACTTTTACTAAAAAATTCAAACCACATTTTTACTATGAAGAAAATAAACATTTGAATTCTGTGCAAAAAAGGGAAGAACCCCTCCCCCCTTAGGATTCTTTTACCCTGTTCCCTGGAACATGGGGGAAAGGGGACAATGGTTCATGGGACAGAGGTGTAGGGACCTTGGGGACCTCTGCCTCATGACACCTTACAATATCAAGGGTCCCCAACATTGTTGCCTTCCAGTGCACCAGGGACTGGCAGAATGCCTCCATAGCGTCCTTTTTGGTGCTGACGTACTCCACGTATGCCTGTGCCTGCCACTCCCTTATCTGGAGCACCCGGAATCAATCCACCAGACTTTCCTCCACATCCCTCATGGTGGCCTGGAAACCCTCAAGGTACTTGGTCACTGTTTTCCTCAGCAACCTATAAAATGCCCTCACTTGGGGGTGTCCTCATCACTTTGGGCTTGGGAATCAGAGGAGCTGAAGGGGGGAGGATGGGGATGGCACCTCTTCTGGAGCGATTTCCTTCTCTCATCCACTTTGTGTTGTTCCTCCCTCGGAGTGGTGCCCGTGCCACCAGGTGCACTCCTCTTCACCTCGATCGACAGTGTCGATATGGGCGATGAGCCCAGATGTCGTCCTCTGAAGTCCCCTATTTATGTTTTTGTCACAGATCTAAAGAACAAAAGAAGATAGGAACAGAAGAAGTGCCATACTGGGTTACACCAATGGTCTATCAAGCCCTGCCTGCATTCTGTCTCCACAAATAGCTGGTCAATCTCTGTCTCTGGGGGGGATTTCCTAACAGCTCATAGAGCAATCCATTCCCTGTTTTTACAACTCCCTGCCTTATAGGGATGGGCGAACGTGGTACGGAAGTTCAGAGTTCGGCCTGAACTCGGTCTGTTCGGACGACTGAACCCGAACCCAAATCTGAACATGAACTGACCGAACCGAACTAGATTCTGAATGTCGAAATGACTGAACAGTTCGGTCAGTTCGTATCACGTTCAAGAGAGTTTGGGTGGCAAAAACGTGTCACTAGAATGCAAAATGTGACAGGGAGGGGGAGTCAGCTGAGGAGCAGACTTCCAGGCACCAGGGGTGGAGAGGCTTGGAGTAGCAGCCAGCCTGCCAAATCTCCATCCATTTT
>QEPC01014205.1:455951-472462 GCA_003113815.1 Sphenodon punctatus
TGAGGATGGTGTGCATTTTGACCACAACCAATTAATGTTTAAGCAGTTATAACATTTTATTTTCCTAATGGATCTTTTTCAAACTTTGTGGATATGATGGTCCTCACAACTTACAGCCATGGTTAAATTTTCAGAAATGTAGGTCAAGCGATTTCCTCAAAATCGGGGCTTCAGCAGTCCCCTGTTTATAATGAACAGTGGCTGTGCATTTAAGTTTCAGGCAGCGACTGCTGCCTGAAAATCTGCTGCATTTGGGAAAGATTGGATAAAGGGTCCCTATTTTATAAACAATTTTATAAGCTATTTTTATAGCTTATAAAATAGGATCCCTATTTTATAAGCTATTTTTATAAGCAATTTAAATTTTGTGATCTTGTGATTTTCTGGCTCTAACTTCATTTTCATCCAACTAATTTAGATTATATTAGTACAGTTTTTACCCCTCACCCAGAGTACTACATTCCCTACTTTAGAAAGATTGGATAAAGGGTACCTATTTTATAAGAAAGTTCATTTTCATACAGGCCGTAACATCTTTGTCTTTCATCCAATTTGGATCAGATTTGGACATATTGTACTCCTTACCGAAGGTATTATCCCTACCACATTTTAGAAAGCTTGGATAAAGGGTCCCTATCTTACAAGTCTGCCTGTCATCCTTCCCAGCCAGAATAAGGAAACAGAAAGTATGATGTCATTATCGTAAACTTCTTTCATTTTTGTTATTGAATAATGAAAATGAAAGAAGGCTCATTCATTTTTCTTATTTGAATAACAAAAAAAAAAGCACTTCCCAATTCCAGCTCAGCTGAACAGCGTGCAGGCCAAGGAGGATCAGGGAGTAGCAAGTAGCAAGCAGCTGTGACTGGACTGGAGGAGCGGAACTTTGGTGATGAGGTGTGTCAGCCTGGGAAGTTGGGTAGTCCATCGGTTCACATTCGGGTACCAATTGGTTCCAAACAAAACTGCGGTGAGCTGGACATTCTAGATTCAATGGGTTGCCTCACTTGCTGGGTACCTCATTGCAGCTCTACTCTTGACCAGTTGTCATGATCATAAGAACAGATATTTTTAGGAAAATATTTTTTGTTTTCATGTGTGTTTCAGGAGAAGTGGAAGTCTTGGCCAATAATTTGGGAACCTTTACTGTGTGGAGGTGTGTTTCGCATTCTTCATTTTTTATTTTATTTATTTAATTATTTATTTAATTAGCTTTTTATGCTAACCCCTCCTGCCTTCACAGCTTGGGGCGGCTTACAGCATTTTAAAAAACAACAACATAAAAACATTTAAAACAACCAATAGTAAAGCTAAAAACCAAAACAAAAATACCCACCCAACCCCCCACCCGTCTCCCTCGCCAAAGGCTCGGTGGAACAGCAAGGTCTTACAATATCAACAGAAAGAGAGGAAGTCCAGGGCCAGGCAGACCTCCACTGGGAGGGAGTTCCACAGCCATGGTGCAGTCACCAAGAATGCCGTCCTCATCGTCGTCACCCTAGAAACCTGGGGGACCTTGAGGAGGGTGCCCCCGCCTGACCACAGGGGTTGATCCAGAACCTGGGGAGTGAAGCTATCCAGCAGATAGATGGGTCCCAAGCTGTTTAGTGCTTTAAAGGTCAATACCAATACCTTGAATTGGGCCTGGAAAACTATTGGCAGCCAGTGCATAGAACGAAGCACCAGTTTAACGTGTTCGTGACGACTTGTCCCCCTAAGGAGCTGGGGCATTGCCTTCTGCACCAGCTGCAGTTTCCGAACTGTCACCAGGGGTAGCCCCACATAGAGCGCATTACAGTAGTCTAATCTTGAGGTGATAAAAGCATGGATGATAGTGGCCAGGTCTGCATCTGAGACATATGGCTTAAGCCGTTGCACCAAATGTAATTGGCAAAATGTACCTCTTGCCACAGCTGCCACCTGGACATCCATCCAGAACTGTGGGTCCAGGAGCACCCCCAAACTACGAACCTGGGGTACCAGCAGAGGGCTGACCCCATCTATGATGGGGGCCACCACTTCCCTATCACCCCCCACAAGCATCACCTCTGTCTTGTCAGGATTTAACTTCAGGTGACTTGCCCTCATCCAGTTCCCCACGGCTGACAAACACCAGGTAAGCACTGAGACTGCCAGGCCTGAGTCAGCTGAAAAAGAGAGGTACAGTTGGGTTTCATCAGCATACGGATGACACCGTATGCTGAACACTCTGACAAACTCTCCCTAAGGCTGCATGTACACGTTGAACAAGAGAGGGGATAAGATGGCACTTTGTGGAACTCCACATGTGAGGTCTCGGGGAGAAGATTAATTATTTATTTATTTATGACATTTTTATTCCACCCCTTTCACCAAAGGTGACTCAAGGCAACTCACAATAAAATCAACATATAGAAATAAATAAATACAATACAAATAAAATATAGTATAAATATATAAATAAAAACACATTACAATCAGCCAGTTTATACAAAAAGAACCCCACCCAAACCCCTAACCCATCCCACCCCAACCCCCCACCAACTGCATGATGGAAGAGCCCCATTCACCTACATTCCATCCCTCCCTCACCCATCCCCTCCACCAAATGCCTGAAGGAACAGTCAGGTTTTACAAGCCCAACGAAAAGTCAGCAGGTCCAGGACCAGGCAAGCCTCCTCAAGGAGGCAGTTCCACAGCTGAGGTGTGACCACTGAGAACACTCTCTCCATAGTGGTCCACTGATTTACTCGGGGGACCTCCAAGAAGGCACCCCCGGTGGACCACAGGGGCTGATCGAAGACCTGGGGAGTGAGGCAGTCCCGCCGATAGGTCGGGTCGAGGCCATGGAGGGTTTTAAAAGTGAGAACCAATACCTTGAAACAGGTCCAAAACAAAATAGGCAGCCAGTGCAGAGAACAGAGTACTGGTGTAAGATGAATAATCACCCAGCACCATATATTGAGTTCTCCTGGTCAGGAAAGATTGGAACCATTCAAGAACAGTACTGTCCACTCTGGCTCAGTCACCAACAACTCATGGTCAACAGTATCAAAACCAGCCATGAGGCCTAATAGGATCAACAGGATCGAACATCCCTGGTCCAACTCACGGGAGAGGTAATCGTCCAAGGCCACAAGTGCAGTCTCAGTGCCATAACCTGGACAAAAGCCAGACTATGAGGGCTCAAGGAAACTGAACAGGTCCAGATGCCCCTGAAATTGATGGGTCACTACCCGCTCAATAACCTTCCCTAAAGAGGGAAGGTTAGAGAGTGGCCAATAGCTGGCCAGGGCATCAACATCAAGTGATGGTTTTTTGAGCAGATGCCGCACCACCGCCTCCTTGAGGCAGCTTGGATAATATATTTATCCTTGGACAGACAAGAGAGAGAGAGAGAGAGAGAGAGAGAGAGAGAATGGACTTAAATTGCAGCAATATAGATTTTGGTTAGATATTATGAAAAGACTTCTTAACTACAAGACCTGCTGGCAATGGGATAAGTTGCCCATGGAGGTTGTGAAATATCCCTCCTTGAATATTTTTAAAACCTGATTAGACAGGTATCTGTCTTCAATTCTGTAGGTAAAGAATATCCTGCCTTGGAGGAGGGGGTTGGACCAGATGACCCTGGACCCCTATAATTCTATAATGTTCTTAAAAGTCGGCCAGTTGTTTAAAGGCATTTATTATAATAATTTTTAAATGGGGGGGGGGGGAGTCTCCCTTCTCAGGCAAAGCTAATGCTCCCTCTCCCCTTGGACTCTTGCTACCCATGTGAAGTTGGATCACTATACTACAGTTTCTCTGATCTGAATTGCAGCCTTGCTGCCTGCCTCTGTCTTGGCTTGCATACCAATTTTGAAGGGGAGAAACAGATGCATAATTTCACAAAATGTCTCATACTTAAAGCTACTTCTCATTTCAAACTACTTTCATCATTTTATAATGCTACAAACATCCTGAATGCTAATGACTTGGGTTTCAGAGGCCTCTTCAGAGAAAGGGTAACAGTTCTTCCTGTCTCCATTTTAGGGATGAAATGGAAATCTAAAAAGAAATAAATGTTACTTTGTATCCTCCACACCCCCCACCCCCTTTACTTCCAGGTTGGATATTGACTCATTTGTTCAAATCTTTGAAGAAAAAAACTGGTGTTCATGAAAGTGGGGAGCCAAAAGCATTGTCTGAAGCCAGACTTATTGCAAATATCTCCAAGTACAACTGAGCTTTTTAATGTTGACCTTCTGTACCCCTAATATTTTCATACTGTGCCTCTTATAAGAGAGCTTAATGTTCAATAGAATCTAAACCTGGGTCACCCAAGGTGAGAATCCAAATCCAGTGCATAGACTCTTCTGCTCGTGTTCCCACCCTGCCCTCATCACTGCAGTATTGAATGCTTTTCAGAAATGCATTAAACAACATGAATCACATCTGTCATGTGCAGTTCATTGTTTGTCTCTTCCGCTCCCCAGGGAGAAATTTTCTGAGCAGTTGTTTTAAATTCCATCTATACCGTATGTGCTGTGTGTTTGTATTAGCAAAGGCAAGGTCAAAGAAATGCTCCTTACTTTTGGCGCGCATGGCAATGAGGTCTGCAATGGTCTCTCCAGCACTAGCTTGTTGGACTGAGCCTATAGACGTTCTGACCTGGGTACAGTCATGACCCTGCTCAGGTTGATGGGACTTCACTGGGGAGTAGTGTGGCCACAAATGCAGAAATTAATAATCCAAAAAACATACATATTTAATTTATTTGCCCACATCAGATACGAAGAACTATTCCTTTTCTCTTTATTTGTTTGGGTTATACGTGAAATAATCAAAGGTATCTGAAATGGAAATAACCAAAGAAACAAGTAAACCAATTTAATTTAGCCTGTATTTATTTGGATAGCTATCCGAATAGGCAAATAATATCTGAGACATTTCCTAATATTTAACCTAAACCTATTTTCCTGCAATTTTAACTCAGTGGGGCTGATCCCAAGCCCCGCAGACCCCATGCAGAGATTCACCCACACAGAAACCCCATGCACCGCCATTGCCAGCAAATGGCGCCTCCTGAAAATTGCATGCATGCATGTACGCAGGATCCACGGGGCTTGGGATCAGCTCCATTGTTTCTTGTCCTCTCTTCAGTGGCAATGAAGAATAAATGTTTTATATCTTTTTTTTTAATGGCATTCTTTTAGATATTTATAAAAAAAACTGTTGCCGGGTGTTAACACAGGAAGGGAGGCAGCTAGAACCCGTGTTCAATCTCTGGCATCTTGATACTACTGCTACCCCTGTGGGCAGTGTTGGGAACCCTTCAAATAGGCAGCCCTCTGCCTGAAGTTTATGGGCTTATATCAGATGCCACCAATGGCACTACCACACTCTCTCCCCTCCTTCAGATGGTTGGGCAGCCCCTCCAGCGATCTCATTGTCCCCGAGCAGCACGGGGACAGAGAGATTTCTGGTGCCCTGAACTGTTAGGCAGCCCTGGGGACAGCACAAATTAATCACTCACACTCTTCTCACTTGCCTTTCCCACTCAGCTGGCTTTCCAGTGAGACGTGCATGCTTGCGCTGGCTCCGATGGAAAGGGAGGTCACGGTCAGGGAAGACATTTCCACCAGAGCCAGCACAACCGTGTCTCTCTCAGCTGATCACCAGCTAAGAGAAGGAAGCGAAGATTGTGCCCCTAAGAGCCTCTGGGGACATCTGCATTCCCCACTCCTGGCTGGCTGTCAGCCAAGAGGGGCACACTAGCCATCTCTCTATGATGCTGGTGGACCCAGGACTGTGGGGGAATCGAACAAATGAGACTTGACCCCATGGTTGCCCGTTACCCTAGTTTGGGCCGAGATAACCCACACCGAGTGGGGATGCTGCTGTGCAAAGCTGCCCCGGGGCAGACCCGTGGCAAACATCTGGCGGCTACCGTTCAGACAGGTAGGTAAATGTGCAGCAAAGGGGAACCCATGGGGGGGCAACCCCTCATGTGATTTCACCCAGTATGCCCTCCCTTAATCTCTGTTTCTTTAGGCTAAACATGCTCCGTGCCATCAGCCTTTCTTCATATATCTTATATTATGGACTCTTGATCATCTTTGTTGCTCTTCCTTTCTGGAACATGAATCCTGACAAGACTGGTGTGATGATGGTCGGCCAACTCTGTGACTTGTGTGTGTGGGGGGGGAAGGATTGGGACCCCGGTTGTTGATGGAGTCTGGCTTCCCCTGGTCACTCAGGTTTGCAGCTTTGGAGTGCTCCTGGATCTGTATCTGCGCCTGGAATCCCAGGTGGCGGCGGTGGCCAAGAATGCTTTTCACCAGCTCCATCTGATGAGAACACTGAGGTGTTGTTTTTTTCTGACTTCGATCTGGTGACCACCATCCATGCCTTCATTACTTCAGGGTTAGACTGCTGCAATGCACTCTATGGCCCTTTTCACACAGACACTCTAACACTGATAAAATGAGTGTTACAATTTATTATACATGTTGCAGGACTGTGGTGTGCTCTGAGGGCCCTGCAAAATGTATAATAAAATGTAAGACACATTTTATCAGTGTTAGAGTGTTTGTGTGAAAAGGGCCCATGTGAGGCTGCCCTTGAAGACTGTTCGGAAGCTGTAGCTGGTGCAGAATGCAGCGGCCCAACTCCTTACGGGGATGGGTCACCGGGAGCACATAACGTTAGTGCTCCAGAATCTGCACTGGCTGTCTATTGTCTTCCAGGCACAATTCAAGGTGCTGATTTTGACATTTAAAGCCCTAAACGTCTTGGGATCCATTTATCTGGAAGATCATCTGGCCTACCATGACTCATTGCAGTCTTTGTGGTCAGCCGGCAACGCCTGTTTGGAGGTACCAGATTTTAACTTGGTATCCATGACAAGGAAGTACCACCACTCTGTTTATGTTCAGACTTGAGCGCCTTCAGGAGACAATGCAAAACAGTATTATTCACAAGGGCATTTGACAGTGGGGACTAGGGTAAGGTGGGGGAGCTAAGGGGGGTAAGTATGAAACTGGAGGGGTTTGGGATGGGGAAGAGTTGGGGGTGATGTTGTAGTGTTGGGGGGTGTTAAGTTTTTGTATTGATGGGTTATTTTATCTTGCACTTTGTATTGTAATGTTGTATGCTACTCTGAGCCACCTTTGGCAGGAAGGGCAGGGTATTAAATAAATAAATAAATAAATAAATAAAACTTTATTTGACCACTCCCGCTGAGTCTCACTGATCTTGCCATTAAGAAATAGATTCTTTTACTTTTCCCCTAACATCACTTCGAATACAACTGTACATTTTATTAGTAGTCGGAAGACCCTTTCTTGGTCAGTATGCTTAGCCTTTAATACTGACTTTGCTGGTTTTAAATTATACCACTTCATGGACATTGTAAGAATATGATATTTATTTCCAACAATAGGAGGATTACTGCAAGTTCAGGTGTGGAGGAGTAGTATGTGTGGGGAGAGACCTCGGCTTCCAGGGGCATTGACAATGTGTCAGGTTTGGCAATTTTTCTTAGATTGTGTTTCTGTCCAAGTTGCACAGGAAAACAATATGCCAGAAGTATTGAAATCACTGAGGGTGTTTTCAGACGTTACGGGGCCACTTGGCCCCGTACCGAAAACAACCCATTCATTCCCCGCCGGGGTCACCCCGTCACGCCATATCAGACGTGCCGGGGGATCCCGGCAGGGAATCTGGGAGGGGGCGGGGCCGCATGGCCCCTCCCCCTCAACGCACCCCACTGCCCGCCCTCCGGGGAGATGGGCGGGTGGCGGGGCCAATGCGGCCGCCGCGGCGGGCCGGATGCACCATGGCCCGGGATCCTGCTGGGGATCCCGGGCTGTGGCAACCGGCTAGACGTTACTTTTTTTTGGTTCCCGCTGGGGATCTTTTTGACCACGCTTCCCGGGACATTCCCCCGGCTAGCCCGGGAAGCGTGGTTCAAATTGACCCCTTGTGAGTATTGACCATGGCGAACATCTGGCGGCCGCCAAACAGACGTTCGGGACACAGTGACCACAGGTGGGTATTCACCGTGGTTCACTGTGATCTCGTAACGTCTGAAAATACCCTGAGATGCCTCAATATGGACACAATAATTTCTTACTTTCTTTTCTTTTTTAACACTTATAATATTTATAATAAGAATAATAGAGGCAAGAGGACATGGAAAACTGAGAAGAAAAAAGCAATATTCCCTTCCTTGGTAAGCTTTTTAAATCTATTAGTTTATTTATTTATTTATTTATTTATAATAAAATTTGTATGCTGCCCCCTCCTAGTAAAAGCATCTTGGGGCAGCTAACAACATATTAAAAGAATTTTAAAACAACAACAATAGGATTTAAAACACTATTAAAAAACAATATAAAAACAACATATCCCCCCACCCTAACCCAACCCGCCCACCCCCTCTCCCTCAGAAAAAGCACAGTGGAACAGCCAGGTCTTACATTGTCTAAAGATAAAGGGGAGGTCGGTAATCAGGCAGACCTCGAATGGGAGGGAGTTCCACACCTGCGGTGCAGCCACAGAGAACGCCCTCTGCAAGGTCGACACCCGAGAAACCCGAGGGATCTTGAGGAGGGTGTCCCCGGCTGACCACAGGGCCGATCCAGGACCCGGAGGGTGAGGCGGTCCCACAGGTAGGCGGGGCCCAGGCTGTTCAGGGATTTAAAGGTCAACACCAACACCTTGAATTGGGCCCGGAAGACTATAGGCAGCCAGCACAGAGAGCGAAGCACTGGTGTAATATGCTCACATTGGCCCGTCCCCATTAGGAGATGAGCTGCGCATTCTGCAACAGTTGCAGCCTCCAAACCAGCACCAAGTGTAACCCCACGAAGAGTGTGTTACAGTAGTCCAATCTCGAAATAATAAAAGCATGGATGATTGTGGCTAGGCTAGAGTCCGAGACATACGGCCGAAGTTGACATACCAGATGTAATTGGTGAAATTTGCCTTTTGCCACAGCCGCCACCTGGGCATCCAGGTGGAGCTGCGGGTCCAGGAGCACCCCTAGACTCCGAACCTGAGATACCAGGGCAGGACGGATCCCATCAGTGATGGGAGCCACCACTCCCCCGGCCTTCCCCACGACCATCACCTTCATCTTGTCGGGATTTAAATTCAGATGGCTCACCCTCATCCAATCCCCCACAGCTGCCAAGCACCGGGTAAGCACCGAGACTGCCGGGCCTGAGTTGGATGAAAATGAGAGATAAAGCTGGATGTCATCAGCATACTGATGACACTGTATGCCAAACTCTATAACAACCTCCCCCAAAGGCTGCATGTACACGTTGAACAAGAGAGGGGACAAGATAGAACCCTGCGGGACTCCACATGTGAGGCCCCGGGGAAAAGATGGAAAATCACCCAGGACCACACCCAGTACCCCATCAGTATTGCTCTACCAATCTATTGATCCATTTAAATCAGGAGTAGGGAACCTCAGCCCTGGGGGCTAAATGGGGCCTGGTTAGTCTTTATTTCTACCCTTTCTAGTTCCTGGATCAGGCCCTTTGATCCAGTTCTTACCTCCTCCAGTAAAACCTAAATCAATCTAATAATCCTTCTCTAAATAAATCAAAAAACAAGGGAAGGGAATCAGGGGTGGAATATATAGAGGGAGAGGGAAAGGATTCAATGGAGGGGGGAGGAAGAACACAGGGAGGGGTAAAAAATAAAAATAACGCCAAAATCTATCTAATCTAATCTAAATAAATGATAAGATGGAGGTAAATGTGTTGGATGGGTGTAATAGGAGGAGGATGGCAATGGATTGGGGAACTGGGAGGTACACAAACTGCTGGGAGAAGGAGCCGTCTGAAAACGCCTGCTGCCAGGAACAGTGACTAGCTCAGAAGGTGTTGGAACGGGGGAGGGCAATGACTTTTGTTACTCGCTGTGCCTGCCTCACTGCAAGCCCCATTGGCTCCATGCACTGCTCAGAAGGAGTTGGAAGGGGAGAGGGCAATGAATTTTGTTACTTGCTGTGCCCGCCTTACCACAAGCCCCATTGACTCCGTGAAGCCTAGCTCATGGCCAATCGCAGCCTGAAAAGTCAGTGGTCTGAAGTGAAAAGGGATGGTGATTGGACAGGCTACCTGCTACTCCAAGCCTCTCCACCCCTGGTGCCTGGAAGTCTGCTCCTCAGCTGCCTCCCCCTCCCTGTCACGTTTTGCCTTCCAGTGACACATTATTGCCACCCGAACGCAATCCGAACCGACCGAACTGTTTGGTTGTATCGGGTTCGGTTCTGTTGATTCAGGTTCGGGTTCAGGTTTAGATTCGGTCGACCCAACTGGCCGAGTTCGGGCTGTATTCCGAACCGTGTTCAAACATCCCTAGTAAAAATACTCAATGTTATAATAATGGATGATCACTGATCAGTATACCATGAACTATACCCAAGTTCGTCCTCGTCACCATTGGAAATGAACATCTTTGGTCACTTTGGTCACTTTGGTATTTCATGTCCCATACTTCATTTGCTTCAGTTGAACTCTTTGGTATTTGTTTAAATTTTTACATGTGAATGTGATTGATTCAACCAGAGCAATCTCATTAAAAAAACAAAGTAAGTAGTAATGGTAGTATGGTATACTGGGATACCAAACACAAAATACCAAAATGAAGACTGGTAACTGCAAATTAATATGAAAGCAAATATTACTTTAAGGGCAACCCATATGCAAACCACACGCACCCCCATTGCCTGTAGCATATGCACAAACCAGGTGGAAATCACGCGGCAAACACACGTGCATGAGTTCTGGATCTCTCCCAATGCGTGGATGGTTTCTCCCTATATGAAACTGAAATGGATTTGAATATACTGAATTCATCGGATTTGGTATTCACTTTGAATATCCGCTTCACCTCTTCTCTTAACCACTGCCAACCAAGGTTTAGAGTACATCGAGCAGACTGTTGTGTTAATTGGAGTTAACAGAATGGAACCTCTACCAACCGCTGTAACTGTAATCAGCTTGGTGGCAGAGACTCGGGGACTCTTTATAGCTTTAACCTACCTTCCCGGAAGGGTGGCTGGGGAAGCGCCACAGTTCCAATTCAGCTCCTCTTTGCTCTTGGATATGTACAGGAATACCACAATTTCAAAAGCTGCAGGAGATTTTACAATATTGATGCAGTTCGTGCAACTGTATATTACACAGGATTTTACCCTTAATAAGTGTGTATGTGCAGATGACATGATAGCAAAGAGAAGAAGCAGTTTTCCATGTAAAAAATGTTCAGACTGGGCTACTAGTTTAGAGGTTTTCATAACATTTTAGAGTTTCTCCTGGCTCAACTAGTCCAGCCTCTTGCTTGGATTCAGGATGAATATATCTACAACGTCCCTGACAATTGGCTGCCCAGCCTCTTTTTTAAAAACCTCCACTAATGGAGAGCCTACAGTCTCCTTAGGAAACTTGTTATACCACCAAGTAGCTCTCATAGTTTGGACGTTTGTCCTGATATTGAATCGAAAACTGGCTTCTTGTAAATTGATCCCACCACTTCTAGTTCTGCCCTCTGTGTCAATGCAGAACAGTTCCCTACCTTCTTCTTTGTGGCAGCCCTTTAGATAGTTGAAGACTGCTATCATGTCGCCCCTTAATCTTCTTTTCTTGAGGCTAAACATGCCAAGTCCCTTTGCGTTTTTGTTTGCATGTGTATTTGTGCATTTTCCCAGGAAATCTGCTGCTGTGACACCATTGGTTTTCAGAGTGGCTATGTTAAGAACAGAAATGCTTTCTGACGCTTTGCCTCATAAACAAGGGGAAAGATCCAGTCAATGGCAGAGTTCAGCTGAGATGTGGTTTGCTTTCTGCCTGCTGTGTTCACAGCCTTGTGCATTAGTAGTTGTATTTGCAGTGAGAAGGGTAAATAGGCTGTCCTCCTGGGAGTATCAGGGCAACTTATTACTCCATGGCAGATAACTTTGTGTGCCCTTTCTATTGATGGAGTTTAATCTCTGATCTGTAGATCCATTGGCAGCGAGCTCATGTTGTACTGTTTGTAAAGCATAAAAAGAGGAAGATACGAGAGTTCAGCATAGTGGTCATAAAAATGGCTTGAGGGATTTGCAGATTGAACTGGGCAGAACTCTTAAGAATATTGGACAGAGAACAATTTTGCTTTTGCAGAGAAGGTGAGAGGCATGATTTACAGCAGAAGGTTTTCACTCTCCTTAATGTCTTTGCTTTTAGGAATTCAAGTCTTTCTGTTTCCTGCTTCAGGGCAGCAGAATTTTATAGCTTCTTCTACAACTGATATTTGATTTTGGCCTACTGTAGCCAAAGCATCCCTCATTTATAATTTGTTAATCGCTGAGAATCAGTGGCTCTAGGGGGCGATCCTTATTTCCTAGACAAGGTGGAAAGGGTCAAGACCTTTGCCTGGCATGAACTCTCTCCCGTGACTCATGTGAACAAGTCACATTTTGCCATCAGCTCTTTTTAATTCCGAGACATTCAATTGCTTTGTAGGGTGGAAACAAAAGGCTGGCACCTTAGCTCCACTCAACTCCACAAAGTGCTTTCTATGCAGGGCTGCATGGACTGAAAAAAGGAAAACTTTACCAAATGCAATTGAAGGAAATTCAAGAAAACTTCCCTTGTTTTAAAGCAGTACAGAGGCAACATGCTACTGTCCCCAAGGTGGATGAAAGGCAGATGGACAAGTCAATCCTACTCACTGGGGATGTGCGAATGCGGTTCGGACGTTCGGTGATCGGTCCAAACACGACTCGTTCGAACGGCTGAACCAAACATCTGAAACAAACCCCCGAACAGTTCGGCCGCGCTCGGCCTCATTTGGATGAATTCGGGTGGGAAAAACAGGACTGGCAGGGCTGGGGGGGGAGGGGGGCAGCTGAGGAGCAGACGTCTTGGTGCCAGGGGTGGAGAGGCTCGGACTAGCAGCCAGCCTGCCCAATCACCATCCCTCTTTTCCTCAGACCACTGGCTTCACAGTCTGCGATTGGCCACGGGCTAGGCTGCACGAAGTCAATGGGGCTTGTAGTAAGGCGGGCAGAGCAAGTAACAAAAGTCATTGCCCTCCCCCCTTCCGACTCCTTCTGAGCTAGCCACTGATCCTGTCAGCAGGTGTTTTCATAAGTCTCCCTCTCCCAGCAGTTTGTGTTCCTACCAATCCATTGCCATCCTCCTCCTATTTCACACATTTCCACACATTTACCTCATATTTTCATTTATTTAGATTAGATTAGATTAGATAGATTTAGGTGTTATTTTTATTTTTTACCCCTCCCTGTGTTCTTTCTCCCTACCCTCTATTGAATCCTTCCCTCCTCCCTGTATATATTCGATCCATGATTCCCTTCCCCTGTTTTTGGATTTATTTAGAGTAGCATTAGATTGATTTAGGTTTCATTTCAGTTTTGTACCCCTCCTTGTGTTGTTTGTTGTGAGATGTCTGTGTCCCACCCCCATCCCTGTGTGTGTACGTGTGTGTGTGTGTGTGTGTGTGTATATATGATATTAAATAATTACTATAGATAGATAGTTGTAGGAGTTAACTTAGTTGTAGAGATAGACAGAGATAGTGTGTAGTAATTAAGTTTGAATATTCTATAGTGTGTTTGTAGGACTAGGCCTTTGTAGATATTAGATAATATTCCATTTAGTTCCATAGGTTTTAGAATAGTTAATAGCAGTTAGAATTAGTGTATATATATATATATATAATATTAGATTACAAATTTGAATAAATAAATGATATATATATAAAACAAATATATATAATTTATTTATTCAAATTTGTAATCTAATATTATATATATANATTCTAACTGCTATTAACTATTCTAAAACCTATGGAACTAAATGGAATATTATCTAATATCTACAAAGGCCTAGTCCTACAAACACACTATAGAATATTCAAACTTAATTACTACACACTATCTCTGTCTATCTCTACAACTAAGTTAACTCCTACAACTATCTATGGTAATTATTTAATATCATATATATATAAAAATCTTCCTGTGCATTCTTTGTGTGGGAGAAATGGAGAAGGGAAGCAGGAGAGGCTGCCCGTAAGGTAGGCAATGGGGCACGTGGTAGAGGTGGCAGGGGCCGTGCCAGTGGAGTGGCAACAGGCATGAGCAGCAGCCCGAGACCATCACTACGTCCCAAACTGCACAAACCTGATTTTGGCAGTCAGGTTTCAGAGGCTCCCAACAGTGGCACTAGGGGTGAGGTTCGGCAGCACCTCCTGCCAACGTCGTCCACTGCCACACAGTGCACTGGAAGGCCTGCAGTCTGGGAAGCTGCGGCTGTCTCTGCTGTGGCTGAGACTGCAGGAGCAGGTACAGGTGCTTTGGGGTCGGAAGTTCCTCCAGGGCCACCAATGTCCCCAACCCCCATTATTGAGGTGACCCCCAGCAGTACAGGGCTGGTGGATCCCACCCCAGCTGCTAGAGGCATGGCCCGATCCCCGGGCAATGTAAGCAGGGAGAGGAGCGGAAGTTGCAGCAGCAGCAGCTATAGGGGACACAGGGAGAGTGGCAGCAGCATGGTGGGCAGTCCATCAGCCTCAGGGTCCCAGTACTCCTCTTCATGGGGCATCACTCTGATTGGGGACAGTGAGGCAGACACTAGTCCTGCGGAGGAGATGTCTGGAGCTGAGGCGATGGCTGTCCATCTGAGAGCTGTGTTGCCACCGTGTTCTGCCCCACCCAGCAGCGCTGTCAGCGGTGCATCACATGGTGCAGTTTGGGGGGCCAGGAGTTGGTGGACAGGGGGGAGGGGTGGTTCTTGGGCGAGGATGGTATGGTCCATGGGGTTGGATGGCTCGCGCCCCAAGGGGACCGAGGTGCCTGAAGGAGGTGCAGGTTGCCATCCCCCCGCTGGGGGTGAGGGAGGAGTCGGGTTCAAGGTCCACATGTAGGGGGCTGCTGTTGCTAAATGCGAGGTCCGTTGTGAGCAAGGCCCCAATTGTCTGGGATATAATCTCGGACGGGGCCATGGACCTCACATGTATTACGGAGACCTGGCTGGATGAGTTGGCTGGTCCAGCTTTGGCCGATCTCGTTCCGGCCGGGTATGCTGTGCAGCATCAGCCCCGCATGGATGGCCGGGGAGGTGGTGTAGCGATTATTTTTAGAGAGGACTGGCTTGTTAGAAGGTATCCAGTCCAGGAGATTGTGGGTATTGAGGCCCTTCACGTGGAGTTTGATTTGGCTGGGGGCAAGCTATGAGTGCTGCTGGTATACCGGGCCCTTTCCTGTCTGGTGGCATCCCTTACCACTCTAGCAGAGCTGGCCTCGGAGGTGGTGCTGGGCTCCTCTAGGACTTTGGTTCTGGGGGACTTCAACAATCATGCCAATGCCAGCCTTGTCGGGGTGGAGCGAGAATTCATGGCCGCCATAGCAACCATGGATCTGTCCCAGGAGGTTATCTGTCCAACCCACGTGGGGGGGGCACACCCTCAACCTGATCTTCGGTTCTGGCCTTGAGGTGGGGGGTCCAGTTGTGGGGGAGGTTAGGGCAGTGCCCTTGTTATGGATGGACCATTATCTCCTGCAGGTCAGTCTCTCAGCGCATCCCCTCCAGAAGGGGAAGGGACCAGTTAGGATGGTCCGCCCTCGGAGGCTGATGGAACCCCAACGGTTCCAAGAGGTCCTGAGGGAGTTAACTTGGACCTGGACGGTCACTCTGTCGATGAGCTGGTCCAGCGTTGGAACAGCTTGCTGGAGGAGGCCATTGACAGGGTGGCTCCGAAACGCCCTCTGCCTCGTTCTCGTAACCGCAGGGCCCCTTGGTTTACCGAGAGGCTGCGGTGCATGAAATGAGTAGGCAGGAGACTGGAAGAATGCTGTCATCGGACTCGATCTGTCTCCAACCAACTTCTCCATAGGGCCCATTTGCAGTCCTATGTTGAGGCTATGAGGACAACAAAGAAGTTCCTTGCTGTCCTCCTAGCACCTGCGAAGTCACGCCCAGCGGAGCTGTTTCAGGTGTTGTGGGGGCTGGTCAGTCCGCCCTCCCTCCGCCTGGATGGGGACTTGTCCCAGGCCTGCTGTGAGGAGTTTGTCATCTACTTCGCAGACAAGATCGCTTGGATTCAGAACAACTTTGACACTGGATTAGGGGCAGTAGGGGAGAATGCGAGGTGATGGAGGCGCCGTCCAGTCCAGCTTTGTGGGGGGAGTTTCAGGAAGTGACGCCGGCCGATGCGGTGGATGTCTTGGGGTCTGTGAGAGCCACCTGTTGTGAACTTGATCCATGCCCTTCTTGGTTGGTGAAAGCCTCCAGGGAGACGTTGGGGACGGTGCTGGCGAGGATGGTGAACGCATCCTTGCAGCAGGGGAGGCTGTTGGCCAGCCTCAAGGAGGCTGTGGTGCACCCCCTACTGAAGAAACCATCCTTGGATGTGGATCAGCTCGCCAGTTACCGACCTGTCTCTAACCTTCCCTTTTTAGGGAATGTTATTGAGAGGGCGGTGGCGATCCAGCTCCAAGGGCATCTAGATAGCATCGATTTCCT
>QEPC01014205.1:472657-490333 GCA_003113815.1 Sphenodon punctatus
TATGCTGATGATACTCAGCTGTACCTCTCTTTTTCAACTGACCCAGACCCTGCTGTCTCGTTGCTATCCCAGTGTTTGGAGGCCGTGGCGGAATGGATGTGACAGAGCAGACTGAAGCTCAACCCCAATAAGACGGAGGTGATGTTGGTGGGGAGAGCGAGGGAGGTAGTGGCCCCCCTGATTGGGGGGGGAGTTTGCCCTCCTATAGCTCAGCAGGTGTGGAGTCTGGGGGTGATACTGGATGCGGATCTCTGCCTGGAGTGGCAGGTGGAGGCAGTCATGAAGGCGGCTTTCTGCCAGTTGCATCTGGTTCGGAGGCTGCGTCCGTTCATCTCCGGCCCGGATCTGGCCTCCCTCATCCATGCCTTTGTCACCTCAAGGTTGGACTACTGCAACGTGCTCTACGTGGGGCTTCCCTTGTGCCTGGCTCGAAGGCTGCAGCTAGTGCAGAATGCGGCGGTCCATCTCCTTACAGGGATGGGTCCTCAGGAGCACATTACACCTGTGCTGTGGACTCTGCACTGGTTGCCAATAGCGTGCTGAGCTAGGTTCAAGGTTTTGGTGTTGATCTATAAGGCCCTTCACTGTCTGGGCCCCTCGTACCTCAGGAACCGCCTCGCCCTCCACGCCCCAGAGCGGCTCCTTCGGTCTGCCGGGGGTGCCTTCCTGGAGGTCCCTCGCGTTAAGCGGGGGGCCACATTGGAGAGGGCATTCTCGGTGGCCGGGCCGCGCCTTTGGAACTCCCTTCCGAAGGAAGCTCACCTGGCCCCAAGCCTCTTAACATTCTGGCAATGCTCTAAAACCTGGCTGTTCACCCAGGCCTTTGGGGAGGGAAGGCTGAGGGTTTTATCTCCCCTCCCCTATTTATTGTTTTAGTAAATTCCCGGGGCCTGTTTTAATATTTTAATATTTTAATTGTATTTTTTTAAAATGTTTTAAATTGTTTTATATATATTGTATATGTATTTTTTATTGTTGGAAGCCACCCCAAGCTGTTTTTAGGAGGGGCGGGGTATACATTTAGAAAATAAAATAAATAAATAATAAATAAATAAATATCCTCAAAGATATCTGCTGTCACTCCAATGGGTTTCTATATACACAAAATTACATAACCAAAACTAATTGTAATTTAAACAGGGGTGAACAATCCCTTACAAAGTAAACTCCACAGTCTCACATGGGTGAGAACGCCTCCTTATCTCAATATTGAAACAATCTCTAACAGAGTAAGCAATCTCTTTAAAGAGTAAACAAACCCATGCACAGTAAACCCCATTGCCCAGTTTCCCCTTTCACTAGGAGTATCCAAGCTGGGAACACCCCCATAGGGGTGAGGACACTCCCTAACTATCCCCGTCAGCAGGAACTGCAATGGCAGCCGATTCTCATATATAAATGGGTGAACCCACCCTATGCCATGGAAAGGCTAATTGATATCTTTAAAATGTTCTCATAAATGTGGGCGAACTCACCCTAAACCATATAAAGGCTAGGGGTTGGCTGAAACCGCTCCTCTTCTGGGGATAATAGGGCTCCTCCTAGATAAGGGTAAAAGCATAATACACTAAAGTTTTGTTCTAAGCCAGTTGTCTTAACGGTAGAGGAAACTCTTGTATAACTGCATGTTTCCTACCTATATTGTGGTGAGGATTTAAATCCCAATGGCCGTCTCTTACATGAACTGCCTACCACTGGCTGCTTCAACCCCCTTAGGATGACTCCTTCAGGAGCTGCCTGTAGCTGGCTGCTTCAAAGCATCCGAGTCCTTGGTTCCAAGCTCTGTTTCACTGCTGCAACCTCACATCCTTTATTGAAAACCGCCCCTATCACATGTTTCCTACTGTTCAACAAACTGAAGGAACGGGTGGGAGAGTAGGGCTCTTAGTCTAATTGTCCTCATTACTTTAATGAGCCTCATACTTGAAAAGATCTTGCAGCATTTCCTTCCTCTATAACAGTAATAGCTAACTTGGAAAACCTTCCAAAAGTATAGTTTGTGCTCCCCATGTTATACTATAGAATCAATGAGATCATTTAGCCCCTGTGGTTGTATAGTATCTAGGATGAGGATCCAGAAATTCTCTCGTTCCGTGAGATCCTTTGGATTAACCGGGGGTTTCAAGTTTTCAATACACCAGAAGACAAAACTATTTGTGTCTCTATGGAATTGGTTATAGTGCTCGACCAACAGATCTGATGCTGTACGCATTTTCAGCCTACTTTTGTGTTCAGTTATAAGTTGCCTAGAAGTCTTCCATATGTATAGCTTCCTGTATGGGCATTGAATTGCGTATATTACGCCAGTTGTACTGGAACTGATGAACTCTCTAAACTCAAAAACCTTGCTGGAAAGGAATTGAAAAGACTTTATTTTACTACTGTGCGCACAACTAGAGCATTGGCCACATGGGAAATTCCCAACTACTGCTTTCTTGTCTAAAGTTCTTTGTGTTAAAGGTGGCAACCTAGCTCTAACAATGTGGTCACTAAGATTCCCCCCTCCCCCCTTATAGGCAAAAAGTGGTGGATTTGAGCACCCTTCTATATGATCCAGTACATTCCAATATTTAAGTATAATCTTTCTAATAAATTTACTACAATCATTAAAGGTGGTCACACAGACCAACCTATTAGAGTCTTGAATATGTTCTTGTTGGTCAGTTAATAGAATGGAAGCTCTTGATAGTGCAGTAACTTTCTCCAAATTTTGTCTAATAATAGGGTAAGGATAGCCCCTGTCAGCGAAATCCCTGCTCATTAAAGCTGCTTCTTGTGCAAAAACCCTCTCTTTGGAACAAATCCTTTTCAATCTTCTGAACTGGCTGTTGGGAATATTTCTAACCAAATGGCGAGGGTGGTGGCTATTATAAAACAAAAAAGTATTTTGATCAGTGGGTTTGACATAGGTGGAGGTCTGTAAAACAGACCCCTCCACATGCACCCAAAGGTCCAGAAAATGTATCATGAGTTCACTAGATTGTAATGTGAATTTGATTGTTCCATGCAACTCATTAATCTACTCTTTAAATTTTAGTGATGTTTCCATATCGCCCTGCCAAATAAGAAAAATGTCGTTGATATAATGACGCCAAATGTAAATGCAGTCATAATAGGGATTGATCTCCTTATCATAAATATATTTTGTTTCCCATTCATGCATAAATATAATGGCAAGTTCCGCTGACAGATTGCTTCCCATACTAACCCCCTTTATCTGGAGGAAAAAATCATTATTAAACCAAAAGTAGTTCTCTGTCAGGACCAATTTGCTAAGTTCCATCAAGAAAGCAGTAGGATTTTTTTTAACAGTTCGCAAATCAAAGTATTTTTCAAGTACCAGCAAAGTCTCCATATGGGAAATATTAGTATATAGTGCTTTAATGTCCATTGTTACAAGGATGGGTTGGATATTGGAGAGATCTATATCTTCCAAAATAGAGATCAAGTGGGAGGTGTCCTTGATATATGAAGAAACTTCTTGAATAAATGGTTTTAAATAATACACAACAAATCTGGATAAAGGTTCTAGTAGCGATGCCATTCCAGAAACAACGGGGTGGAACTCAAGGGGTGACAAACCCTTATGAATTTTAGGGAGGCCATAAAATGCCAGAGTACGTGGAAAAGTCTGATACAAAATTTTTGAGGGAGTGAGTCATGCCAGACGTGCCCTTCACCAAGGGGTGGGTGGTGACGGACAATGCGGCCAACATACTGAGGCCAGTCTGCGAGGGGGGTTTCACCAGTATCCCTTGCGATGCAAACACCCTTCAACTGGTGGTCAGGGATGCTCTGGGCTTGGGGGAGAAGGGGATTGGGGCCGACACCGTTAGCTCCCTGATCGAGTGGGGGAGGAAGCTGTCCAGTTTCTTTAACCAGAGCATGAAGGGCAGCAACCTCCTCCGGACGAAGCAGGCCGAGCAAGGTTCCCCAGTAGACCAACTGGTGCAGGATGTGTCCACCTGGTGGAATTCGACCTTCCTGATGCTTGAGCATCTTATTGAGGAGCAAGCCGCCTTGCATCAGGTTCAACTGGTGACGGACAGCAGGGCACCTTCAGGGTATGGTGGGGCAGAATGGGAGTTCCTGGCTCACACGGTCTTTGTGCTCAGACCATTTCTGACTGTGATGGAGACCATCAGCTCCTCCATAGCCACCATTAGCCAGGTGACCCCTCTGGTCCAGAGTCTCCTGTGGAGGCTGGAGGAGATTCTCCAGGTGAGGGATTGTGGCCCAAAGGGCAGGAAGCTGGCCGATGAGGCTGTTGACCTAGTGCAGCAGCTGAAGGCAGGGCTGAAGGCGCGGTTCAATGAGCTCCTGCAGTGGGTGGAATACGTTTTGGCAACCATGCTCGACCCCAGGGTCAAGGGTAGCATGGCACTCCAGACACCGCTTTATGGGCACTGGAAGGGTGACCTGGTGGAGAGGGTCTGGCAGGCAAAGCGGGCTCTTGAGAGTGCGTGGCAGCAGAAGCAGGATGCCCCTGGGGATGGTGGGAGTGGGAGCAGTCACCCTTTTCAACTGGCAGGGTCTATCCATGGCCCCAGCCCTAGCAGTAGCAGCACCATCAGCAGGCTGAGCAGCAGCACCCCTATTGCGAGCAGCAGAAGCTTGTATATGCAGGGTACTCTGGCGAGCATGGGCTCGTGCAGAGCAGGGCAGGCAGTGTAGCTGAAGGCAGTGGTGGAGGTGGTGTCCAGTCAGAATTACGTGAGGGAGTACGACAGCGCCTCAGCAGCAGTGGAGAGCTACCTAGAGGAGGAGCCGTGCATTGAACCCAGCAGCGATCCCTTGGCCTACTGGGCCGGCAAGACCAACATGTGACTGGCCTTGTCCAAAGTGGTCAAGGGTCTCTTGTCCTGCACACCAACGAGTGTCCCCAGAAAGTGGGTGTTCTCCATGGCGGGGGACATTTGCTCTCCGCACCGCCTGAGACTGGGGGCCAAGTTGGTGGAGCAGTTGCTTTTTATAAGGGTGAACCTTCTACTGCTGGAATTCCCCGAGCTGCCCTTGGACATTGATTGATGGTGCAGTGAAACACGCCATCCCATGCCAGGGGCAGTCTTGGGATGGGGTTCCTCCTCAATCTGGACTGCTGCTGCTGCTGCTGCTGAGATGCTGTTCCTCCCTCCCAAAGCCTGGCACCCACCCTGCCTCTCTCTCTCTCTCTGTCACTATTTAACTGACCTCATGACGTCGGGTGGCATTGGGAAGCTGTAAGCCTGCCAGCCGGCCTCTAACTAGATGATCTCGGCCCACCTATCTGACTGGCTCTCTCTCTCATGCACTGCACAGTCTTCGCCAGCCTATCTGGGTGTCCTGCCAAGGTCCCAGTCTCCCTTCCCTGCTGCCTTTCATGCCACGCTGCCTCACTGCCTGCCCTAGGGGCAAAGCTGAAGCCCTGAACCAGTCTGCCTGTCTCTCATGCCAAGGTGCCAGTGTCTGCCTGCCCTGGCAACCCTGGATGATGTGCCCCACTGGCATGGTAATCCCGCTGCTGCTGTCTGCTGGTCCATGGGTGCTCTGCCCTGGAAAATTCAAATGTGCCCATGCATTCCTACTGCTGCCATCTGCTGCTGCATGTGAGCTCTTCCCTGGCAAATCCTACCATCCTGACTCCATGGGTGCTGCACACAGGCAAATCCTGCTGCTGCCATCTCTGCTGTTCCATGGGTTCTGTGCCCGATCAATCCAATGTCTGCTGCTGCTGCCAATGCTGCCTCTCATGTCTATGCCATGGGTTTTGTGCCTGGTCAATCCAGTGTCTGCTGCTGCTGCCAATGCTACCTCTGCTGTCTGTGCCATGAGTTTTGTGCCCCAGAAATCCAATGTATGTGGCTGCTGCCAATGCTGCCTCTGCTGTCTGTGCCATGGGTTCTGCTACTGGGAAATCCAATGTCTGCTGCTGCTGCCAATGCTGCATCTTCTGTCTGTGCCACAGGTTCTGCTACCAGGCAATCCAATGCCTGCTGCTGCTGCCAATGCTGCCTCTGCTGTCTGTGCCACAGGTTTTGTGCCCCAGAAATCCAATGTCAGCTTCTGCTTCCAATGCTGCCTCTGCTGTCTGTGCCATAGGTTCTGTGCCGCAGAAATGCAATGTCTGCTGCTGCTGCTGCTGCCAATGCTGCCTTTGCTGTCTTCTGTGCCTGGTCAATCCAATGTCTGCTGCTGCTGCTGCCAATGCTGCCTCTGCTTCCCCCCCCCCCATGTGCTTCTGTTTTGTTAGTCAACAAATGATCAATCCAGGTGTAGCTATTATGTATGGCAGAGAAAAATGTATAATCCCTCTCATTCCCATTTAAGTGTCTCCATAAGTCTACCCATCCATATTTTTCTAACAGCATGGGTATTTCCTTACTCTCCCTATTTGCACCACCACTTCGAGAGTGGCCTAGATCAGTTATAGTAGCATTAAAATCCCCCTGAATTGTAATCCATCCTTTGGGCACTTCTTCTATTCTTTTAAAGGTTTCTCTAAAGAAGACTGTCTTCCCCACATTGGGTGCGTATATATTTGCTATTGTCATCAATTTTCCCTGCAGCTTTCCAGTTATACAAATAAATCTACCTTCCTTGTCCTTGATACATTTTTAAACCTCAAAACTATTTTTTTTTGCTAAATCCTATTATAACTCCCGCTTTTTTCTTTTTAGAAAAAGAGGCATGTAAACCTCCTATCTTAGCGAATCTGTGGACATCTTTGTCAAGTAAACATGTTTCTTGTATTAAAAAGATATCTGCCCCCTGTTCTTCCAAGAAATCCCTCACTCTTTTTCTTTTATGCGGGGAGTTTAAGCCTCTAACATTAATTGTTACTATTTTAATATTAGCCATACTTTATTTTCAGGTTATGTCTGGGTCTAAGCCCATCCCTTAGCCAATTAAAATTCTGACATCCCCTTTCCTTTTTGATTTTATCCAGCAGTCTGACTGCATCATGTTCCAAATCATCTGCATAGTACCCACCTCTTAAAGAAACTGCACCCCTTTGCACTAACCATAATCTGTTATGAAAACCCCCGCTTTCTCCTCTCCCTTCCCCTTTAGCTGCGACCCCCTTCCTGCTCCTGCGCTTACCCTCCCTCCTCCCTCCCTTTCCCTGGTTCCAACCCCAGTCCCTCATCCTCCTTCCCCTGTTTGTGTTAGGGATCCACTGAAAGCCTACACCTGGCTCAAAAGACTCCAAGTGTGCCCTTCTCCGCCCCCCCAGCTCCTCTCATCATAATTATTTTATACATTCTTCTTATGACTTAAGCCATCCACAACAATGGGTGATTTCAGATGTTATGAGATCACAATGAACCACGGTGAATACCCACCTGTGGTCACTGTGCTTCGAACGTCTGTTTGGCGGCCGCCAGATGTTCACCACGCTCAATCCCCACATGGGGTCAATTTCAACCACGCTTCCTGGGCTCCCCGGGGGTATTTCCCGGGAAGCGTGGTGAAAGTGATCCCCGGCGGGGACCAAAAAAAAATCACGTCTGGTCGGGCGCCACGGCCTGGGATCACCGGCGGTATCCCGGGCCGTGGCGAATTCGGCCAGACGCTGCGGCCGCATTGGCCCCGCTGCCCACCCATCTCCCCAGAGGATGGGCGGCGGGGAGCGTGGAGGGGGCGGTGATCCCCTGACACGTGATTCCACACCGGGATCCCCTGACACGTCTGATACGGCGTGACGGGGTCATCCCGGTGGGGGATGAATTGGGTGTTTTTGGTATGGGGCCAACTGTCCTCGTAACGTCTGAAAACACCCAATATAACACCAGTTCCCCTTAGCTCCTCAGTACATTTTTTTCCTTCTTTTTTCTTCTTTTTTTGTTTGTTTTTCCTTTCCCTTAAAGCTCCCGCCAAGGTTTTTGATCAGTGCCTCTGTTCTGTTTCCCTTGTTTCTTCATTTAGTCCTTGCCTCTTCTTTGCTCTGCTTTATCGGCTTGACCAACTGGCAGAATAGCTTGTTCAGATCTGGAAAGTAGGATGCACGCCTGAAACTCCTGTCCAAGTGGGGGTGTCAGCCACCAAGCCTTGGCTGGGCCTCTGCCACTGCTCCACTGATACCTGGAAGCCTGAAAGCCCAGCTGAGCAGGGGTGCAAGCCACTCCAGCCCCAGGACCCACCATCAGGTTCTGAGGCATACGTTCTAAGCAGGGAGGGCTGTAATTCCACTTATCTGCAAGTGCCCCTCCTAGGGCAGCCAGCCTCCAATGCCAAGCCGAGCAGGGGTGCCAGCCACAGAGCCCTGGCCTGGCCTCTGCTGCTGCTCCACCAATGCCAGCCAGTCTGCAATGTCTAGCTGAGCAGGGGTGCCAGCCACTGAGCCCTAGCTGAGCCTCTGCTGCTGCTCCACCAATTCCAGCCAGCCTGCACTGCCTGGCCGAGCAGGGGTGTCAGACATCGAGCCCTGTCCAGGCCTCTGCCACTGCTCCACCAATGCATGCCAGCCTGCAATGCCTGGCCAAGCAGGGGTTCCAGCCACAGTTACTGTGCCCGGGCAATCCAATGTCTTCTTCTGCTGCTTCTGGTACTACAGGTCAGTCATTTGGTCCTCCCTCTTGTAGGCGGGCATAGCTCGGATGAGTGCACCAGTGGGCGGGTTCTGGGTGTCCATGAGATTCACCACTGGGCAAGACTCGACCAATTTGCAATAGAGCTTCTTCAGCTTAGTCGAGTAGGATGCCAGCCTGCAACACCCATCTGGGCAGGAGTGCCAGTCACCAAGCCCTGGCCGGGCCTCTTCTACTGCTCCGCCGATGCCTGGCTGGCATCCTGCAACTCCTGGGCAAGTAGGGGTGCCAGTCACTCCAATCCCAGGCCCCACTGTCAGGGTTCTGGGGCAACCATTCTGCTCACTGGGAGCTGTCATTCCACTTCATCTAGAATCTGCCACTCCTGTCCCAGGACCCACTGTCAGGGTTCTGGGGCCGTCATTCCGCTCACAGGGAGCCGTTATTCCACTTCATCTAGAAACTGCCACTTCTGTCCCAGGACCCACCATCAGGGTTCTGGGGCCATCATTTAGCTCACAGGGAGCCGTCGTTCCACCGCATCAAGAAAGAGCCAGCCACTCCAGCCCCAGGACCCACCATCAGGGTTCTGGGGCCTACATTACAGGTAGGGAGGGTTGCCACTGAACTTCATCCAGAAGCTGCCACTCTAGTCCCAGGACCCATCATACATTACAGGCATGGAGGACTGTCCATCCACGTCATCAAAAACGGAGGTGGGGGCAGGTTCCAAGTCCATTGGCAGCTGCAGGACGTGGAGGGTGGCATGACTTTCAACTGATAGCCATGCGCATGTTGGGGGAAATGATTGCACTCGATGGGCAGCCCTTCTCGGTGCTCAGGGACATGGGGTTTAGTTGCCTGATTGGCTTCCTGGCCCCTCCAGTTTCAGCTGCCCTTGCACCGATGCCTGGCAGCCTGCAACAACCAGCCAAGTAGGGGTGCCAGCCACCAAGCCCTGGCCGGGTCTCTGCTGCTGCTCCACCAGTGCCTGGAAGCCTGCAGTGCCAGGCCAAGTAGGGGTTCCAGCCACCAATTCCTGGCCAGACCTCTGGTCCACTGATTCCAGCCAGCATTCAATGCCCAGCCAAGTAGGGGTGCCAGCTATCAAGCCCTGGCTGGGCCTCTACTGCTGTCCTACAATGCTTGGCAGCCTGCAATGCCAAGCCAAGTAGGGGTGCTAGCCACCAAGCCCTGGCCTGGCCTCTGCTGCTGCTCCTGGCACTCAGTGGGTGGGGTACATGGCCTCAGAAGAACTAGTCAGGAGGCCTGAGGAACCTGGGTTCCCCAGGACTCAAACTGGGTGGGGGGACATGTCACTTGCAAAGGCCAGCCCTGTGTGCTTCCCCCTCCCCCATGGTCCATGTCAGAGGGATTGCATGGTGGCTCACTGCTGGGGTAGCCATGCGTGGAGATGCCATATTGAATCCCTCCCCAAACACTCTATCTGAGTGGGTGTTCTGTAGCATTGCCACTCAGCACTGCCAGCCTGCAATACCTGGCCGAGTATGGGTGCCAGCCACCAAGCCCTGGCCGGTCCTCTGCCACTCCCTGGATGATGTCAGCCATCCTGTAAGGCCCGGCCAAGCAGGGGTGCCAGCCACCAAGCCCTTGCTGGGCCTCTGCCGCTGCTCCACTGATGCCTGTGATGGTGACTAGAACTGGAAAACCCAGCATAGAATGAGTAGAACTGGCCAAGTAGGGGTGCCAGCCACCAAGCCCTGACTGGGCCTCTGCCACTGCTCCGCCAGTGTCAGCCAGCATGCAATGCCTGGTCAAGTAGGGGTCAAGCCAGCCCTGGCCGTGTCTCTGCCACTGCTCCACCGATGACAGCCTGCAATGCCCAGCCAAGTAAGGGTGCTAGCCACAAAGCTCTGGCCAGGCCTCTGCCGCCGCTCCACCGATGCCAGCCTGCAATGCCCTGCCCCCTATGGGTGCGAGCCACCAAGCCCCAAGCCTTCCCGGCCTCTGCTTCTTCTGCCTCTGGGTCTCAGATGGCCAGCTCTGGCACCACGTGCACCCCCAGGAGCAAAGCACCAAGCCTGCCTGACCAGGCAACCTGGGGTGCCAAGCGCCAAGCCTTCCTGAGCTCTGCTGCTGCTGCTGCTGCTGCTTCTGGGTCTCTGATGGCCAGCCCTGGCACTACGGGAACCCCCTGGGTCTCATACAGGCAGCCCTTGTGCCACGGGCAACCCAGGGTGCCAAGCGCCAGGCCTTCCCAGTCTCTGCTGCTGCTGCTGCTGCTGGGTCTCAGATGGCCAGCCCTGGCACTATGGGCACCCCCAGGGGACAAGCGCCAACCCTGACTGCCCAGGCAAGCCGGGGTGCCAAGTGTCAAGCCTTTCCAGTGCCTGCTGTTTCTGGGTCTCTGACAGCCAGCCCTGGTGCCACAGGCACCCCCAGGGGCCAAGCGCCAAACCTGCCTACCAGGGCAACCCGGGGTGCCAAGTGCCAAGCCTTCCCGGTCTCTGCTGCTGCTGCTGGGTCTCCGATGGCCTGCCATGCCACCATAGGCACCCCTGGGGGTCCCTGAGTACCCCAAGCCTCCAGGTTGGACTAAACTCTGCCAAACATTCAGGGGGTCCAAACTCCGCTGGACCGAACCCACGAACCAGAAATAAGTTTTTAGTCTGAATGGCCAAACATCTGAACTCCGTCCTGTTCGCACATCCCTATTCTGACCTTGATGGCCGTACACTCGATGACCTTGTGGCACTTTGAAACACCCTGCTGAACAAAGCCATTTACTGGACAACTCCAGGCATCTGCTTCCCGCACATTGGCAGTACAGGGTCCCATGGTTTTCTAGACCTGCACCTGCTGAAGCAGGAAGGGAGGCGGTTATAGTGACAGTGACGCTGGACCCATGTTGAAGCCGACCAATTGCGACATAGGGTTGTTTTGAAAACCTATGCCATGGTTATGCCAGCAGAAAATAGGGCTTTCTTTGCTACCCTCATATCGTCTGCAAAGTCTCATCCAGTTGAGTTTTTCTGGGTGGTGAAGGGGCTTGTCAATCCGGCCTCTTTCCACCTGGAACTGGAGGCATCCAGTGCTCCCTGTAACCATTTTATAAACTTTTTTGCTTACAAAATTGCTCGCATTATGCACTGTTTCGGTGCCGCATTTGAGACAGGGAGGGTACCTGAGGTTATGAATACCCCGCAGTGTTCTGTTTTGTGTGATCAGTTTGGGTTAATATCATCCTCCAATGTGGTGAAGATGCTGGGTTCCTTGATCCTTTTTAGTTAGGATTTCATCAGGGATATGGTATAGAGATTGCACTTGTGACTTTGGTCAATGATCTGCACCAAGAGATGGATCAAGGTAGGTCCACTCTATTGATTTTGTTAAAACTTTCAGTGACATCTTTGGATCTTTGATACAGTTAAACACAAGTTGTTGGTGATACATCTGCGGGACTGTGCTGCAGTGGGTGGGACTGTTCTTGAATGGTTTTTACATGAGGAGTCCCTCAGGGTTCTATTCTGTCCCCTCTCCTATTCAACGTATATATGCAGCCGTTGGGTGAGATCCTGAGAGGATTTGGAGTTGAGTGTCATCAACATGCTAATGACACCTAGTTATACTTCTCGTTTTCATCTGACCCAGACCCTGCATTCTCTGTGCCTGGATGCAGTGGGGGACTGAATGAGGATGAGTCACCTTAAGCTGAATCCTGACAAGACGGCGGTGATGCTGGTGGGTAAGGGTGTTTGTGTGGAGGGCAGGCTCCCATCATTGATGGGGTGCTTTCAACTCTGGTCCCTCAAGTTCAGAGTCTGGGGGTTCTCCTCGACTCTCAGGCTCTGTCTGGATGCCCTGCTGGCTCTGATGTGCCCTGGACACCATATATCTCAGGCTCTGATCTTGCCACCATCATCCATGCGTTTATCACCTCACGGCTTGACTACTGCAACACACTCTACATGGGGCTACCCTTGGTAACAATACGGAGACTTCACCTGGTGCAGTATGCAGCAGCTTGCCTCCTAACGGGGACAGGCCACTGGGAGCACATGACACCAGTGCTCCATTCTCTTCACTAGCTGTCTATAGTCTTCTGGGTTCGCTTCAAAGTATTGGTTATAACCTTTAAAGCTCTATACGGATTGGACCCTGTTTACCTGCAGGACCACCTCACCCCCCCATGTCCTCAATCGACCACTGCGGTCATCCAGGGGTGCCCTATTAGAGGTCCCCTGGATCTCTTGGGGGGGGGCACATTTGAAAGGGCATTCTCAGTGGCTGCGCCGCGACTCTGGAACTTCCTCCTGGCAGAAATTTGACTCTCTAGGGACCTCTCCTTATTTCGCAGTCAAAGCAAAACCTGACTGTTTCACCAGGCATTTGGTGATGGAGATGAGGGTGGGGAGGGGAGGGTTTAAGTTGGTTGTTTTAACTGAGTTTTTCATGTTTATTTTTATCTTGGATTTTATACTTTATGGTTACTTATGTCTGTTGTACACCACCCTGAGTCGCTCTACAGCTAATAGGGCGGTATAGAAATGTTGATAAATAAATAAAATAAATAGGCCCAGAAGGAATTGTCAGGTAAAAAGTGACTGAAGGTGGCAGCGCTAGACACAAATCCTGACTTGTTGAAGCGTGGCCAGACGAAGACCGAGCTGAGCAGAAGTGGAAGTGACTGCAGTGTGTGGTACCCACCCGGCAGACTTCATAGGATGGAGCAAGCACTGGTGGGGATGGCATGAGGCAGGCCACACAGCCTCCATGGCACAGGTGCAGCAAATGGAAGAAGGTAAGGAGGTGGGACAGGGACATGGATGGTGATGGGGAGGGGGGGCAAGTCCATTTCTTCCACCTGGGCCCATTGCAACCTAGATATGCCCCTGACTTAGAGAGACTAAGCTCAATCCCCAATGTGTAAAGCAATAACAACACCACTTCCTTTATTGTGATGAGTAGATGCTGGCCCTTTAAGGGTTGCCTGTCCAACACCCTGGATCCTCCCCTTTTGGGGGCTAAACAGTCCTAAACTTTCAACTCTCTGGCACTTGGTTCCTGGCTCTTGCAGAGAGTAGAGCTGAAGCCAAGTTGGCTGTATGTGAGGAAACTCACATGAGCACTGACAGAGAAGAGCTGCTGGGAACTGTCATTTATAGGCCTGCTCCTGCTGCAACATTCCATAGGGCAGGCCCACTTTCTTACACTTGTCCATCTTTTTATATTGTAAAATTACTGTGACAGGAGCCATCTGTGTCTAATAAAACAGGGACCCCTGTCTTGCCTGATTTGTTGGAACAAGACAGCTTGCCCTGGGACAAATCTTTGCCAACTCACTGAGCAGTAACACCCCCCTTCTCAGGCTTCAGACCACAGGCAGGGGCAAAAACAAGGATGGAATGGGCCCTGGTGCAAATGACGGACCAAGAGTGGCCACAAACTTGCTCCCATTCATAAGGGATGCAGCTGCACCAGGGACTGTGGGACTACCCAGGCAGCTGCACCACCTGTCCCTATTATATAGGGGTGTGCACCAGGCCCCCATGCCATTTTTGTTTTTGTTATTCAAAAATGTTGTTTTCATTATTGTTATTGACAATGTCATATTCATTATTATTTTGTTATTGGTTTTGTTATTGATATCGATATCATTTTCAGTATTGTTATCAATATTGATATCGTTACCATTTCAGATGAAGATTTTATTTTTGGTATCGGTATCAATTCCCGTGCACAACTAATATCTATCAAAATCTAAGGGAGACAGGGGAAAGGGAAAGGAAAACTATCTCTATCTATCTATCTATCTATCTATCTATCTATCTATCTATCTATCTATCTATCTATCTATCTATCTATCTATCCATCCATCCATCCATCCATCCATCCATCCAGCCAGCCAGCCAGCCAGCCAGCCAGCCAGCCCGCCCGCCCGCCAGCCAGCCATCCATCCATCCATCCATCCATCCATCCATCCATCCATCCATCTATCTAAACAGTGCCACAGCCAAGGATGCTCTGGATCCCCAAGGGATGCTGACAGTCACAATAATATATATAATAATGAGAGGAAAATGACTGTGAACAGAGATTTATTTATTTACTAGCTAGATGTTTCGGCTTCCGCCTTCATCAGTAACTCAGTTGATTTTTGAACTGTAGTGTGCTGTGAGCCAAGCTGACAGTTCCAAGAACACTGAGGGTAGAGAGGTTCTAAGGTGTGACATCAGATGTAGTTGTTCTTACAAGAAAAAATAGGTTCAGGTATTGTCCTCTAAGTTGAGGCCATTGGGTGTTAGGATGTCAAGCCTGTAGATCCAGAAGTTCTCCCTGGCATCTAGTAGCTTTGGGGTGGAGGGTTTTTCTATAGGGACGATTTCCAGGTCTGAGAGAGTGTGATCTGTTGAGTTAATGTGCCTTTCCACCAGTTGTCCCAATTTCTTTGTTACGATAGCTGATTTGTGGTTTCTGAACCGGGTACAGAGGTCCGTGGTAGTTTCCCCAACGTATTGTTTATGACAATTAGGATGTTTGCATTGTATCACATATATGACATTGCTTGACTTGCAGGTGATGTTCTGTTTGATGTAGTAGGTCCTACCAGTTGTTCTGCTTCTGAATGTGGTTGTTTCTTTAAGATGGATACAAGTGATGCAATGTTGGGATCCACAGTGATGAGATCCAGGGTTGATGACAGGTGATTTTAATTCAGATCTTACAAGTAGTTTCCATAGGTTAGGTGACTGGTGAAAAGCCACAAAAGGTGGGTGGTTGATGACTTTTTGAAGGCATGGTGAATTCGTAACCAATTTTGACTTTCTTTAATTGCCAGGTGATGAAGGATCTGCGCATGCGCCAGAGCTAGAATCTGAAAGCCGCCCGAGCTCCACTCCCCGCAACTCATTAACTAAGCCAAAAAAAGATTTAGGTCAATTTAAGCCCCAAGAGTAAGGAGGTATGGCTGGCAAGGGTAAACCTCACCAAATAATCTCACAGGCAAACACGCTGGAGCGTTTTTGCCATAAAAAACAGACTGCGGAGCAGAGAGGGGAAGAGGAGGGAAATATCGGGGTGGCAATGGCGCCCGCAGCGTGCGAAGATGAAACTGACCAGGCCTCGTCAGAATCAGAGGCAGAAGGAGGAGAAGAGAGATCCCTTAAGACCCTGCTTGCCCAAATGAAAAAGGAGCTGAAAGCTGACATGAAGCAGATCAAGCAGGCAGTGGATACAGGAAATAAAAGGTATGGGGGGATGGCTGGCAGGATTGAGGCTGCAGAGGAGTGCATTTCAGCAATGGAGGATCAGTCTCTACGCACGCAGGAGCAGCTAAATAAAGTCAAGGGTGAGGCTGCCTTCCTTATGCTTATGAGTGAGGATCTGGAGAATCACTCCCGCAGAGGGAATCTTAGATTTAACGGAGTTAAAGAGTCAGCAGGCTTCGAGAGGGTGAATGAAATAATCTGGGCCCTGTTAAAAGAAAACTTCCCAGAGGAGGTGCACCTGCATGCTGCTGCAATTGAGAGGGCCCACAGAACAGGGAGGCCTGGCAGGAAAGACTTGCATCCTCCCAGACCTATCATTGTGAAATTTGCTGATTATCAGACAAAAGAAGAGATCTTGAAAAATGCCAGAATTAAAAAGAAGCTGTCATTTCAAGAGAAGACTGAGAAGGTGTTCCCTGATAATGCTGCAGAAACAATAAGGAAAAGAATGAAATGGAACAGGTACTTTGGCCTGCTTATAGAGAGGAATCTGAAACCAAAGCTGATTTTCCCAGCAAAGATGTTGATCATTGACAATGGGAGAAAGAAATTATTTGACAATACAGAAGATTTGGAGGGTTTTTTGGCTACTCAACCGGTGGTTCCTAGTGCCAGTGTATAAATGAGGTGAATCCTGCTAGCAGCTTCTTGCCAGAGGAAAAGAAGATAAAGCAGAGCAAAGAAGAGGGAAGGAATACATGAAGAAACAAGGGAAACAGAACAGAGGCACTGATCAAAAACCTTGGCGGGAGCTTTAAGGGAAAGGAAAAACAAACAAAAAAAGAAGAAAAAAGAAGGAAAAAAATGTACTGAGGAGCTAAGGGGAACTGGTGTTATATTGGGTGTTTTCAGACGTTACGAGGACAGTTGGCCCCGTACCAAAAACACCCAATTCATCCCCCACCGGGATGACCCCGTCACGCCGTATCAGACGTGTCAGGGGATCCCGGTGTGGAATCACATATCAGGGGATCACCGCCCCCTCCACGCTCCCCGCCGGCCATCCTCTGGGGAGATGGGTGGGCAGCAGGGCCAATGCGGCCGCAGCGTCTGGCCGAATTCGCCACGGCCTGGGATCCTGCCGGTGATCCCAGGCCGTGGCGCCTGACCAGATGTGATTTTTTTTGGGTCCCCGCCGGGGATCACTTTCACCACGCTTCCCGGGAAATACCCCCGGGGAGCCCAGGAAGCGTGGTTGAAATTGACCCCATGAGGGGATTGAGCGTGGTGAACATCTGGCGGCCGCCAAACAGACGTTCGAGGCACAGTGACCACAGGTGGGTATTCACCGTGGTTCATTGTGATCTCATAACATCTGAAATCACCCATTGTTGTGGATGGCTTAAGTCATAAGAAGAATGTATAAAATAATTATGATGAGAGGAGCTGGGGGGGCGGAGAAGGGCACACTTGGAGTCTTTTGAGCCAGGTGTAGGCTTTCAGTGGATCCCTAACACAAACAGGGGAAGGAGGATGAGGGACTGGGGTTGGAACCAGGGAAAGGGAGGGAGGAGGGAGGGTAAGCGCAGGAGCAGGAAGGGGGTCGCAGTTAAAGGGGAAGGGAGAGGAGAAAGCGGGGGTTTTCATAACAGATTATGGTTAGTGCAAAGGGGTGCAGGTTCTTTAAGAGGTGGGTACTATGCAGATGATTTGGAACATGATGCAGTCAGACTGCTGGATAAAATCAAAAAGGAAAGGGGATGTCAGAATTTTAATTGGCTAAGGGATGGGCTTAGACCCAGACATAACCTGAAAATAAAGTATGGCTAATATTAAAATAGTAACAATTAATGTTAGAGGCTTAAACTCCCCGCATAAAAGAAAAAGAGTGAGGGATTTCTTGGAAGAACAGGGGGCAGATATCTTTTTAATACAAGAAACATGTTTACTTGACAAAGATGTCCACAGATTCGCTAAGATAGGAGGTTTACATGCCTCTT
>QEPC01014205.1:504461-516716 GCA_003113815.1 Sphenodon punctatus
TGATTTAGTTTTAGTGTTTGTAGGAGTAGGTCTGTGTACTTATTAGATAATCCATTTACTTCATAGCATTTAGAATAGTTAATAGCGGTTAGATTTAGTGTAGACAGATATATATAATATTAGATAAAAAAAATAAGAAAACCCCATATAAAAACCAAAAAACCAAATAAAGAACAAAAGAAAACCCAATAAAAAACCAAAAAAACATATAAACAAAAAACAAAAAACATAACAACACTTCCCAAATGGCCGAACGGCCGAACCGCCAAACCGAACAGCCGAACGGCCTAACCGAACAGCCTGTTTGGACGAATGAACTGAACAGCCGAACCCGAACTCGGCGAACGAACCGAACGAACGAATCGAACGAATCCGAACCGAGCGAACGAACCGAACGGACGAACCGAACGCAGCTGAACCGAACAGCCGAACCCGAACCGCGATCTGTTCGCCCATCCCTAGCAAACAGTAACATGGTAAACAGTAATTCAGTTTAGCACCGGACACTAACCAGATACCACTCAGTATCCAGCCGGATACTAATAGAGCTCACGATATCTGGCTACATACTGAATAGCAGCAGATACTCCTTCCATTTCTAACCCAGATGCTCTCAGCAACACCCATGCCTATGTACTGTATTGTATTGATTTAATGAGTTCCCAGTAACCTGTTGCACAACAAGATGGACCATTAGTCTGACTTAGTATGGCACTTCTTAAGTTCTTAATATGGCAGTTTGTTTGGGAATTTGCAATATATTCTGTTGGAATTCTGCAGCAGTCTCCATTGCTTGCTTTGTGACATTTTGGTCTGGTCCTTTAATTTAGAACCTTCACTATTTCCACTGTAAATTTCAGGTGAAGACAGAAAGCCTTTCTGCTTCCCCTGAGTTTGCGCTGAGACTCTAATTTATGCTTCACGAGTAAAACTCCTTCGGGCAATCACTTGTGGTTGAGGCAGCAGGAAAATTATTGTGTCAGCGTAGACATTTTGTCATAAATTACCAAGCTGTAAAATATGCCTTTTTTTGGTTTTTAAATGATAAAAGAGGGGATGATTTCTCTACCCAGTTATTTGTACATATACATTTCCTCTTTCTGTCACATTGGTAATCCCCTCAGATGTTGAATCAGCAGGAAATTCACTTCAGTGTTGCCCATTAATTTTCAGGAGGTTCCTTGAACTTAAGTTCACTATATTGATATTAATAGCTGCCCACTGCAAAGAGATGCAGGTTTTCCACAATGGTATTTATCATCTACCCCAAAGTTCAGAAGAGAAATCTATTGTTTTAGCTCTATATTATCAACCGTCTACATGTGAACTATATTATCTTCATGGGTTTGCAGAAGTTTCAAAATTGCAAAATCATTAGCTGCTTCTTCTCCTCCCAAGCACATGAGATCAAAATGTTCTAAAACTCATTCATACCGATGGCATCAATTCAATTCATGACCCAAAAGCGGAGACATCTTTGTTGCTTTGAAATAATGATCCACCTGGAAAATGTTCTATATACACATAGGCCGTGATCCGGCTTGCCTCCCCCACTGCCCTCACAAGAGCAAGGGACCGTTCAGCGGCGGAGGGGCCGAGATATAACAGGCGACCTGGAGTGAGGGACTGCAGGTGCTGGTGGAAGCAGAGTTCTTCTGGCCCATGGCCACACCCCCTCATTATCTCTGGGAGCCACAGTCCCTGCACCGGTGGTAGAGCAGAGAGCACTGCCCGTTCAAGGGGTTCACAACCCCAGGGCAGCTCCCCAGGTCCAATGGACACCCCAGTGAGGTTTATCCCCATGGGAAAGCTCACTGACCCCAAAAGACTGACTCTGCCTGTGGGGACTTTCACCTGCTTGGAGCAGGCAGAAGGCAGGCGGAGCCATACGGAGACAGGCACTGCACCCCTGACCCCCCAAAGCTGCTGCATGTGCTGGCCCAGACAGCCCCTAAAAAGCATCCCACAGCACTCACCCTGAATTACGGAAGCCCTGGATGGTTCCCCGTGTGACCCGTCTCCCGTCTCAGCACTGCAGGACATTGAGAGGTATGGGCAGGGCAGGGTCTGATGGGGGAGTGTTCAGGGCTCCAGCAATCGAAGGTGAGTACTGTGGGCCAGTTTTGGAGGCTATCTGGGCCAACCTGCAGCACCTTTGGTGGGTCAGGGCACCTATGCCAGCCACCTGTTCTGCTGCTCCTTCCCTGACCCCGTTTCCTCCAGCTCCCCCTGTTTGACGCAGGGCCTGGAGACAGATTCAGCCACTTCCCTTCTTCTGGAGCAGCTTCTCCTGGCACCAGCGGTTAGGTGTATCGTGGTCTTGAAGGTTTATTTAAGCCAGAGCCTGTTCATCTCCTGGAAACGTTACAAGACCTTTTTATTTGGCCAGGCATGTGACAGGCCAGGATAAGGTTGGGTTGGTGTTAAGAGAAGGGTTGGAGGGGTAAGGGGATTTTTAGATGTTTTTATTAATTGCACACCACCCTGAGCTTTGATGGGAAGGCTGACATTCTAAATGTATATAAATAAATAAATTTAAAATTACAAAAGAGCTCCCTAGCATCCTCCTTGCATAATGGAACTGCCCTTGGAAGTTATGGAATCTTCTTCATTTGATATTTTAAAAAATTCAAGAGGCAATATTATTTATTTATTATATTTATTCTAAACATTTTTTAGTCGCCCACCATGCCTTTGGCATCTCGGGGCGACATACAATTTCATAAAAACATTCCACAATAATTTAAAACTAAAACACGATTGGAAAACAAAATTAATTTTAAAAATAAAAATAAAAGGTAGGGGAGAGCCAAAACCCTAATGCCCCACCTCCTCCCCAAAGGCCTGGTGAACAGCCAGGTTTTACAACCCCGCCGGAATGTCAAAAGGCTTGGGGCCAGGCGAGCTTCCTCTGGGAGGGAATTCCAAAGACACGGCCCAGCCACCAAGAATGCCCTCTCCATCGTGCCCCCCCCGCTTAACACGGGGGACCTCCAAGAAGTCACCCCCGGCAGACCGAAGGAGCACGGGGCACGGAGGGTGAGGCGGTCCCTGAGGTACGAGCGGCCCAGACCATGAAGGGTCTTATAGATCAATACCATTACATTGAACCTGGCTTGGCATGCTATTGGCAACCAGTGCAGAGTCTCTGGAGCACATGTGTTATATGCTCCTGATGACCCGCCCCCATAAGGAGCCAGGCTGCCGCATTCTGCACTAGCTGCAGCCTCCAGACCAGGAACAGGGGCAGCCCCACATAGTGCGCATTACAGTAGTCCAGCCTCGAGGTGATGAAGGCATGGATGAGGGAGGCCAAGTCCAGCCCGGAGACATATCGATGCAGCCTCCGCTCTAGATACAACTGGTGGAAGGCGGCCTTCACCACTACCTCCACCTGTCAATCCAGGCAGAGATCTCAGTCCAACACCACCCCGAGACTCCAAACCTCCTGAGCTATAGGAGGGCAAATCCCCCCAATCAGGGGGGCCGACACCTCCCTCGCCCTCCCCACCACCATCACCTCCATCTTATCGGGGTTGAGATTCAGTCTGCCCTGCCACTTCCACTCTGCCATGGCCTCCATACATTGGGACAGCAATGAGACAGCAGGGTCTGGGTCAGCTGAATAAGAGAGGTACAGCTGAGTATCATCAGCATATTGGTGACATTGCACCCCGAAACCTCTCACAACTTCCCCCAAAGGCTGCATATATACATTAAATAATAGATGGAACCCTGTGGAACACCGCAGGACAAGACATCGGGACAAGATGTTTCAGCTCCCAATACCACCCGCTGGCTTCTCCCTGAGAGGAATGAGCAGAAACATTCAAGAACAGTTCCGTACAGACCCCCCAGGTCACGCAGCCATCTCAACAGCAACCGGTATCAAAAGTGGCCAAGAGATCTAGCAGGATAAGAAATGTAGAACATTCTGCATCCATCTCCCGGCTGAGGTCGTCAACCAAGGCCACCAACGCTGTGTCAGTGCCATAGCCAGGACGGAACCCCGATTGAAAAGGGTCTAGGAAACCGATGCTGTCCAGATGCCCCTGGAGCTGGATTGCCACCGCCCGCTCAATAGCCTTCCCTAAAAAGGGAAGGTTAGAGACAGGTCAGTAGCTGGTGAGTGCGTCCACATCCAATGACAGTTTCTCCAGCAGGGGGTGCACCACAGCCTCCTTGAGGCTAGGCGACAACCTCCCCTGCTGCAGGGACACGTTAACCACTCTCGCCAGCACCATCCCCAATGTCTCCCTGGAGGCTTTCACCAACCAGTACGGACAAGGATCAAGTTCATGTTATGTATCAATTAGGCAATATTGGCCATGATCAGAGACACAAGCAGGATGAGGTTTGGACAACTCAGTTCAGCTAATTCAGTCACAGGACTCAGGCTGACACTATCCAACTCGGTCCATGAGAATAAAGTTGTCAAAATCACTTTCTAAGCAGAAAATGTATTTCCAAGGCCACAAAAACAAACCCCAGACAGCCACTATCTCTGAGAACACAGAAAAAGACCTGAGAGAAAACAAAGAGAGTTTGTAAGAAAGGAGAAGTACCCTCCCCTATGAATAAACAGTAACTCCCTAAAACTCCCCCCAAAACTCCAAAATAGCTTGGTGGCTGTGCTCCAGGTGATAGCATAATGAATAGTCAGGTTATTCTCTGCACCTGGCAGCGGGGACCCTGCAACATGAATTCCTAATAAATAAAAACTATGAAAGAGGGAGGCCAGCTCCTTGTCACTTGTCATTAGCTCTAGCGGCCACTAGCATCACAGTGAGACGTGTGGGCCTTTGATCCTAACCGTCACTCTCAAAGTTTCAGGGAACCGCGGGCTAGCTCCTCTTTCCTCTGAACCAGCTTGCATCTCAGACTGTGGCCTCTGACATGTAAGATATTCTAGGTTGGGTTACTGGGATTCACAGCTAGTAACACACACACTGCCATGACTAGATGTTATGTGTCTGTCCAATAAAGTTGTATCTATATACTTTAGCTTGTTAACTGGCAACCTTTGATCCCGTTTGGGTAAACTGAGGCAGCAACCGCATTTATTCCTTTCATTCACAACTGGTGGCTCTCACAGACCCCAGGATATCCACCGCATCAGCTCGCATCACTTCCTGAAACTCCCCCCACAAAGTTAGACCAGACAGGGCCTCTGTCACCTCGCGCTCTCCACCTACTGCCCCCAACTCGGTGTCAAAGTCTCTATGAATCCGAGCGATCTTGTCTGCAAAGTAAGTGACAAACTCCTCACAGCGGGCCTGGGACAAGTCCCCATCCAGGCGGAGGGAGGCCAGACTGACCAGCCCTCGCACCGCCAGAAACAGCTCCGCCGGGCATGACTTTGTAGATGCTATGAGGGCAGCAAAGAATTCCTTCTTTGCTGTTCTCACAGCCTCAACATAGGACTGCAAATAGGCCCTATGGAGAAGTTGATTGGAGTCAGAGGAAGTCCGACGCCAGCATCGCTCTAGCCTCCTGAGTACTTGTTTCATACACCACAGCCCCTCAGTAGACCAAGGGGCCCTGCGGTGACAAGACAGAGGCAGGGGCGTCTCGGAGCCACATTGTCTATGGCCTCCCCCAGAAAACTGTTCCAATGCTGGACTAGCTCATTGACAGAGTGGCCATCCAGGTCCAACGTTAACTCCCTCAGGACCTCTTGGAACCGCTGGGGTTGCATCAACCTCTGAGGGCAGACCAATCTAACTGGTCCCATCCCCTTCTGGAGATGGCACACTGAGAGACTGGCCTGGAGGAGATAATGGTCCATCCATGTCAAGGGCATAGCCCTAACCTCCCTCACTACTGGACCATCTGCCTCAAGACCATAACTAAAGATCAGGTCGAGGGTATGCCCCCCCACATGGGTCAGGCAATTGACCATTTGGGACAGATCCATGGTTGCCATGGCAGCCATGAATTCTCGCTCCACACCTACAAGGTCGGCATCGGCATGGACGTTGAAGTTCCCCAGGACCAAAGTCCCGGAGGAGCCCAGGGTCACCTCCGAGGCTTGCTCTGCTAGAGTGCAAGGGATGCTTCTGGACAGGAAGGGATCCGGTATACCAGAAGCACCCCTAACTTGCCCCAGCCAAATCAAACACCACATGGAGGGCCTCAATATCTGAAATCTCCTGAACTGGATACCTCCTGACAGGCCAGTCTTCTCTAAAAATAATCACCACACCACCTCCCCGGCCGCCTGTGCGGGGCTGGTGCTACACGGCATACCCGTCCGGAATGAGATCCATAAAAGATGGTCCAGCCATCTCGTCCAACCAGGTCTCCGTAATGCACGCAAGGTCCACAGCCTCATCCAGGATCAAATCTCAGACAACTGGGGCCTTGTTTACAATGGACCACGAGTTTAACAACAGCAGCCCCACAGGCAGACCTTGAACCTAGATCCTCCACCCCAGAGGGGGGATGGCATGCTGCACCTCCTGCAGGCTCCTAGGTCCCCTAGGGGCACAAGCTATCCAACCAAGTGGGCCATACCGTCCACACCCAAGAACCACCGCTATAGTCACTCCTCCCCCCCATCCACCCAATCCTGGCCCCCTAAACCTGGCTGTTCGCCCAACGGCCCCTCACCCCCCTCCCCCCCCCCCCCCCCCCCCAACACCCCCCCCCCCCCCCCCCCCCCCCCCCCCCCCCCCCCCCCCCCCCCCCCCCCCCATCCACCCAATCCTGGCCCCCTAAACCTGGCTGTTCGCCCAACGGCCCCTCACCTGTCTCTTATACACATCTAGATGTGTATAAGAGACAGCTCCCACCCTTCCTCCCCAACCCTGAGCAAACACCACCCCTACCTGCCAATAAACTTCCCTGGGACCCCTGTGGCCCCAAAGTGCCCCTAAGTGCTGCGCTCTTTGGCTGCAGCCCTTTGGCCATAGCTAGGCTATGTAGCCCCCAGCCACTTCTGGGTAGGGATAGGCAAACAGATCGCGGTTCGGGTTTGCCTGTTCTGTTCGGTCTGGTTCGCCCGTTCATTTAGGCCATTCGGTCCGGTCACCGCGTTCAGGTTCAGCCATTTGGTTCGGTCGTGTTCCGTTCCATTTGGGCGTTCAGAAAAAGGCTCTCTGTGCAAGAAATGAGGGCCCCAGACCCATGACGGTGAGTACTGGGGCTAGCGTGGCAGTTTTGGGATATTGGCCATAGCCCTCCCTGCCTGTAACTTGGCCCCAGAACCCTGATGGTGGGTCCTGGGGCTGGAGTAACTGTTTTTTAATGCCGTGGAATGACGCGCCTCTGTGCGAGGAATGATGGCCCCAGACCCCCCCTAAGCAACAGATGCAGCTGATGACACAGTGCAGGTAAGTATACTCCAAGCGGAGCCACTGGCAGCTGGGCTATGTAGCCCCCAGTCACTTCCGGGTAGGGTAGGGGACAAGCCGGCCCATGTGACCGGCTTCTTCGCTCCCCCCACCACCCCTGTTATCTTGCTGCTGATAGGGAGATAAGCATGACAAGAATATTAGGTTCAGAGAAACACAAAATCTTAAAGTCAAGCTAAATCAACACTGAATCTAAGCCTGAAATAAGCAATCAGACCAATGCTGTCTCCATAGGAAACAGGTAATTTTTCTTTATTTGTGCAAAAATAGAGGCTTGCCTCTATTTTTCGCTAGTTCCCCTTCAGAAATCGCAGTTGTTTGGCACTTCCATCTATCTGTCTATCCTAGTTTATGTGTGCTGCTCTAATGCAAAAAAATAATAATTAAAAAAATGTTTGTTTGTTTATATTTCTACCCCACCCTTTCCCCTAAGACTCAGGGTGGTAAACGGCATTAAAAAACCTCATTAAAAAACTCACCCTCACCCCTAAACCCTCCCACCTCTACCCTTAACCCTGCCTGCCAAATGCTATGCCCCCCCCCAAAAAAAAAGTTTTGCACCACCTCTGGAAAATGTTCAGGCTCTGGTGGACCTCCCGGAGAAGGGAGTTCCATAATATGTGACCATCACTGTTTCCCCCGCCTGTAGAGAGGGGCTGGGAGCCAGGAGAGCTTGCCCAACTTCGTTCCAGATAGCCCCATCTGTTCCTCACAAAGACATGGCAAAAAACTTTTGCTATCCCAGGCAGGGACTATAGCTATTAGCCAGGTAAGGGGATTCCCCAAGCCCCAGGTGTGTGCTGTCTCCCCTGCCCTGTGGAAGAAGGAGAGGGGGCGTTTCCAGGGATCCACACACACACACACCCGTGCTTCCATCCTGGCAAGTTCAGGGAACAGTTCAAAGGTGGCACATGCTCCAGAAGCACCACAGGTGAGTGCTGTTGGCCCTTGGGGGTGTTGAGGGGGACCCTCCTGGGTTGTTTTAGTGGTGGGTTTTGTGGTCTGTTCTGTTGGAGGGGTGGTTGTTGGGTGTTGTGGGTGGGTTGGGTGTGAGCCACAAATATATATGCAGATTTTTCAAAATAACACAATTCAACTGCTTATAAAATCTGATTCCTCTATCCAAACTTTCTTGAATTTGGTACACATAATGCCTTCCATGGGTGGTACAATTCTTCCAAGATTTAGCTGAGTATAATGAAAAACATAAAAGCTACCGCTAAAAATATGTTTTCCATTGAAACCAATGGAAATCAAAAAAGAAAGCAAAAACAAACAAAAATTTGATATTTATGAAAATGAAAATGAAAGATTTAAATAATGAAAACAAAAAATAACATGGGTCCCTGGTGCACACCTCTACTTTGCTGTTGTTGGGCCATTTCCTCCTGCAGGCTTGCCTCCTGGCGTGCCTACCTGACCTTTGGGATGAGAGACCTATTAGGATGGTCCACCCTTGAAGACTTTATGGAACCAGATAGGTTCTGGATTGCTTTAAGGAGATTGCCTGTAGACCTTGATGGCTGCTCCATCAATGGCCTCGTGGTCTTTTGGAATGATTAGCTATCCAAGGCCATTGATTAGGTGGCGCCTAGTTTTCTGCTCCTGATTTTTCACCTCCACAGGTCCCCATGGTTCACAGAGGATCTAGGGTGGTTGAAGCATGAGGGTAGGTGGTTGGAGCGACAGTGGCATCAAACTCACACCCAAGATGATCGATTGTGGCATAGAGCATTTTTGAGGGCCTATGCTGTGACTGTGTGGGCAGCAAAGATTGCTACCCTCATAACATCAGTCATGTCCAGAAGAACTATTAATTCAGAGTGGTGAGGGGGTCTGGTCAGTCCAGCCTGTCTCCACCTGATACCAGATTCATCCAACGTCCACTGTGACATGTTTTTGATGTACTTTACGGAAAAAATTGCTCACAATGAGTATGGATTCGATTCCACCATTTCAGAGCCAGTGGTAGATCCAGAGGTTAGGAATGGCCTGTCTGGTCTGAGTTTATGGGATGAATTTCAATTGGTGACACCTGCCATGGCGGCAGATGTGTTGGGCTCTGTTCCAGCCACAACTTGTGAATTAGATCCTTGCCCATCCTGGTTGGTTTACGCCACTAGGGAGATGCTAGGTCCAGTGTTATCTGGGGTGATCACCACCTCCCTTGGGGAGAGTTATGTGTTGAATTGCCTCAAGGTAGCTATGGTCTGGCCACTTCTCAAGAAACCATTGCTTGATGTTGGTGTCCCAGTGAACTACTGGCCAGTCTCTAACCTTTCAGTTTTAGGGAAGGTTCTTGAATGAGTCGTGGCCTGTCATTTGCAGGCGTATATGGACTGCACCGGTTTTCTTGATCCCGCGCAGTCTGGCTTTTGTCTGGGTCATGGCACAGAGACTGTGCATGTGGCCTTAGTTGATGACCTCCTGGTAGAGCTAGATAGGGGTTGTAGGACCCTACTAGTTCTACTGGATCTATCTACAGCTTTTGATACGGTGAATCACGAGCTCTTGGTGACTTGCCTGCAGGATCTGGCAGGGGTGAATGGTACCAGTTTACAGTGGTTCTCTTCCTACCTCATGGATAGATCTCAGTGGGTGGAATCATCATCCCCTGGAGGGGCCTCCCATGTGGGGTCCTGAAGGGTTCTATTCTGTCCCCACAGGGTTCTATTCTGTTCTCCTATTCAATGTATACATGCAGCTGCTTGGGGAGGTTGTGTGCAACTGAGTGGTCCATTGTCATCAATATGCCGATGACACCCAGCTGTACCTTCCTTTTTCAACCAACTCAGGGCCTGAAGTTTCATTTCTATCCCAATATTTGGCTGCTGTGGGGGACTGGATGAGGTCGAGCCAATTGAAACTCACTCCCGATAAGACAGAGGTGATGCTGGTCAGCAAGGTAGTCCCCATTATTGGGGGCAGTGTTTCCATCCTCCATTGGTTCTATCTGTGTAGACCTTACTCCTGGATTCACAACTGCACTTGGATCAGCAGGTGTCAGCTGTGGTCAGGGGTGCCTTTTGTCAATTACATCTGGTGAAGTGGCTCCACCCATATGTCTCAGACTCCAATCTCACCATTGTCATCCATGCATTCATCATCTCAAGGTTAGACTACTGTAATGTGCTCTACTTGGAGCTGCCCATGGTGATGACACTTCAACTGGTGCAAAATGTGGTGGCTCATCTAACTGGGACGAGTCACAGGAAACACATGCAACAGGTGCTCCAGGAATTACACTGGTTGCCAATTGTCTTCTGGGACCGATTCAAGGTGCCGATTTTAACCTATATACCCCTACATGGACTGGGTCCTGCTTATCTGAAGGACCACCTCACTATCTGGACCCTGGGGCAGCCCCCATAGTCATCAGGGGGTGCCTTCCTGCAGGTCCCACATTTTCAGTGGGTCCGGACGTACAGGAGGGCATTCTCAGCAGCCTCTCCATCACTGTGGAATGTCCTCCCAGTGGAGCTCTGCCTCAGCCTGAATCTCCTTATGTTCTGCTGGCACTGTAACACCTGGCTTTTCCTCCAGGTGTTTGGCATGGAAGGAGGTGGAGGGTGGGGTGGGGTGGGCTGATTGGTTTTGTTGGGGGGTGGGGGAGGTTACTGTACAGACCTGATTTTTTAATTTTTATTTTAGGGCTTTAAAAGGCTATAACCACAACTAAAACGCAGGTGTTATGTGCTTATGGCAACCCACTCCTGGAAGGAGCTGAGCTGTCACATTATGCACCAGCTGCAGCTTCTGGTCAGTCACCAAGAGCAGACCCACATAGAGCACATTGAAATGAATGAATTGAACTACTAACACTATGGTTTATATACTGGCCAAGTGACATACGTTTGCTGTAAATTAACTGAAAGTGGCATAAGTTGATAGAAAATTATGCAAATTGACTAACATTGATGAACATACAAGACATAGACAGACATTGATGAAAATATAAGAAAGTGACAAAAATGACAAAAATCGGCAGGTGCTGATCTTGACAATAGTAAAGAGAAGAATCAATGAATAGTGAGGAATACCAATGAACAGTCACAAGCACTCCCAAAAGGTAGGTGTAGCAGGGATCAGTCCTCTAGGGGTGCTGCCCCTTTAAGCAGGGGGTTGAGGGTGGCAGGCAAGGGGGATGTGCACATGTGCATGGATCTGGAGAAGCCAGTCCATGGTGAGGGATCAGCCTCAGTGCGACTGACAAAGTGTTGCACAACTGAGTGTTCTTTGAGATCAAAAGAGCGATAACTCAGACGTATGGTGCCACTAAAGCTATTTTATTATATACAAGCATACAAAAGCTAATAAAAGCATCTCACATCCCTTTATGCATGCCGGGAAACTCCTACACCGGCTGCCAGATGATCCCCAGGTGGGCCCCAAGCTCTGCTACACCCCTCAGCGCCTGTGCAACACGGGTTAACAGTGAAGTTCCAAAGATGGGACCCCAGCTGCTGTCTTTATACTATTCTGATTGCACACTCACTCTTACAAATCCTGTACATGTGTGACCAATTCTAGCTAGTTCAGGATGAGGACTCTATCTTTCCTTAGCCTGAGTCATCCAGCTTCCAATTAGTCTTTCTCTGAGCATTGATAAGGGAGCTTCTCATAACATCTCTAACTGACCTTGACTTTTAAACAACAACTTATACAATACACAGGGCCCCGAGGGAAACGCGGGTCTGCGATTCGCAAATTTCCCGCGGAATTCCCCTCCCCCCGCGGAATCTCCTGCCCCGCTTACCCCAGCACAGAATTTCCAGCCTGCGCTGCGGGGACGCGGGGCAGGAGATTCCATGAGGGGAGGGGAATGAAAAAACCCTCGGGGCTTCCCCTCCCCAGCCTCCCCAGTTGCCAGGGGGGGAGGCACCCCCTTTAGATAATTAAT
>QEPC01014205.1:550146-565243 GCA_003113815.1 Sphenodon punctatus
TTGCCAAGGATTAGCATGGACATCCTCCTTCAATATACCTAATAAGGGGGAGCCATTGTCAAATCGGGTTTTGCACCAGAACTTCAAGGCTCGCATTATAGCAATCTGCGTCCAGCTTGTTTGCCCAAATTCCAGCCTCAATGCGGCAAAAGTGGTACCTCTAGGGCTTGCCACAATAGCTTGCAGGAATCTGGCCTGGATTTCATTTATTCTCTGCGCACAGAAAGGAGCCCAGATCTCTGCCCCATATAGGCATTGAGCCCTCACTTTGCTATTGAACGCCCCAACTGCTGCTTTCACAGCGTGTCTTCCCAGTCTGACAAATACTTTCCCTAACTCCAGAGATGAGGCTTTAACCATGGCCTCCGTCCTAGAGATATGCTCCCTCCAAGACCCAGATTTGTGAAAAATTAGCCTGAGATATTTAAAGGAGTTTACCTGCTGTACCTGCTGTCCATCCACAACCCATTTATACTGTGATCTTTGAGAAGAGAAAGCCATCACCTTTGACTTCTCAAAGTTAATAGCATCAAGAAACAGCAACTCCAGCCCCAGGACCCGCCATCAAGGTTCTGGGGCGAAGTTACAGGCAGGGCCAATATGTGTCTAGAAGCTGCCACTCTAGCCCCAGAACCCACCATCATGCGTCTGGGGCCATCATTCCTTGCACAGAGATGATGTCATTCCACTGCACCAAGAAACAGCCACTCCAGCCCCAGGACCCACCATCAGGGTTCTGGGGCCTATGTTACAGGCAGGGAGGACTGTGGCCAATATCTTTAAGCTGCCATTCTAGTCCAAGAGCCCACTGTCATGGGTCTGGGGCCATCATTCCTCATACAGATAGCCTTTTTCTGAACGCCCGAACCGAACACCACCAAACCGAATGACTGAACCTGAACGCGGCTACTGACCCGAACGGCCGAACTGAACCGAACCAAACCGAATGACCGAACCCAAATCGTGATATGTTTGCCCATCCCTAATATGGAGATAGGGATGGGTGAACAGAACGCTGTTCGGATGTTCGGTCGTTCGGTTCGAAACCCAAGTTTGGGTTTGGCTGTTTGGTTTGGTGGAGTTTGGTTTGGCTGAACTTGGCCAAACATCCCAAAATAGCACTATTGATACCGATACCAATACGGAAATCGGGTTTTTTTTGTATCAGTATCATTTGGCCATGTAACCATCCCTGGTGTCCACCCCTGGTGCCAGGAAGTCTGCTCCTCAGCTGCCTCCCCCTTCCAGTCATGTTTTTCCTGCTGAAAGTCACATTTTCCCCAACCCCGAACTCATCCAAACTTTTCCAAACTGTTCGGCTATTCAGATGTTCGGTTCAGAAGTTTGGTTTGGTCATCCGAACAAGCCAAGTTCGGGCCGAACTCCAAACTTCCAAACCGCGCTCCCTATATGTAGAGGGGGTGTTGAATGGAGGCCCCTTACTCATGTAAAGAATTGACACCCCACCTGATCCATCAAAATGGTTGTGCTGCTGAAGAGGGCCTTGACTGGATGCCTGTGAACACTCTGTGCAGGGGTGACTAATGGAAGCCACTAATGAGAATCATGGTTCCCTCCCTCCCCAGGTCACCATGTTGTCCATGTGCCTAGTTACCAACATTGCCTGGGTAGCTTATCCGCTTCATGTGAAGCCAGGCATTAAAATCCCACTGTGATGGGCATCTAGTATCTCTGACCAAACTCTGGCCTAATGTGTGAAGCACTGGGCAGGAGCTGTGATGGTTAATGGAATCTGAAAACCCAGCTTCCCACGCTATGCCTTTTCATTAGAGCTTGGCAACAGCAAAACGGAGGCACTGTGTTTGGTAGAGCTTTGTGATAAATATAAATATCAGCATCTTATTCAAACAGTAATTATCCAGTTAGATCCAGGCCCACATAAAGGCACAAAGACTTTTATGTGCCTCAGATTTTATTATTAGAAGTGAAATGTGGGAGTAGTGGGAGGGAAAATATAATGTTATGGAAGATGCTATTGAGATCTGGAAAGTTCATATTGTTTCCAGAAAACCATATCTGAATATTTTCCTCTGTTCCTTGCAAAACTTCCTAATTCTCTTCTGTTTCTCGTCTTCTTGATTCAGAGACTTTTGCCAGGTTTCTGACTCATTGGAGGTCTTTTCACATACACAGGGCTGTGTTGTTAAGGGCCTGCATTGTGTAACTGTGAGGGACTGCATTGAGTTAAGAAAGGCCTGTTTATTAGATGGGCTTGTAACAGTTTGGGCCTAATCATCTGGTTGACTTGCTGACATTATAAATTCAGTGATGAAATGTAAGGTTTACTACAGCCAGTTACCTCGCCATGCCAACGGCACAGGATGCCTTTCTTTTAACTTGTTCCTCTAATCTGGGACTCCCTCCTTACTGACACAAAGAGACCGGAGCCTTTCTATTGTTTTAAATGGAAATCAAGGCTACTTCTGCCTTCACTGCACTGCTGAGACATCATTCAATCATATCGGTTTCCTTGGTATTGATTATCTAATGTGTTGTGCTTTTAATTTGGGGATCCTGTGAAAAAGTACAATGAATTATACAATATGTCTAGTGGTTAGAGAAGAAGAAAAGGATTTGGACAGCTAAACTCCATTGCCATTTTTGCCAGTAAATGGCATCACATTCCTGAAAGAACTTACAGAAGTGCTGAAATTTATGACCGTAAGTTGTCCCATTGACTTCAATTAGCTGCTAATGGTAGCCAAGTCAAACACATTCCTCAGTGTTTTGTCTGTAAGGCATCCATGTTGGGGCAAGGTGAAAAGTTAGAGATAGGAACCTGCAAAGGAGAGAGCCTGCAGGACCCAAATGAAGTTAGTAATCAAGAATGTGTTTCCAGATAGTTAAAGACCAGTCAAGCAGTGGAATAAGAATTGGGGGCTGAGAAACTGGAGCCAACTCAGAACCAAATGATAAGGCCAATCATCCAAAAATGACCATAAAAATAACAAAAAAGCACAAAAATAAAAATGTACCAAAATGAACAAGAGAAAATCCCGAGGTGTCAGCAATAATAAAAAAACGATGGTATTTCTCTATTTCAAGAAATACTGACCATACCAGTACTGAATGTACGGCATATAGCAGTACAACCGAGAATTGACAAACATGGTGAAACTACCAAAAGACATTGCCCAAGATGGAGCCACAGTACAGTTTCAGCCCTGGACACATTATCCAGTCCGTTCTGCAGCGAGTGGTGGATTGCTGTTACTGCCATTTCGGCTTAGCTCTTTTAGCAACTTCTTCTATATCAACTCCTGCCGGTGACACTGCAAGTTCTTTGGGAACATACCAGGCATGTTGGAGTGCATCATGCCGGGATGAAGGAAATTAATTTCAGGCCTCAAAAGCTCAAGCCAGTGGTGCCGGTCAAAAAATATTACAATTTTTGGCACCATAAGTGAAAATCCTACTCAAAGTCATACAATCTGTTTAACTCAATCCTATACTCCCTCGATACCCCTTTAGTCCTACTAAATGGATTTTTCCCCCTTGCAGTGGTTGTAAGAAATATATGTTTTCTTCAATAAAATATATGCAGGAGTCTGAATAAAACCACAAGCTTACCTGCAATACTGAGCACATTTTGTGTTAAAAAAAAAATAGAGGGCTACTTGAAGGACAGCAGATCATAATACACTTACAAAACCCTTCACAACCTCGCCCCCCCACCTCTTTGCCCTAATCTTCCTCCGAACCCCTGTTCGAGCACTCCGCTCCTCTTCCATCCTCCCACGCCTTCCCTGCTCCCCCAAATACCTTCGTCCCTTCTCCCTTGCTGCCCCGCACACCTGAAACTCCCTCCCTGCCCTTTTCCGCCTTGCTCCCACCCTCCACACCTTCAAGTCCCTCCTCAAAACCCACTTCTTCTGCTCCACCCTTCCTAACTCCTGCTAATCATCCCCACCCAGGATTATCCCCCACCTGTTATCTGTAAACTCCCGATTTACTATAACCAAGCCAAGAACGTGTACCTGAGTTCTGGCATCCTCATGAATGTTGCATCCCTTGTCTCTCCCTCTGTTCCCCCTTCCCTGTCTCCCCTCCTTGTCTTTAGATTGTAAGCTCTCGGGTAGGGACTGTGTCTATTTTGTTTTTTTGTAAAGTGCCAGGTACGTCGCTGGCGCTATATAAATGCTAATAATGCTAATAATGCTAATGCTAATAATGCTAATGCTAATAATAATAATAATTAATATTGTCCTCTGACGATGGCAAGGTCAGTATTTACATGGCTCACCTTCTTGGCAAATGCCAACCATGTAAACTAAGGGTGTTTATAGATGAGACCAAAAAGGCGGCTGAGCCTTTGATCATCTGCCTTTCTTGGCGCTCGTCTACTCACTGGGGCTGCTTTTTAATCCACGTCGGAGGGGGCAGGCGATCCTGCCCCCTCCGACGTGGATTCCCGAAGTGCCGGCTTTATGCCGCACTTCCGGGTTCCATGGGCGAGTGCGCATGCGCGGAAGGGTGCGCATGCGCACTCGCACTCTGCGCCGTGTCTGAACAGCAGACACAGCATGCAGAGATGGCGCGGGGGGAAAAGCCAGCATTTAGCGATCCCGCTTGTAAGCAGGATTGTCTATAAACGCCCTAAATGTGCCTGTATGCAGCTTTAGTTTATGAACCTGAAGGAGAAACAGAAACACCAGCATTGCACCCCTGAATTGGCTCTTTCTAAATAATTCCTTGTCCCGAGGGGTAGTTCTGAACTCACTGGATGAAAATGGCAAGATTTCCATTGAAATTAATTGATGAAGTGCACCCTTAGACTTTCAATTCTATCCACTGCTTACCAAGCAAGTTTTTGTTTTTTTTGAGGAACAAATCATAGAATTGTATTCTTAGAAGTAGAACAGAAATGAGTACCCAAAAAAAGCAGGTGGCCTCACTGAACTTAATACCCAAACAGAAAATAGTGCTTTGGGTAATAATCTATACTCATTCATGTTCTGTTGAGTATGCAATGCCTCCATTGACAATGCAGGGGGCTTTGGTCCCTAAAGGGGATGTTATGCTAAACTAAAGGAGTTAATCCAGGTTGCCAAGTTTCTGATCCAGGAGTTTGCCCAAAGGCAATTATTTCTGGACTTTAAGCTGTCACTGATCTCGTAATCAGTTTCTTTTTGCATTAACATGAGAGTTAGAAGTATATTTATATGTTTATATGTTTTGTATGCTTTTGTATGTTTGTATGTTTGTGTTGGCTATGACAATTGTTACGCCTAATGAAGTTGAATTGATTGATTGCTAACTAAATATAAAAAATATATATAAAAAACATGGTAACATTCCCCCCCCACCCCACCCACCCAATAGGTAAGTCAAGGTAGGGTTGTCAGATAAGGGACACTTTTTCCATCTATCAATTAGATTCTGTCAAACATTATTTTCTTTCCCCATGGAAATTAACATTTTTTAATTTAAATTTTTGATTTTCTTAAAGGAAATCTTAAAATGTAATGAAACATTTTTATATTGTCCCAAATTCAATTTTCCATATTCTTCTAGTTCTATAAAATGAAACATTTTTTTGTTAAAAAAATTCAAATGTTCAACATTTCAGATTTTTATTTTCTTCCCTCATCAGCCCACCTGCCCCCTCTCTTTGGGTGAAAACAGACATGACGCTAACCACCCTTTAACCACCCTTGGTGGTTATTTATGTATGTTGCAGGGCTGTATTGGTGCCCTATGCTGCCCTGAAACATGCATAAATTACCACAAAGGGTGGTTAAAGGGTGGTTAGCATCATGTCTGTTTTCACCCTTTCTTTGCCACAGAATGCGATGGAATGAGTTATATTGAGGTGGGGTGTCCCCCATAGTTCCTCCTTTTCCCCCCTATGCTGTATTGCTTCCCAAATTATTCGACACAAGAGACTGTGGGTGTTGTGATGGCAGACTACTGCAGTAACAACTCAATCCGGACCGGGACCGGGAAGCTGCTGGCAACCCAGTCAGTATCAAGTCTGGTCCCAGAACAAACATTCATGCAGCCAGGCGGGAGGTGGGGGGATCGCTGAGCTGCACAAACACCCCCTGCCGTGACAGGCGGGCAGGGCAGCTTATGACAGCTATGGCAGACCTGCTCCAGAAAGTGGGCCACAGCGGGCTAAGGCAAGCCACCGCCACATTGTTAACACCCATTAAAGCAGCAAAAAGGAGAAAATAAAGCATTCTTAACTCTGTTAGTCAAGTCCCTACTCATACTTGCTACAAGTCAGGCCCCTCAAGAATTCTAGTATTCCAAATTATTGGCAAGTTATTACTATTTTGGGTTAGGAAATTAGCCCAAGGTCACACAGCAAGTCCTACAAATGTAATACTTACACAGGCAAAAAGGCTGGAGCGGTGGGTGGGGGAAGAAGGGGACAGCTGCCCCCTGGGTGCTTTTTTCTCACTTTAGTCAATCTGTCAGTCAGCAGGTTTAGGCAGAACAACAGAGAAGGGCCTCACATAGGATCCTGGAGAGGCAGCATGAGGGCCCAAGTCAGGCAGCAGAGGCCTGTCCCTGGAGTATCAGCCAATATATCTGCCTGTCATTGCATACTTTGAGACCCTACCAATCTAGAATACAGGACCACGAGACTACAGGCAGCTGCTCTAAAAACAAAGGGCCACAGGGGAGATAGCTGTAAATACAGCTCTAAACCTCCCCACACCAGTGACGCTGGCACCTAATTGGCTTATGCCTTGTCTTCACAGCCAGCCTCTATCCTTCCTAGTGGTCCTTGCAGCTGAGCTTGGAGCTCAGTTTAATAAAGGCTCCCACTTTCCTCATGTGGAGCCCATTGGGCTCAGAGCTAGGTGTGGCTAGGGAGCTATCCCACTAAGGTCCAGCTCCTGAGACCTACCACTGCACACTGTCTTAGTAGAGTTCTGAAACTTAGGTTGATCATCACTGTTGGAACCAAGATAATGCACCAAGTGGACCACACGTATGTGGTGGCAAGAGCAAGTATAGCAGCTCTTTGTTTATTATCTTCCTAAAAAGTGCTACGGGCAGACAAAAGAGCTTCTGCCATAGTCATAGCCAAATCCTGAATGTAGTTGCAATGATGTAGTTAATGGTTTGTTTCATAACAATCCTGATGGTGATACATGAATAGCTGTGTTCCCATAGGTAGCCCAAATCCATCAATCAAAGAAGAAATGATTCCTTCTTCTAGTCTTGGCTCATGCTTGCAGTATGTATCAAATGGTCAATGTCATGTTCAGACAGATACCGCAATGTTCCATGTGACCCTGCATCGGAAACAAGGCAACTCAGCCATATAGCTTAGTTATTTGACACACAAATCTTAAACTGGAAGCTTTCCATGGTAACAGATTAGGTGAAAGGTGGTTCATTGCCATATTAACTTGAGCGATGCCAGGAAGAAAATGTATGCATTTTTAGGAAGAGCAATACCAGTCCCAGAATATGCTAATAGCTTTGAATTGAAAGCAATTTATATACATATAAAAGGGCCAACAGCTCTCTGATGCCATTACTCTCCAGGAAATCCATAAAGCAAACAAGTAGACTGTGCGGCCACATAGGGGCCATGAGTAAACTTGAAATGACAGCATGAGTGCAAGAAGGATTAACGTAAAATACAGGCCCCTGGGAACTCAAATATAGGAAACTCCAGTCTATCGAGAGGGTCCCCCAACACACTGAACAGTTCACCCCTGAATAAACTAAAAATAACATGTGTGTAACTTACAGTTCCACAGGGCCTACAATGCAGGGATCCTGGCCACTAAAGGGGACGTGATGTTTAATTGAATATAAATTAATTTACAATGACATTTTCCATTTTATTTTTATTGTTTTTATTTATATGGTGCAAGAAGTGTACCTGGCACTATACCATCAATAGTTATAGACAGGTTCTTACCCCAAGAGACTTACAATTGAAGAGAGACAAGGGAGGGGGAGACGAGGGAGAAGCGAACATCACGAGGGACAAGGATACATTCATGAGGCTGAGAAGTTGCAGGTGCACATGCTTAACTTAGTTACGGGTAAGAGATTCTGACTGAGGAGGGAAGATGATGCAATTTCATTCATGATGAGCCAGGGAAAGATAGATTTTCCGGAGAGATTTTAAGGAGAGATTTCAGGAGGAGATCTCCTCCTCCATCCAGTTTCATATTACTGTCTTTCTGACATCTCTGCTTGGATGTCTCACTGTCAACTCAAACTTAATATAGGAAAGACTGAACTCATCTTCCCACCCAAATATTCGCCTCCTACTTCCCTCTCAGTTTCCATTGAGGGTGTCACCATCTAGCCAGACACTCAGGCGCGTAGCCTGGGATTCATCTTTGACTCCTCCATCTCCTTTATGCCTCAGATCCAGGCTGTTGACAAGTCCTGCTGCTTTGCTCTGTATAATATTGCTAAAATCCAGCCTGGCCTTACCGTTGCCCCTGCAAAAACCCTAGTCCACGCTCTAGTCAACTCTCACCTTGACTACTGTAACTTCCTCTTTACTGGCCTTCCCTGCTCTGATCTCAACCCCCTCATCTCCGTTCAGTGCTCTGCTGCCAAAGTCATCCATCTTGTCCATCGCTTTGATGACGTTCAGCCCCTCCTCTCCTCTTTGCACTGGCTCCCCCTATGGGAACGCATTCAACACTAGAACTTGGTCTTCACCTTCAAGGCTCTTCATGGCCTTGCTCCCCCATATCTCTCTGCTCTCGTATCCCGCAACATTCCTGCCTGGGAGCTTCGCTCCTCTGCCCCCACCCTCGCCTGCTGGCGCCTCTCCTGTTCCTCTCAAAGCCTTTGCCCCTTCTCTCTTGCTGCCCTTCTTGCCTGGAACTCCCTCCCTGGATACATTTGTTCTGCTCCCTCGGTCCCTACTTTCACGTTCCTCCTGAAAACTTACCTCTTCTGTCAGGCTTTCCCTGGCTTGTCATGAGTGATAAGAATCTCCTTTCTGTAACTAAGTTAAGCACATGCACCTGCAACCTTGTAAATGTATCCTAGTCTCTCCTGATGTTCACCTGTCCCTTTCCCCACCTTCCTTGTCACTCTTGGATCCTAAGCCTCCTGGGGTAGGAACCTGTCTACAATTACTGATTGTACAGTGCCAGGTACACGGCTGGCACAATCTAATGGGCATGTCAGTGTATGTTCATCAAACAGCCCTATTTTAGGAGGGGTCCACACCACCATTTTTCACAGGGGTCCAACTTTTCTTCATCTGGTACTGCAAGCAAACCAGTAGAACATTACTTTGGCACATGCAATGCGTTGCAAAACTCACCATTTTTACCAAGTTAATGCTGCAATGGACAGCCCCAAAAATATCCGGGTTGGTGTTTATTTGGAAAAATCCAGTATCCGCCATGTTGGCCACCAAACCATAATGCTGAAGACATTACCGCTTACTGCATTACTGGCTCGTAACCAAACCAGTTTGGATAGAGGGAGGGAGCAAAAAAAGAAAAAGGGAAATGGTAATTCAGTAAATGATCATCTGTTTAACCATTCTGTTTAACCATCAGATACTAAACCTAATACCAATCAGTATCAATCTGACCAGATATTGGATACCATGGATATCGTGATATCTGGCCCGACACTGGATAGTAGCAGCTATTCGTTTCAGCTCTAGTGGAGACTCAGAGGGTCCCATTGACTTCAGTGGCATTAGGATTGTGACCAAATGTTCTCTTTGAGCTGTCTTGGTGCAGTTATCTGTGTCTGCCACCATGTGGCCTTGTCCCACCCTAGCTAGAAAATGATGGCAATGGATGATGACAACTCATGCCGGTTAATGTGAACGCAGTCTTGAAAACATGCCAGCCAATGTGTGTCCCCTCTCCCAAGATCCAGGGAGAGTGAAAAGCCAGGATAAGAAAAGCCAAGTAACACAACCTTGAAGAAAAGGGGAATAAATTAAATTATGGGCATAATCCTCCAGCAATAGCACGGACACCAGCAGATGGTGCAGGTGGGAGTCGTATTGCAATGAATGGCATGCGTGTCTGCACTAAGTGACAGCACCAGGGCTCTATACTCAGAGGATCACGCGGTTAGTTTTGTTTGTGACAGGAATAAGTTAAAATCTGATAGGAGAGAACAGATGAAGACTCTGGGCTATGTAAGCACATAACAACGCACTGGCCTTGGCATCTAAACAAGCCCTCAAGTCAAGATTTTCTTTCAGATTTGCTACGGCTCTTATACTAATTAAGAAGCATGTAAACAGGCCCACGTCAAGAGAACTCAGCTTCCCTTCTTTCCATCATATTCTTTGCCATTTCTGGCTTCTCTCTCCCCTTTGGCAGCTCTGCTGTGCTGGCTGTCTCCCAGGCTTGCTGCCTAAGTGTCAGTTTCGGTTCCCAACTCTCTCCTCCAATCAGCCTAGGTCTTATTACAGAGGGATGAGGTGACATCACCCAATCCGCCCATTCCTCTCCACCTGCACTGCCAAATCCTTTAAGCACCCTTTGCTTTGATTACTGCATGTTTTCTCCTTTCCTCACTGCCAAAGGCATCTCCCTTGACTGATGCTCTAGCTGCTGCCCACTCTTTGATTCACTTCTTCTTCTGGCTCTTCTGAGGAGCACGGACCCTGAACCGCCATCCTTTGCTTTGATTATATGACACACACCCCTACCCTGCCTACTGATTTTTTGCCATGTGGTATATAATTTTCCCTAATAGAAACAGGAGGCTGTATGAAATGTTGCTTTCTCAGCCCTGCCCTATTCTGATCCCGAGACTGGTCTTGTTCCTGTGCCCAAGTCCTGTCCTGTTGGCTCCTACATCTGCTCCTGCCTTATCCTGTGCTCCCCCATCCCCCAAGTCTGTTTCTTTGATCTGTCCTGTTCCTGTGTCTCGTTCCTAAGTCTCACATGCCTTCCAGTCTTATACCCATCCCACTTGCTCCCACTCAAATGTTCTTTGGTCCCCAATTCCTATCTGCTCCTGTTTGGACTCTGTCCAAACCCTTATCTTGCTTGTGACTTGAACCTGCTTGTTTGGAGCTGAGAGTTTCACCCTTGTCCCCAGACCTGATCCTCCATTTCAGCCATTCTAATCCTTACAGCTCCCTATGTTTTGTTGCACCAGCTGCAAATTCCTCATGTCCTCTACCATGATTTACTCATGAAGGCTCTGCCGTCATTTACTGTCCTATTTCCTACACTTCTCCCAATCCTCCCTCTCTGGTTCTCAGGTTCTGGTCCTGCATAAAGGTGGTAGAGAAAGTAGTCTATTGTGAGGTGGACCAGGAACCAGATAGATCAGTCTGACAGATGTGTCATGTCAAGCCATGAGTGATGTTCCAATAACGGAGTAAGGAACATGCCAGATCAAGCCAAGAGTCTAGAGGCTATGGGAACGGCATATTCAAATAATATCTGTAAACAAAATGGATCTTTGCATATCTGTCTTTTTCATTTGTTCATCTCTGTTTGGTTATTTGGTTACTTCATTTCAGTTACTGTGTCCGCACAATAGTGATAATCAATCATAGTAACATAACTGAGTAACCAAACACTCAAGTAGCTGAACAAATGGCTCAAAATAGACAAAACTGATGTCTGACAAAGATGGAACAAATAGCGATTATTGTACACTTTGGTGGATATAGTTTAAATCGTGATCAATTGCAGATACAATATTAATCTTCGATATTCATTCCAGCTCTCCCTGTTATGTATCTGGTGAGTAGATAGCACATTGGTGTAAATCATTTCTATTTAATTTTTGTAAAAAGATAGGGAACTTATTACAATGCAGTGAAAAATATTAAAATCTTTTACCAACGGAGAGACATACTTCTCAAAGAACACTTTGAACCAAGGAGTCAAACCAAACCCAAACCAAAAACTTTCTTTCTTTCTTTCTTTCTTTCTTTATTTATTTATTTATTTATTTATTTATTTCAAATCATTTGTAACCTGCCCTCTCACCACAGGTGACTCAGGGTAGCTAACAGGGTAAAACAATAAAACAAAATTATAAATATAAATATATATATAAAATAACACTAACAAAAGATCTGCTACTAAACATATACCCACCCACCCCAACTAACCCACCCCTTCCTCTCACCCACCCCCACCAAAGGCCTGATGGAATAACCAAGTATACATTTACAAATCTTTGCTGTTTCTAAAACCAGAACATAACCTGAGCCACTATTTGAAAGTCTCATTTAATCTGAACCAGATTATCATCAATCAATCAATCAATCAATCATCATCATCATCATCATCAATAATATAGCTTTTATATAGTGCCAGCGATGTACCTGACGCTTTACAGAGAATAAGATAGACGGTCCCTGCCCGAGAGCTTACAAGCTAAAGATAATAATTAATAATATAATTAAGTCAAGTTACCGGTTCAGAATAAGTGTTAGACTAAATTTGACATTTATTTATGTATTGATATTTATTTTTATTTTTCACATTTTACCCTGCCCTTCTCCATAGATTCATGGCAGCTTACAACATTAATTAAAAATATAAAATACAATAAGACACCTTAAAAATAAAACAAAATAAAATCTCTTAGAACCCTAACATCACCCCCAGCACCCACTCATGCCATCCTTTATCTCCACCTACTGCACATCAATTCTCGTCCTCAAACTCCCGTACCCAAACCCAAGCAACTCAAACCCAACAACCCAAGCAGGATATAAGTTTTAAATAAATAAAATAAAATAAAAAATTCCTGCCTGCCAAACGCCTGGCCAAACAAAAAGGTCTTACATCTCCCCAGGAAGACAAACAGGCTTGGGATTAGATGGACTCCAAAGGGGAGGGAGTTCCAGCATTCTGGGGCAAAAACCAAGAACGCCCCCCTGTGTGCTAGAGTTTCAATCAGTATTCCGATCGGACCGGTCGAATTAGCTTTTGGCAATTTTGTGCAGAATGGCTACTGCTGTACAAAATGGTTGCCACTGTATGACATTGGCCATTTTGCTCATGTGAGAATCGTCAATCAGAATTCCAATCAGAACTAAAATGACATACAAATTTTGCCGAACTTTCCCACAACTATGGAGTGACTGCTTTGCAGCAGTCCTAACACTGGTGACAGCCTGAATGGCCCTTTTTGAGCATGCTCAGAGCTTTTCAAATATGGCACTGGCAGCATCAGCAGGCCAGTGCCATCTTTGAAAAGGGCTGGTCATGCCCAGAACGGGCCATTCAGGCCCTTCTGAGCATGCTCGGTGTGTTTTTTTAATTTTCAAACTTCCCAGCTAGGAAGAGGTCATGCATCAGTGTGACTGTGGGATCTCTCCAGAAGGTAAGTAACCCGCCCTGACTCCCCCTTCTAGGTCCCCTGCTCCCCTTTAAGCACCCTAACTCCTGCCCTGCCATTAGGCCCCCGCTCCCTATTAATTACCCGAACCCTGCCTCACCCCCAGTCTTGGAACTCGGCGTGTATTTGTCAAGGGTTCAAGGAGCAGCCCGAACACTCAGACCATTCCTCAGATCCTCAGGGAATACTTTCCAGCTTTTTTTTGGGGGGGGGGAACAGCCCTAAAACTGGTTACCGTACCATTATTGGAACCAAATCAGAACTACATAAGTCACAAATGAGCATGAACCAGAGCTGAACTGAAAAATGTTCTGGTTCAATTCCCTGCTCTGAATGAATCAAAGGCCATCTCATGAAGTTCTAGGAAGATTATATGCCACCATTTCTGCCACTATTTCCTTTTTCTTTCAGATAGTTTCTTCAAAGTAACCATCTTAAGCAAATTGGTACTTTACGTGCGATACTAAAACAGCTCTTCCAGTGAAAAGTAGAGCAATTTTGTCAAATACCCTCTTCCGCTAATGAGCATTTCATCCTGTTAAATAGAAGGTGGTGGTATGGGTGACATTAAGAGAACTGCAATCAATTTGCCTTATAGAGAGAAAAAAATTGCCTTTGGAAAGAAGTCCCAGAGGGAGAAAGCATTCTGGCAGTAGGACATCCCCTGAGGCAACTCCTGAGTTATCAGTGGAGTTAGTTTCCATCCTACGTATCAATACTTTGCTAAGCACAACTTAGAGTCCTAATTCTTCAAGTCAGGCTTGGAAAAAAGTGCTGCTGAAAATATGTCAGGAGAGAATACTGTTTGCTGTTCAGCAATAAGCCTTTTTCATTTGCAGTGATTCATTATTTTTTTAACAAAACACTTTCCTCATGCATGCTACAATCTCTGCTTTAACACTTAGAACAGAAGTGCCTTATCACACCAAGACCACGCAAAGCGCTTGAGGAATTAAAAGAAAATGCAGGAGTTTACAAGAATATAGTCTGCAATGCCAAGATAACAATTAACAGCAAATGAAAACAAGTAAGTCTTCAATTTTGGTTCGGAAAGTGGACATGGGATTTCAGAGTAAAAGGTGCTAAGTGGCAGAAACAATAACTACCTATGTGCTATCCTAGCTGGCATAAGAGGATAACATATCAGAGTGCATATTCCTTAATGGGAAAAAACATTCATCCAATGAATCTTGGTGGGTATTTTCAGACGTTACGAGATCACGCTCAACCACAGTGAACCACGCTCAATCCTGCGGCGGGGCCAAAGGGCCTTGAACATCTGTTCAGCGTGCGCCAGATGTTCATCACACTCAATACCCACATGGGGTCAATTTCAACCACGCTTCCCGGGCTAGCCGGGGGAATATCCCGGGAAGCGTGGTCAAACAGACCCCCACCGGGAACCAAGGAAAAGTAACGCCTGGATGCCAATCCCCGGGTGGAACCAAAGGAAACGAGCCCCAGCTGGGGACAAGGCACGCAGCATCACTGCCGGGCAACCAGCAACAACACAACCACCGGAGGGAGATTTAAAGCGAAATCAGCAGCAAGCAAGCGTGGCGGGATGGAGTGAGGAGGGAGGCGGAAGAGAGTGGAGGCAGAGAAAGCGACACTGGTGGTGGAGGAGGTGGAGGCAGGGGCAGCGATGGAAGTGGAGGGGGCACAGGCAGAGGAGGGGGGCACAGGGGTGCACCTGACCAGGGAAGCGGCCCAGGGACAACACCCACAGCTGCAGGTAGGACGCGACGCCCCAGGGACAGCAGCTGGAATGGGGCCGGAGGAGGCACCC
>QEPC01014205.1:574852-588910 GCA_003113815.1 Sphenodon punctatus
TATTCCATTGATTTCAATGGGGACACAGTGCCCCATTGAAATCAATGGAATAAAACCGGTACCGGATACCGGATTGAATCCGAGAATCCGGTTCTTTGGGAACCGGAAAACCGGTAAATACGGTATCCTGTAATTGCCCCGGGGTCCCACCTCTACTATCCATAGTTGCCCCCCGGGGGACTTCAAGAAGGGTGCTTCCAGCTGACCACATGGTCCACTCCAGAACACGGGAACTGATGCGATCCTGCAGATACATGGGGCCCAAGCCGTGTAGGGCTTTATAGGTAAGAACCATCACCTTGAATCGGGCCCAGAAGACTATAGGCACTAGGCAGCCAGTGCAGAACATGGAGCACTGGGGTAATATACTCCTGGCAGCCCATCCCCATAAGGAGATGAGCCGCTGAATTCTGCACTAGATGCAGCCTCTGAACCATCACCATGGACAGCCCCACATAGAGTGCGTTACAATAGTCCAGTCTTGACGTGATGAAAGCATGGATCATAGTGGCCAGGTCGGAGTTGGAGATATATGACCTAAGCTGTCGCACCAGATGTAGTTGGAGGAAAGCGCTCCTCACCACAGCTCCAACCTTGGCATCTAGGTGGAGCTGAGCATCGAGGAGCACCCCCAAATTCCGAACCTGGGGAGCCAATTGGGGGAAAACCCCATCAATGATGCAGAACATCACACCCATCGCCTTCCTCACTAGCATCACCTCCGTCTTGTCAGGATTCAACTTCAGTCGGCTCACCCTCATCCAGTCCCCCACAGCCGCCAGACATCATTTGAGCACCGAGACTGCGGGGTCCGGGCTGGATGAAGAAAAAAGGAGATAGAGCTGGGTGTCATCACAGAACTGATGACACCGAACTCCAGAGCGCCTCACAACCTCACCCAGAGGCTGCATATACACGTTGAACAGGAGAGGGGACAGAATGGAACCCTGCAGGATTCCACACAACTTCTGTGGATAAGAAAAATGACACCTGAGCACCGTTTGCTGAGTTCTTCCGGCCAGGAACAAGCAGAACCATTGAAGAACAGTCCTGCCCACCCCGGCTCAGTCACGCAGGCGAATCACGAACTTCTCATGGTCTACGGTATCAAAAGCAGATGATAGATCTAATAGAATCAGCAGGGTCTAATGGCCCTGATCCAATTCATCGTGAAGGTCGTCAACCAAAGCCACAATTCAGTATCGGTAGTGCTATTTTTGAATGTGTGGCCAAGTTCACTCGAACCGAACTCTGCCAAACCGAACAACCAAACCCGAACTCGGGTTTTGAATTGAACATCCGAACATCCGAACCACCTTCTGTTTGCACATCCTTAGTCCCTGCCCAGTGGGCTTACAATCTAAGGCCCTTTTTAAACACGATGCACCCACGCATGCCTGCTGCGTGGGTGCTTCCCATATGAATGCTATGGAGGGTGGGTAGGCTTGCGCACGCCCGCGAAACACACATGTCCACTCACCTCCACCCATTGAAAACACCAGTTGCTCCATGCATGGGGGATGGATGTACACCTGCCCCCACACCCACGCACTGCCCCATTTAAAAATAGTCTGAGATGCACAAAGCGACCACACATACATTCCCATTTTACAGATGGGAAAATGAGGCTGTGACATGCCCAAGACCACCCAATGAGTTCATTGGCTTGGGTGAGATTTCAACCTTGGTCTCCCAGTTTGAAGTCCAGCTACCTACTACACCACACTGGCTCTCATAGAGCTTATAGTCCTCCAACTCCTAGAGATGGCTGGAGCATGTAAAGGAGGAAGTTAATAGAACAGAGGGTTTCTAGATGGGAGTTTGTCCTCTAGCTTTTAGGATGTTTTCAGACAGACTTTTATTCTAGAATTAGAACCTTAATTCTGGAATGAGATGTCCGTCTAAACAGTGCAAAACAGTGATTGTTATCACATGATAACAAAAACATCCAGACATTATAAACCCTTGATTACTAGGGTTTATAACATCCAAAAGTTACTATTTTTATTAGGTCCATCTAAACGACTATCACAGATTAATCAACGATTCCTTGATTAGTGCCACAAGAGTCCTATGTCAAGACCTGACATGCTCTCTAGGCATTTCTACCTTCATGGTATCTAGGGGCACATGACTGTGGGGCGATCATATTACCTCTGTCATCCTTCAACAATACATTGAGGCGTGCCAAGTTTAAATACTCGGAGAAGAAAGGGATGAGTTACCATTTTCTTCAACTCAAAATTCAGAAAAATGAAGAAAATCAGATTTTCTTCAATCCCAGAAATCAGTGTTCTGAGCACGGACAAAAAGCACCAGGGGATTGAAATTCATCCCAGAGACTCTAATTCCTGAATAACAGCAAATTCTGTTCAGACAGGCTATCACGAAATTAAGTTATCAAGGAATAGCAAATGTTTGTCTAAACAGGTACAACTTTGTAATCACTGGATAACAGTCATGGATTAGTTTTCTCCTAATCAAGTGATAGTTTGTGCATCTGAAAACGCCCTTAGTCTAACTACATGACATCTCTTGGGTATCTCCTCCTACAACAACCCCTGGGATCACACTAAACTGCTCTTCTGAGATCACTCCCCACTACTCTCTCTTTCCTCTAATCCGTTTCTCGCTGTGGATTATATTGCATTGAAACAACGTTTAAAAATACAGGAACCACTCCATTTAAGTTGATTTTTTTGGTGCTGGTTCATGGCATGCATAAAATAGGCTCCTTTTATTGGGGAAGTTGCAGTATCTCTTTTCCTGAACAGAATCTGGCAGAAATGCCATCTTCTCCTGAGACCCACCTCCACTCCTTAGCTATAGGTGTAATTTGATTGATTGCTGGCACTTTGGAGACCAAGTCCAATTGTGACAGAGGGGGATTAGACCAGAAAAATCCATGACAGAAGTCTAGACAGAGGAGGAGTGGGTACCACTAAACACTCTAGGACTTAATAGGCTGCATAGAAACAATTATGTAAATAAACAGTGATTTCAAGGGGCCTTTTAAGCAGATTCTTCTTTGTAAACTGGAAATCAATCTCATTCTTGGAGGTGATCATAGCAATGTAGATTCCCTTTCCACAGGATTAAAATAAGCAAGTCTCACATTTCAGGGGAAATGCACATGACTGAACTGCCAAATGTTACTTAATAAGAGGATTATATTGGATTAAATTTTACTCTAGGCTCCACTTTACAGAGAGTGGGGTTTTTTCTCTCTCTCTTTTCAAAGAGAGACCTTTACTTTTTTGGATACCAGTCTGAATTCAGCATGTAGGCCTAATGGACGTGAGCTTAATTATCTTGACTCAGTCCCTTATTGCAAAACCTCCATATACTGTATAATTTCATTTGGTTTAAATAGCAGACTCCATACACATTAGAAATGTAGCTCTGAGTAGGCAGGCATCACAGGCAGAGAGCGCCTTGCTTCTTGACTTTAGACCCATGAGATGTGTAGGCTGAGACAGCAGCCTACGTGCTAATAGACTTAGGAGAACTGAGCAATTTTTTTTCTCAGAGTTTATCAAGTCCCCAAATAAAAATTTCACCCACAATAAATCATCAGGAAAATCAGCAAGTAGCAAGGAATTTATTTATTTCAAGAGGGCTCATTATAACCCATGTGTCAATCTAATGAAGAAAACCAAGGGATATCAAAACAACAAACTGGGCTCCTTCGAGCCTGCAGCTCTTACTGTGTGGGTGGGCGGCTGCACGCACTTTAAGTGTGATCAGTTTTTCCAGTGATCCCCGTAGGCGTAGCAGTCTGCCAGGAAGTATCGGCTGAAGAACTGGAGTCCAAAGGAGAATCTTTACTATAGAACTTTTCAAACATCTAGAGCAGGACAAGGACACAGGGTTTTGGTCACTTTGAAAATGAGTACCATCTCCATAGTCTGGATTGGATAGGACTTGAAAATGAGATGGACGTGCTTACTGTGTGTGCTCAGTATAGGGGAAGGAAGCAGAGGTTTCAGACCATGACTGGTGTTATTGATCCATCCACTATTTTTTCAATGCATGCCTTCATCTCCATTCCCTTCCCCTGAGCTCAGTGATGAGGATGTGGACTGGATCCATGACAACAGTTGCAAGCTAGATTTGGCTAATGGGAAAGAGTTTCCCACCCCTACTGTAGCATGCGGATCGCTCACATTGTTAATCTATGTATGGGAAAGTTTCACACATAGACTGTGCCTAGTAAGCCCCAGAGAAAAATAGTAGGAGATCCATTGGGGCATAATAGATTTCTGGTCTCTGATGTCTGTACACTAATGCACAGAGTACGGGAAATAAACAGGATGAACATGAAATCATCATACAGGAAGATAAATATGATTTAAAGAGGTATTACTGAGACTTGGTGGGATGACTCCCGTGATTGGAATGTAGTAATCGACAGATATAACTCATTCAAAAAGAATAGATGCAAGAGAAAGGGAGAGGGGGAGTAGCATTATATGTCAGAAATATATACACCTGCACAGAAATCTATGAGAGTGAGCATAGCAGTCCAAGCATCTGGGTAAAAAAGGAGAAATAAATAAAAATGATATCATGGTTGGAGTCTACTACAGATCGCCAAACCAAGTAGAAGACATGGATGATGCTTTCCTAAAAGAGATGTCAGTAGAACTTTCAAGGGGGCAATAAGTAGTAGTAATGGGGACAACTACCCTAATATCTGTTGGAAGTCAAACTCTGCTACCCATGGAATGTCCAATAAATTCTTGCCTTGCCTTGCTGACAACTTCATCTTTCAGAAGGTGGAGGAAGGTACTAGGGGGTCATCTTATTTATATTTATTTATTAGAAGTGTTGCTACCCTGTCCCTCCTGCCACAGGCAGCTCGGGGTGGCTTACATCTATCTTAGATTTGATCCTAACCAACAGGGAAGACTTGGTCAATGAGGTGCAAGTAGTGAAACGTTTTGTGGGAAGTGACCATGTAATTTTGGGATTCATGATCTTAAGGAAAGGAAAAGGTGAGCATAATCAAGCGTGTACCTTGGACTTTAGGAAAGCTGATTTTTAGGGATGGGCGAACAGATCACGGTTCAAGTTCGGCCGTTCGGTTCGGCAGTTTGGTTTGTTCGCTGGGCTAAGGTTCGGCCGTTCAGTTCGGTCGTTCGGTTCGGTCGTTGGGTTTGGCCATTCGGTTCGGATTCGGAAAAAAATATCGCAAGAGCACGTGAAGCCATAATCACGCTAGAAACCGGAAATTCAAGTGCGTGCAGAGCTGTATGGCAAGTGAGTGTGTGTTTGGCTGGGTGGCTGTTCGGTTTGTGTGTTTTGGCTGTGTTTGGGTTGGGTTTGGCTGTGTTGTTGTTGTGGTTGTGGTTGGCGAGTGTTGGTGTGTGTTGTGGGTGACTGTTTTGGCTGTGGGTGGGGTGATTGTTTAAAAAAAAATGAAGAAGGCTGCAGTTCTTATTCAGCACCTGGGGGCCAACTTGCCGCTGGAGGAGGAGGAGGAGGAGGAGAAGGAGATAGAGGTCGCTGGCACTGCCCCTACTACACCTCCGGTGGTGGTGTCTGGCTCCTCAACTGAGGACAAGAAAGGCTCTATCTGTTAGAGCTAGCTCAATGGCATGTGGGTGGGTGCATGGGTGGTGGGCATCAGTCAGGCACAAACTGTGGGCATCAGCGGGTGGCAGCACATGTCTTCCAGAGAGAGAGAGGGTACTGTAGTGTGGGGGGCTCAGGCACGAGCAGAACCCCCACCCAAACATGTGCCAGGCTAGCAGGGGTCTCCACTCTCCAGTTGCCATACCATTCCCTATGCACACCCAAATAAGGGCAGGATTTGCACGTGCCAGCCAGGGCCTTTCTAGTTGCAATCCCTAGCATCCCCTAGCACTCCAAGGAGGGCAGGATTTGCACGTGTCAGCCAGGGCCTTCCTAGTTGCTATCCATAGAATCCCCTATCACCCCTGGGAGGGCAGGATTTGCACGTGCCAGCCAGGGTCTCCCAAGCACCCCAGGGAACGCAGGATTTGCACGTGCCAGCCAGGGGCTTTCTAGCTGCAATCCCTAGTATCCACTAGAACCCCTGGGAGGGCAGGATTTGCATGTGCTTTCTAGTTGCAATCCCTAGCACCCCAAGGAGGGAGGACTAGAGGCATCATCATCATAAATGCATGATATTACTTTGGCGTTCTTAATGTGTTCCCATTTCAGAGAGGAATCGGATGCCGGCCCCAGCACTGCTTCCAGGAACAGGCCAAGGAGAGGACCCCTAGGTAGAGGTTGCCACTGCCAGTGACACCCCCAGACATTTGGTGCTGGAAGTCGGATGTCTGGAGGTTTTTTGACAACGGCGACGGAATTGCCATATGCAAGGTATGACACGGGGACTGGAACAACAGGGAATGAATTGCCCTATGACCTGACCTGTTAGGAACGGAAGTCCCCTTCAGAGAGAGATTGGCCACCCAATTCACTCACTTGTGGAGTCAGAATGCAGGCAGGGCTTGACAGACCATTGGTCTGACACAGTATGGCACTTCTTATGTTCCTATTTTTTTCTGCTCTTTTTAGATCTGCCATAAAAGATTCTGCCAGCAGAGGGGGGGGGACCACATCAGGGCTCATCGTCCACACTGAGCGCACCCGTTGCCTGAGAGTGAGGTGGCAGATGGAGGAGTCTGGTGTGGCCGTGGTTGTGGAGCATCCGTGACAGAAGAAGGGGGGGAAGGCAACCCACAAACGAAGGCATGTATGCCCTTCCCCCCCCCTTCCATACCTGATGTGGAGACCCCCGGCCCACGGGAGAATGCAGAGGTCAAGGACTTTGTGGCCGAGGTCCAGCAGTCTGCAGCCACCATGGAGTAGACTGCTGGACCGCCAGGTGGAGCAGTTGCAGGTGGTCCACGTGGAGAGGCAGAAGGTGGAGGCGTACGGCCAGTACGTCTCTGCCAAGATGGACCGCCTGCAAATGTACCACCAGGTGCTCTCCAGGTGGCATCGGGACATGGAAGGAGCCTGAACTTTGCCGTATCCCATGGCTACAAGCTGCCAGAGTCCCAGGTGGCCGGCCCTCAGCCCTGTGCTGCACCCCATTGGCTGTTGCCTTCCCCCCCCAGACACTCCTAGTTTAAATTTATAAGTTTCCTTTGAATGTTTTATTGTTGTTGTTGTTGTTGTTGTTTTGTTGTTATGTAAATAGTTTTAATAAAAGTTGTTGCATTTATTTTTATGAGCTTCGTTTGACCTGTCCAATCTTTTATCCCTATGTGCTGAAGTTGGTGGTAGCAGCAGGTACAGGAATGCACACAGGCAGGCTGACAGGCAGGCACATATAAAATGTTGTGTGTTATATTCCATCTCATTATGGTAGGTTTGCTGCGTGCTGGATGTGGGCAATGGGCTTTGGGCACATGAGCACAGATGGGAGTTCTTCCTTTCCTGATTCTGGCAGGTGGCAGCCAGGGTAGCTGGATACACCTACCTCTCCCCCTCTAACCTCCTTCTCCCTTGTTCTCTGAGAACCTCTCTCTTTCTCTCTCTCTGGCCATATAATGCAGGTGACAGCATGGGTTGGATTGTGTCTGTCTCTCCTTCAAGCAGTGGGTGGACTTTCTATCTCTAATTTCTCTCTCTCTCTCTTGGCAGCAACCTGGGCAGGCAGACAGGCACCTTGGCATGATAGACAGGAAGGCGGAATGAGGCATGTTTTGAGCTTAGCGGCAACCTGGGGTACAGAACCCTTGGCACAGACAACATATAGGCCTGGCAGCAGCAGCTGTTCCTTGATGCCATGGCATCATGGCACAGACAGCATATATGCCTGGCCTGGGGTCCATTGGCACTGGAAGAAGCAGACATTGGTGGCCATGGTACAGAAACCTTGGCACGGATAGCATATAGACCAAGGTCTGGGGGCCATCTCCATGAGCGAAATGACGGCAAATGGGAGGTCTATAAACTGAGGTGAGACAGGAAAGCAATTAAAACTCCCCACCCACACCTAGTCACCTATCTAAAAATACCCACATAACTGTGACAGAGACACAAACAATATATGGGTATAATGTCACATGACCAGTCCCCCTCACCCCCAATTGTCACCCATTGGCATGGCTTTGCTAATCTGCACACCTTGTGTGACAAACTTTATTGACGGCCCCATGCACGGGAGGCTCAGGAGCCATCAGCACCTTAAAGTCCAAGAGCATTGAGGTCCAGGGTAAGAATGATGAGGGGACAGGGGTAACAGGACTAGGCAAGAACAGGTGCCTGTTGTCTGGAGAGGGTGGAAGTTCACTGGCACTTTTGGGGCAGAACAAGGATCCTGGACCATAGGAGAAGTTTAAGATTCTTTTAGGATTGAGATCATCCGGGGCGAGCTCCAAATCGTCAGGAGGCAAGTGAGTATGTCATCACTGCGGAAATCCTCAAGGAACTCAGCATTGAATGCAGGTTGCACAATATGTGTGCACCTTCGGTCAAATCTGCGAAGTGGAGAGGTTTTGGAATGTGATCTGTAGGGGTGTGCGAACACGAACAGTCGATCCTAAGAGATAGGCGAGTGTTGTTGCGAAGGGACGGGAAATCGATGATAGCCTCCGCTTCATGACGGGACAAGGGTAAGGGGGCTGGTCAGAGGCAGGTGCCTGCTGGCTGGAGAGGGTGGACGTTCCCTGGCACTTTTTGGGTAACCCATGGCAAAGCCACAGAACAAGGATCCTGGACTGTAGGAGAAGTTTAAGATTCTTTTAGGATTGAGATCATCCGGGGAGAGCTCCAAATCGTCAGAAGGCAAGCAAACTGAGTACGTCATCACTGCAGAAATCTTCAAGGAACTCAACATTGAATGCAGTTTGCACAATATGCGTGTGCCATTGGTCAAATCTGCGATGTGGAGAGTTTTTGGAATGTGATCTCTAGGGATGTGTGAATACGAACAGTCGATCCTAAGAGATAGGTGAGCATTGTTGCAAAGGGACGGGCGATCGCCGATAGCCTTCGTTTCCTGCAGTCGATCAAAAGCGAGTCGGGTACAGGATTTCCCATTCTGTCCCATTGTAATGTTCACCCAGTCCCTGCCTGCCGGTGCACTTATCCGGGTTATCTCAGTCTACAAGATTGAGGAGCAAATGGCTGACGTGAAATACCAGCAGCAGCAGCAGACTTTGGGTTGCAGGGGCAGAACCCATGGCACAGACAGCATAGGTGGCATTGGCAGCAGCAGCAGACATTGGATTGCCAGGGCAGAGAACCCGTGGCACAGCAGACAGCAGCAGAAAGATTGACAGCACCCTGTGAGCGGAATGACGGTCCCAGACCCATCACGGCGGGTTCTAGGGCAAAAAGAGTGGCAGCGTGTAGATATTGGCCACAGCCCTCCCTACCTGTAACTTGGCCCCATAACCCTGATGGTGGGTCCTGGGGCTGGAGTGGCTGTTTCTTGATGCGGTGGAATGACATCATCTCTGAAGGAGGAATGACAGCACCAGACCCATGATGATGGTTCCTGGGACTAAGGTGGCAGCTTCTAGGTATTGGCCACAGCCCTCCCTGCCAGTAACTTGGCCCCAGACCCTGGCAGCAGGTCCTGGGGCTGGAGTGACTGCTTGTTGATGCGGTGGAATGACTGCGCAGTGTGCGAGGAATGATGGCCCCAGACCAATGACAGTGGGTCCTGGGACTAGAGTGGCAGTTTCTAGGTATTGCCCACAGACCTCCCTGCCAGTAGCCTGGACCCAGAACCTTGATGGTGGGTCCTGAGGCTGGAGTGGCTGTTTCTTGATGCGTTGGAATGACATCGTCTCTGTGTGAGGAATGATGGCCCCAGACCTTGATGGTGGGTCCTGGGTCTAAGGTGGCAGCTTCTAGGTATTGGCCACACTCCTTCCTGCCAGTAACTTGGTCCCAGAACCCTGGAGGTGGGTCCTGGGGCTGGAGTGGCTTCTTCTTAATGCGGTGGAACAACCGCACAGTGTGCGAGGAATGATGGCCCCAGATCTATGGCGGTGGGTCCTCGGACTAGAGTGACAGTTTCTAGGTATTGGCCACAGTCCTCCCTGCCAGTAACTTGGCCCAAGAACCCTGACGGTGGGTCTTGGGGCTGGAGAGCTGCTTCTTGATGCGGGGGAATGACATTGTCTCTGTGCGAGGAATGATGGCCCCAGACCAATGACAGAGGGTCCTGGGAGTAGAGTGGAAGTTTCTAGGTATTGGCCACAGACCTCCCTGCCAGTAACCTGGACCCATAACCCTGATGGTGGGTCCTGGGGCTGGAGTGGCTGTTTCTTGATGCGTTGGAATGACATCGTCTCTGTGCGAGGAATGATGGCCCCAGACCCATGATGGTTGGTCCTGGGGCTAAGGTGGCAGCTTCTAGGTATTGGCCACAGCCCTCCCTGCCAGTAACTTGTCCTCAGAACCCTGGAGGAGGGTCCTGGGGCTGGAGTGGCTTCTTCTTAATGCGGTGGAACGACCGCGCAGTGTGCAAGGAATGATGGCCCCAGATCTATGGCGGTGGGTCCTGGGACTAGAGTGACAGTTTCTAGGTATTGGCCACAGTCCTCCCTGCCAGTAACTTGGCCCCAGAACCCTGATGGTGGGTCCTGGGGATGGAGTGACTGCTTTTTGATGCAGGGGAATGACATTGTCTCTGTGTGAGGAATGATGGTCCCAGACCCATGACGGTGGGTCCTGGGGCTAGAGTGGCGGGTTCTGGATCTTGGCCACAGCCATCCCTGCCTGTAACTTGGCCCTGGGACCCTTGTGGTGGGTCCTGGGGCTGGAGTGGCTGCTTCTTGTTGCGGTGGAATGACAGCGCAGTGTGCGAGTAATGATGGCCCCAGACCCATGATGGTGGGTCCTGGGGCTAAGGTGACAGCTTATAGGTATTGGCCACAGCCCTCCCTGCCAGTAAATTGGCCGCAGAACCCTGATGGTGGGTCCTGGGGCTGGAGTGGCTACTTCTTGATGTGGTGGAATGACATCATCTCTGTGCGAGAAATGATGGCCCCAGACCCATGATGGCCACAGCCCTTCCTGCCTGTAACTTGACCCCAGGACCCTGACACCGAGTCCTGGGGCTAGAGTGGCTGCTTCTTGATACAGTTGAAATATGGCTTTCTGTGAGTCGAATGACAGGCCAGAGAACCCGTGGCACAGAAAGCATGGGCGGCATTGGCAGCACCAGCAGACATTGGAGTTCCGGGGTGCAAAAACAATGGTACAGACAGCATATAGGCCTGTCCTGGGGGCCATTGGCACTAGCACCAGCAGACATTGGTTGCCAGGGTACAAAACCCTTGGCACAGACAGCATATAGGCCTGGCCTGGGGGCCATTGGCACTAATACCAGCAAATATTGGCAGTCAGGTGACATGGCATGAGAGGCAGTCAGGCAGACTGAGGCAGGGTTCGAGCTTTGCAACCTGGGTAGGCAGGCGGGTGGGCAGGCAGGCAGGCAGGCAGGCAGAATGGCATGAGAGGCAGCAGGGGAGGCAAGGTTTGGCAGGCTTTGAGGTACGCAACCTGGGTCTTCAGACGGGCAGCTTGGCATGGGAGGCAGGAAGGCAGATTGAGGCATGCTTTGAGCTTGGCGGCAAGCTGAGTGGGCGTACAGGCAACGTGGCATGTGAGGCAGTAGGGCAGGCAGGCTGGCACCAATATTGGCAGCAGGGCACTCAGATAGGCTAGCAAAGACTGTGCAGCGTGAGAGAGTGAGAGCCAGTCAGTGTCACATATGTGGGCCGAGATCATGTAGCCATAGCCATAGGCCAGTTGGCAGGCTTACCGTTTGTTTCCCAATGCCACCCTGCATCATGAGGTCAGTCAGATAAGACGGCCGAGGCTGTCTAGTATGAGAGAGAGAGAGAGAGAGAGGGAGGGAGGGAGGGAGAGGGAGAGGGACGGGGGGAGAGAGAGAGAGGCATGGCAGGTACCAGGCTTTGGGAGGGAGGGACAGCACCTCAGCAGCACTGGAGCAGTAGCCCTAGCCCAGATTGAGGAGGAGCCCCGTCCCATGACTGCCCCTGGCATGGGATGGTGTGTGCCACTGCACCATCACACTTTGTCCAGGAGCAGCTCGGGGAATCCCAGCAGCAGAACGTTCACCTTCAGGAACAGCAACTGCTCCACCAACTTGGTACTCAGTCTCAGGCAGTGCAGGGCTCAAATATCCCCCACGATGGACAACACCCTCTCGCTGGGGATGCTGGTTGATGGGCAGGACAGGATACCCTTGGCCACTTTGGACAGGGCCAGCCACACGTTGGCCTTGCCGGCCCAGTAGGCCAAGGGTTCACTGCTGGGATCAATGCGTGGCTCCTCCTCCAGGTAGGTCTTCACTGCTGATGAGGTGCCATCATACTCCCTCTGATAGCTCTGTGTAGGCACCACCTGCACCACTGCCCTCAGCCACGCTGCTTACCATTTTGTGCTGGGGCCCATGATCCCCAAAGTGGAATTCACAGAGGAGAAGCTGCTGGCAGTAGGGGTCCTGCTGCTGCTGCTGCTCATCCTGCTGGTGGTGCTGCTGCTACCACTAGGGCTAGGGGCACGGATAGACCCAGACGGCTGGAAGGGGTCACTGCTCCCACTCCCACCATCCCCAGGGGCATCCTGCTGCATGGCCCACTCTGCCTGCTGGACCTTCTGCAGCAGCGCAACCTTCTTGAGGCCATAGACCACTGTCTCCCATGCCATGCTGCCCTTGATCCTGGGGTCCAGCATGGTTGCCAGGACGTATTCGTCCCGGTGCAGGAGCTCATCAAAGCACGCACTCAGACCCGCCTCCAGCTTCCACGCAAGGTCAAGCACCTCATCTGACATCCTCCTGCCCTGAGGGACACAATCCCACCCTCCCCCCAAAAAAGAAATCTCATCCAGGCTGCTGTAGAGACTATGGACCAGCGGGGTCACTTGACTGAGGGTGACGGTGGAGCTGATCAAGGTCTCCATCATGGCCAGGATTGGTCTCAGGATGAAGACCGTGTGAGTTATAATCTCCCATTCCTCCCTGTTGTACCCTGGAGGTGCCTCAATGGCTGTCTCCAGTTCCACCTGATGCAGGGTGGTTTTCTCTTCGAGAAGCCACTCAAGCATCAGGAAGGTGGAATTTCACATGGTGGAGACATCGTGGACCAGCGTGTGCACCGGGGACCCTTTCTCGGACTGCTTCTCCCGGAGGAGTTCGCTGCCCTTCATGCTGCAGTTGAAGAAGACCGCCAACTTGCTCCCCCACTCAACCAGGGAGCTAAGGGTGCCTGGCCCAATCCCCTTCTCCCCCAAGCCCAGAGCATCCTTCACCATAAGATGGATGGTGTGTGCGGCGCAAGGGATGCTTGTGAAGCCCCCGTCATGTACTGCCTTTAGTATATTGGCCGCGTTGTCTGTGACCACACACCCCTTGGTGAAGGCTGCACCTGGCGTGACCCACTCCCTCACCATGGTGGCCAGGGCTGCCTCAAGGTTCCACAAGGTGTGAGAGCCATCCATGACTTGGGCCTGAAGCAGGGTCCACCTATACCCTGCTTCAGGTCCCCTCCTGCCACTGCCAAGCTCTGCCTCTGGGTCCTGTCACCAGTGTGTAGTCAGTGCCAGGTAGGCGTGCTGGGTGTTTCTAGTGGACCACAGGTCAGTGGTGAAGTGGACTGTGGTCTCCCCAGCCCCTGACAGCTGCTCCCTCATCCGCTCCTTCAAAGCCCTGTAGAGCTGTGCCACCACGGTCCAACTCAGGGTGGAGCGGGGAGGCATCTTAAAGTTGGGGGCTGGGAACCCAATCAGCCGCTGAAAGCCCTTGCCCTCTACAATTGACAAGGGCTGCCCATCCAGGGCAATCATTTCTGCCAACAGGTGCTTGGCTTTCCCTTGGAAGCCAGTGCCATGGCGCCCTGATGATGGCCTGGTCAGATCCCCCCACCCCAGCTCCTGCATGGTGGACTGACGGCGCTGCTGGGGAGGCTCCTGCTGCTGTTCTGCCCCCATACTGCTCCTGCTGCTAGAGGCAGCAGCAGTTGGTGCAGGACGCTGGCCCGCTGAAGGAGCCAGGTGACTGGCCGCTGCAGTCGGGAACCCTCTGGCATCCAC
>QEPC01014205.1:602220-617739 GCA_003113815.1 Sphenodon punctatus
GGAGTAGGCTTTTTGGGGGGGGGGCAGGCTGGCATGTGGGCACCGGGCTTCTGAATGCAATGAAATGGAATGTAGCCCCCAGTGACTGGAATAATGGTTCCATAATCTCATTGATGGTCCCTGGGATGGGCGGGTATGACTGAATCAGGGATAGTGGAATGACAGCCTAAAGCCTATGGGGAGCACTTCATTTGATCAGGCGATAGGTGGTAGCAGGGCAGAAGGTACAGGGATGCACACAGGCAGGCAGGCACTGGTAGGCAGGTAGGCACATATAATACATTGTGTGTTGTATTCCATCTCATTACGGTAGGTTTGCTGTGTGCTGGATGTGGGCAATGGGCATTAATGGGCGCATGATCACAGATGGGAGTTCTTCCTGGTTCTGGCAGGTGGCAGCCAGGATATACCTACCTCTCCCCCTCTAATCCCCATCTCCCTTGTTCTAGCTGGGAATCCCTCTCTCTCTCTCTCTCTGGGCATATAGTGCCGGCGACAGCATGGGTGGGATCATGCCTGTCTCTCCTTCAAGCAGTGGGTGGACTTTCTCTCTCTATTATTTCTCTCTCTCTCTCTCTCTCTCTCTCTCTCTCTCTCTCTTGGCAGCAACCTGGGTGGGCAGACAGGCAACTTGGCATGAGAGGCAGGAAGGCGGGCTGTGGCATGTTTTGAGCTTGGTGGAAACGTGGGATACAGAACCCTTGGCACGGGTAGCAGCAGCTGTTCCTTGATGCCATGGCATCATGGCACAGACAGCATATAGGCCTGGCCTGTGGGCCATTGGCACTGGAAGAATCAGACATTGGTGGCCATCGTACAGACCTCTTGGCACGTATAGAGCGTAGGCCAAGGATCTCTTAGACAGTCAATCCTAAGAGATAGGTGAGCGTTGTTGTGAAGGGATGGACTGGTGCTTGGGAAGGGGAGGGGCAGGCAGAGCTCCCCACCCCCTCAGGCTGGGTACAAAGCATCCTCCCACCACCACCACCATCTAGATGGGAGCAGTGGGAAGGGATCTGTGTTAGATCTGTGTTAGATCCTGGCCGCTTACCTGCTTCTCCCCATAGAAGGGATGGGGGGGATATAACTGTCCATTTAATAACTATCTGTCTATCTATCTATACAATATTACACAGGGGAAACACAAAAAACACAGGGAGGGGTACAAAACTGAAATGAAAATCAATCTAATAATATTCCTTCTCTAAATAAATCCAAAATTTAAAACAGGGGAAGGGAATCAGGGATCGAATAAGAGGGAGAGGGGAAATGATTCAATGGATGGGGTGGGGGAGGAAGGAAGATTGAATACAGGGAACACAGGGAGGGGTAAAAACAAAAAATAACACCTAAATCTATCTAATATTATCTCAATAAATGATTATATGGAGGTAAATGGGTTGTATGGGTGAAATAGGAGGAGGATGGCAATGGATTAGGAATAGGAAGGAACAGAAACTGCTGGGAGAGAGGGAGCCTTCTGAAACGTCTGCTTTTCAGGAACAGTGACTAGCTAGAAGGTGTTGGGACAGGGGGAGGCAATCAGTTTTGTTTCTTGCTGTGCCCGCCTCACTGCAAGCCCCATTGGCTCCATGCAGCCTAGCCTGTGGCCAATCGCAGACTGCGAAGCCAGTAATTTGAGGTGAAAAGGGATGGTGATTGGGCAGGCTGGCTGCTACTCCAAGCCTCTCCACCCCTGGTGCCTGGAAGTCTGCTCCTCAGCTGACTCCCCCTCCCTGTCATGTTTGGCCTTCCAGTGACACCACGTTTTTGTTGTTTTAGCCACCCGAACTCACTTGAACGTGATCCGAACTGACCGAACTGTTGGGTCATTTCGGCTTTCGGAATTGAGTTCGGTTTGGTCAGTTCGGTTCGGATTCGGGCTTGGGTTCAGTCGTCCGTACAGGCCGAGTTCGGGCCGAACTCTGAACTTCCGAACCGTGTTCGCCCATCCCTATGCAAAGAGTCTATAATAAGAGCTCTTGCCTAACAGGAAATAATTTGTCTTTTACCATTGTCAAGGAGGGAGTGGCATATAAGGGCTTAATTGGATGGATTTCACATCCTCAAATGCATGCCTCCTATCATTCTGGACGACCAAATATCTCGGTGCATATTAATTCTGCAGTCGAGACACAGGAAGACCCTACCAGTTCTCTCACCATATCCACTGTCCGCTGAAGATTGGGGTTGGGATTGGCAGGTGCTAATTCTACTATAGCCTTTGCTAAAGGACTAAAGTCTTCCGCTCTTGAATGATAATCAACAGGCATTCGTTGCCTAACTGCTTCTCTTCCAAATGAACATGCGAAGGTTCTCCAGGGGAAATCTCACTAGTTCCCAACTCATTATTGGCCAAATACCGTGTTGCAATCATTGCTTCCAAATTATGTTCCGGACAGTGCTTCACACCCTGGGGGGTCTGATAGTCTAAGACTGTATGGGGGAGTCTACTCCTAAGAAGATCCAGCTTTTGGATAACAATATCCTAATCTATAATAGAAAGATCTTCAAAGAGGGATCAGGAAGGCAGGATACCCACCCCATTTGCAGTATCTTCTAAGTAAGCTTTAATCACAGCAGGGAGAGAGCTAGATTCTTCATTCTTCAACCCTTTGCTATACTGCTCATCCTCACGTTGCTGTTGGATATTACTATTACCAGCCCCCCTCAAATTCTCATCCCCCCTCTGCAAGTGTCCAGAGCAATCTTGAGCAGGAGCCAGTTCCATAGCCTCCAACAACGAACCTTCATCCCGTGATGCCACTGGGAGCAAGCCAGTGGCAGCTCAGTTAGGCTCCAAAGGAACACAGTTGGGAGAGGACAAACAAATCTATGAGGGGATGTTCCCAGAAAAGGAATCAGTATATGAGGCACCATAGAGAAAAGCTATGTCAATCAAGATCTCTTTAAGCCTTAAATTCTTCCTGGTCAAAAATAACTTTTTAACCATATCAACGGAATGAAAAAAACCTTTAAACAAATACTGCTTCTAATCTGATGTCAAAATTGCACCTTCTGTATTTTAATAGCCTCAAGCTCATCCCTCAAAAGACTAGACAAATGTCTAGATACATCAGCAATAGTATCCCAGCTAGGGAAAAAATAGAATTTAATGGCCTGGCCTTAATACAAATTGCATTCTCTATTAGTCGATGGACATATGGATATTTAGTTTTCAACAAATTCCTTGCATTATATTTGTTTGATACAAAAGTTCTCTTTGCAGCCCCCTCCAATTGTCCAACTTCATCAGCCACACTGGGGGGAACAATTAGTCATCACACGTCTTTACAGGTTTGCAAGCAATCAAGTTTGCTTAACAGTTCCTTTAATTGAGCTCTAAGGCTCAAAAGAGAATCCCCCATGTCTGTAATGCTGCTAAACAACAAAGAAATAGTAATAAGATGGCATTGACCTCTGAGAGCATCCTCGAGTTGAAGAGCATCATGGTGCTTTACAGAGGTCTTCTGCTCATCTACAGTTCCTACCTGTGTATGATTACCAATAGGAGCAGTCGCCATCCCCAACAGAAACTCTCTCGAAGCTCCAAAAGTGTGGTCATCGCCGGGCTTCTCTTCTGTTGGATTCTGCAAAGTAGAATCGGTCAACTGTTTCCTCCTAGTTTTGGCTTCCACCTTAAGGCACTTCTGAATAGGCATGTCTGTCAGGGCAGGAGAGCCCGCTGACTTATGCCTTTTTCTCTCCATCAGCAATAAGATTTACAGAAGAATTACAATACTGCAATATGGCCAACTGCAGCCCACGCCTAAGGCTGCGTGCACAAGGGCATGCCCTTGTGCGCGGAGCCCTTAGGCGTGATGCCCATGGCGTGACACCAATGGCATGCACCTACAGCATGACCATAGGTGATCAAGGAGCTTTTATAGAAGAGACAAGCCGCTTGTGGCCAGCGTGGCCAATAACAGACAGGAGAGTCTTGCAGGGGCACAAAAAAAGCACTGGTAAAACAACACAGTCCCCAGGGGATCACTCAGTCCGATCACAGTTTACCAGGTCAGTTTTACTTACTGCTAGCAGTGGGTTTGCCGGCGGTCCAGAAGCTGGCCAGTCTCTTTCCAGCACACACCCAGTTCAGATCAAGTTCGGATGGGTTTGGGTGGCAAAAACGTGTCACTGGAAGGCAAAACATTACAGGGAGGGGGAGTCAGCTGAGGAGCAGACTTCCAGGCACCAGGGGTGGAGAGGATTGGAGTAGCAGCCAGCCTGCTCAATCACTATCCCTTTTCTCCTCAGACCACTGCCTTGGCAGTCTGTGTTTGGCCACAGGCTAGGCTGCATGGAGCCAATGGGACTTGTGGTGAAGCGGGTGCAGCAAGTAACAATACTGCAATATGGCCAACTGCAACCCATGCCTAACTGCAGCCCATTTCCCTCCCTCCTGCCAGCACCTTCTAGCTAGTCACTGTTCCTGAACAGCAGGCGTTTCAGAAGGCTCCATCTCCCAGCAGTTTTGTTCTCCTCAATCCATTGCAATCCTCTACCTATTTCACCTATCCAACCCATCTGCCTCCATATTATCATTTATTTAGTTTAGATTAGATAGATTTAGGTGTTATTTTTTGTTTTTACCCTTCCCTGTGTTCCCTGAATTCAATCTTCATTCCTCCCTCCCCCCTCCATTTAATCTTTTCCCTCTCCCTCTCTATTTATATTCCATCCCTGATTCCCTTCCCCTGTTTTTAAATTCATTTTGAGTAGCATTAGATACATTTAGGTTTCATTTCAGTTTTGTACACCTCTCTGTGTTCTTTGTATTTCCCCTCCCCCATGATAGATAGATAGATAGATAGATAGATAGATAGATAGATAGATAGATAGATAGATTGTTTCGATATTTAGTGTTTTAGGAGTAGCTTTAGTACTTATTAGATAATCCATTTAGTTGATAGCATTTAGAATAGTTATAGCAGTTAGCTTTAGTGTAGATAGATAGATATATAATATTAGATTAAAAAAAAAAAATTAAAACAACAATATAAAAACATTATTTTGGAGGGAGAAATAGAGAAGGGAAGGAGAGGCCGGTCTGCTGCCCATGGGGGAGGCAATGGGGCACGTGCCAGAGGCATGCAGGGCTGTGCCAGGGGAGTGGCAGCAGCCATCAGCAGTAGCCCAAACACATCACTATGCCCCAAACTCAGCAGGCCTGCATTAGGGAAACAGGTTTAAGCAGTTCAGCGTCACCTCCTGGAAGTGGCTTCCTCCACTGCCACGCATGGCACTGGAAGGCCTGCAGGACTTGAGGCTCCATCTGTCTTTGCTGCTGGTGGTGCTGGAGCAGGTGCTGGGGCTGCTTCCTATGTTCCTCCAGGGCCACCAATGTCCCCCACATTCGAGGCAATCCCCAGCAGTCCAGAGCTGGTGGATCCCACCCCAGCTGCTAGAGGCAGGGCCCGCTCCCCGGGCAATGACAGTAGGAAGAGATGTAGCAGCAGCAGCTATAAAGGGGGGCACAGGGAGAGTGCCAACAGCATGGCGGGCACAGGCAGTCTAGCCTCAGGGTTCCAGTACTCCCCTTCACGGGACATCACCGTGATCGCGGACAGCGAGTCAGAGGCAGACATTAGTGCCGAAGAGGAGATGTCTGGAGCTTAGGCAATGGCTGAGCCTCCTCCCAGAGCTGTGTCGCCAGTGCCACCAAGTTCTCCCCCTGGGGTGGGGGCAGCTGACAAGACCATCGGGTGGTGGAGGGCGGTGTGGCTTCTTTAAAGAGAAAGCCAAGCGTCTGTTGGCCGAGATGATTGTGTTGAAGTTTAAACTGCCTTCCCTCTCCACCCTGAGTCTGACTGTGGTGCCACAGCTGTACGGGGCTTTGAAAGAGCGGGTGAGGGAGCAGATGGCAGGGGCTGGGGCCCACTGTCCACTTCACCACCGACCTGTGGTCCTCCAGGAACGCCCAGCATGCCTAGCAGTAGCAGCAGCAACAGCAGCAGGATGAGCAGCAGCAGCAGGACCCCTACTAGTGCCAGCAGCTCCTCCTGTGTGCAGTCCACTCTGGGGAGAATGGGGCCCAGCACAAAAGGGCAAGCAGCGTGACTAAGGGCAGTGGGGCAGGTGGTGCCCACCCAGAGCTACCGGAGGGAGTATGATGGTGCCTCAGCAGCAGTGGAGATCTACGTGGAGGAGGAGCCATGCATTGATCCCAGCTGTGATCCCTTGGCCTACTGGGCCAGCAAGGCCAACGTGTGGCCGGCCCTGTTGAAAGTGGCCAAGGGTATCCTGTCCTGCCTACCAACCAGTGTCCCCAGCAAGTGGGTTTTCTCTGTGGCGGGGGACATTGCTCCCTGCACTGCCTGAGACTGGGGGCCAAGTTGGTGGAGCAGTTGCTCTTCTTGAAGGTCAACCTTCCGCTGCTGGGATTCCCCGAGCTGCCCCTGGACAAGGAATGATGGTGCAGTGGCATATGCCATCCCATGCCAGGGGCAGTCTTGGGATGGGATTCCTCCTCCTCTTCCTCAATCTGGGCTAGGGCTTCTGCTCATGTGCTGCTGAGGTGCTGTTCCTCCCTCCCAATTCCTGGAACCCCCTCCCCCCCCATCTCTCTCTCTCTCTCTCTCTCTCTCTCTCTCATACTAGATGGCCTCAGCCGCCTTATCTGACTGACCTCATCATGCAGGGTGACTTTGGGAAACAAACTGTAAGCCTGCCAGCCGGCCTATGACTACACGATCTCGGCCCGCCTATGTGACGCTGAATGGATCTCTCTCTTTCGTGCTGCACAGTCTTTGCTAGCCTATCTGAGTGCCCTGTTGCCAATGTCTCAGCCTACCTGCCCTACTGCCTCTCATGCCACGCTACCTGTCTGCCCACCCAGCTTGCCACCAAGCTCAAAGCATGCCTCAGTCCGCCTTTCTGCCTCCCATGCCAAGGTGCCTGTCTGCCCACACAGGTTGCCTGGCTCAAAGTCTGCCAAAGCCTGTGCCTTACTGCCTCTCATGCCACGCTGCCTGCCTACCCGCCCGTCCAGGTTGCAAAGCTAAAACCCTGCCTTAGTCTGCCTGACTGCTGCTCATGCCATGCCACCTGACTGCCTGCCCCGGCAACCAATGTCTGCTTCTGCTAGTGCCAATTAGGGCTGATGCGGCAGCAGCTTTTACCGCGCCGCGATTCTGTTCCGCCATTTCGGAATTGTCCGCGCCACACCGCAACTTTTCTGCGGATATTCCACTAATTCTGCCAGAATTCTGCAAATCGCGGAATTGTGGAGAAATTGCGGAAAAGTTGAGGAAATTGCAGAAAACCGCTATTCCGCTATTTTGTGGCGCTGGCGGAATTGCGGAAATTGCGAAAATGTCATGTTTCCACGATTCCACTAAGTTGCGGAATTAAATAAGCGGAACCACGGAATGAAACCACGGAATGAAAGCCTCTGCCATGCCGTTCCACTAATTGCGGAAACACTGTTTCCGCCGGAAATAGCTACCGCTGCGATATTCCGCTNAATGAAACCACGGAATGAAAGCCTCTGCCATGCCGTTCCACTAATTGCGGAAACACTGTTTCCGCCGGAAATAGCTACCGTTGCAATATTCTGCTACAGCCCTAGTGCCAATGGCCCCAGGTCTATGCCCTAGTGCCAATGGCCCCAGTATGTCTGTGCCAAGGGATCTGTACCCTGGGAATCTGCTGTCTGCTGCTAACAATGGCCCCCAGGCCTATATGCTGTCTGTGCCATGGGTTCTGTACTCTGGCAACCAATATCTGGTGATGCTGGTGCCAATGGCCCCCAGATCTATATGCTGTCTGTGCCAAGGGTTCTGTACCCTGGCAACCGATGTCTGATGATGCTAGTGCCAATGGCCCCCAGGCCAGGCCTATATGTTGTCTGTGCCATGGCATCAAGAAACAGCCACTCCAGCCCCAGGACCCACCATCAGTGTTCTGGGGCCTACGTTACTGGCAGGGAAGGCTGTGTCCAATATCTAGAAGCTGCCACTCTAGCTCCAGCCCAGGACCCACCCTCAGGGTTCTTGTGCCCTGTCATTCCACTCATGGGGCACTGTTATTACACCTTTTATTTACACAACCTGCTGTTCATGGGGAGAGAGAGAGAGAGAGAGAGAGAGAGAGAGAGAGAGAGAGAGAGAGAGAGAGAAAGTCTCCCCACTGCTAGAAGGAGCAACAGACATGATCCCACCCATGCTGTCACCAGCACTATATGGCCAGAGAGAGAGAGAGAGAGAGACTCCCCGCTAGAACAAGAGAGATGGGGGGAGGGGGAAGAGGTAGGTGTATCCAGCTACAGCTGCCATGTGTCAGAACCAGGAAGAACTCCTATCTGTGCTCATGTGCCCGATCAATGCCCATTGCCCACTGCCCACATCCAGCAGCACACCTACCAGAATCAGATGGAATATATCAATATAACAGAATGTATTATATGTGCCTGCCTGCCTGCCTGCCTGTGTGTGTTCCTGTACCTGCTGCTACCACCTATTGCTTGATTGAATGAAGTGTGCCCAACCATGCACTAATTCTAGGCACATAATTATCATTGAACTCACACAGGCTGTCATTCCATAGTACCTGAATCAGTCATGCCCACCCATCCCAGGAATCATCATCTAGATTATGGGACCATCATTCCAGCCACTCGGGTCTGAATTCCATTCCACTGCATCCAAAATCCTGGTGCCCACACCGGCCTGTTCCCCCCCACCCCCAACAGCCTACTCCTCCGCACCCACCCGTGGATGCCCGCTGAAGCTGCTGAAAATAAAGCCCCTCCAACCACCAGCTCCTGCCTCCTGCTGCCCGCTGCCAAGGAGCCTGTCTCTCTTTCTCTCTGGCACACCTGCACAGACACAAGCCCTGCCCCTCCTGGGGGGCTGTCTGAAAGCTGAGACCCTGCTTCTGCCTGGCATGGCACATCTTAGGGTTAATACCTTAACTACGCTTCATGTGGTGCCAGGTGCTGCTGGTAGGGATTGCCAAGCTGTATGAGATTCTGCCAACTGCCAGCCAGAGCTTCAGCATAGGGGGATAAAAGAAATATTGGACATGTCAAACAAAGCTTGTAACAATAACAAATATAACATTTATTAACAGAACAACAAGAACAACAAGAACAACAACAACAGCAACAACATTATAAAACAAAAACTGAACATTTATATATATATACAAAAAAGGAAGCTTTACATAGTGCTATGTGGACCTGTACCCCGGAACATGGGGGATAGGCAAAATGGGTTCATGGTCCCTGGGGGTGGGCACATCCTGTGGCATTTGGTAACCTTTGTCCTTTTCAAATTGAACAGCCCCTGCCACGGCCTCCTGCCACTTTGTGACCGACTGCCAGTGGAACTCCACGCTTTTGATCACCGTCTGGAGGTACTGGGAGTACGCCTTGACCTGCCATTCCAATACCTCCAGATCCTTAAAGTGTTCCACCATTTGATCCTGCATATTTTTCAGGCTGTCCATGCAGTCCCTGGTGGGCCTCTCCACTCGGGCCCTAAAAGCCCTTACTGCGGCTGACATCTCCACGATGGCCTCCTCAGTGGAGCTGGAGGAGGGGGAAGGGGAAGGCCTTCGATGCCATCTCATCTGGCATGGCGGCTGATGTTCCACACGGGAAACGCCGGAGTCAGGCTGCTGCCTCACTCTCCTGCCATGCCGCTTTTCCACGTGGGCAATGAGCCCCGATGTGGTGCCCTCACGCTGCAGCCTGAACTGTTTGTGGCAGGTCTAAAGAGCATAAAAAGATAGGAACATAAGAAGTGCCATACTGTGTCAGACCAACGGTCTGTCAAGCCCTGCCAGCATTCCATCTCCACAGTTGGGTGGACTGGGTGGCCAATCTCTCTCTGCAAGGGACTTCCATTCCTAACAGGTCATAGGGCAATCTCAGTCACACCCATGCACACAAACACATGCCATGTACCTCCTGAGGGGCTGTCTGCTAGTTGAGACCCTGCTGCTGACAGAGCACATCTTTGGGTTAATAACTACGCTACATGGGGTGGCAGGTGCTGCTGGTAGGGATCGACAAGCTGTATGAGATTATGCCACCTGCCAGTCAGAACTTCAGCACATAGAGATAAAAGATTGGACAGGTCAAACGAAGCTCATAACAAGAAATACAACTTTTATTAAAACTATTTACATAACAACAAAACAAAAACAACATTCTAAAAACCAAAAGCAAACATTCAAATGAAACTTATAAATTAAACTAGGAGTCTCTGGGCCTGTCTCCCGGGACTTGGGGGAAAGGCAACAGCCATTCAGGCACAGCACAGGGCTGAGGGCCGGCCACCCGGGACTCTGGCAGCTCTTGGCCATGGGAGAAGGCAAAGTTCAGGGCCCCTTCCATGTCCCGATGTCACCTGGAGAGTGCCTGGTGGTACATTTGCAGGCGGTCCATCTCGGCGAAGACATACTGGCTGTACGCCTCCACTTTCTGCCTCTCCACCTGGACTGCCTGCAACTGCTCCACCAGGTGGTTCTCCATGATGGCTTCAAACAGCTGGACCTTGGCCATGAAGTCCCGGGTGTGCCGCTCCAACTGGGCCCGAAAGGCCTTAGTCTCCATATTCTCCAGGGCCCAGGGGTCTCCACATCAGGGCTGGAGGGGGGGGGAGGGCTTACATGTCATCATTTTTGTGTTGCCTTCCCCCCCCCCTTCTGCTGGCACTGAGGCTCCATGGCCACACCAGACTCCTTCCCTTGCCACCTCACTTTCAGGCCATGGGTGCGCTCGATGTGGGCGATGAGCCCCGATGTGGTCCCCTCCCTCCGCTGGTGGAATCTTTTCTTGCAGTGCTAAAAAGAGCAGAAAAAGATAGGAACATAAGAAGTGCCATACTGTGTCAGACCAATGGTCTGTCAAGCCCTGCCTGCATTCTGTCTCCACAAGTGGGTGGACTGGGTGGCCAATCTCTCTCTGCAGGGGACTTCCATTCCTAACAGGTCAGGTTGTAAGGCAATTCATTCCCTGTTGTTCCAGTCCCCATGCCATACCTTGCATGTGGCGATTCCATCGCCCTTGTAATAAAACCTCCAGACATCCGAGTTCTGGGGGTGTCACTGGCAGTGGTGACCTCCACCTATGGGGTCCTCCTTGGCCTGGCAGCAGTGCTGGGGCCAGCATCCGATTCCTCTCTGAAACAGGAACACATAAACAGCACCTAAGTAATATCATGCATTTATTTATTTATTTATTTTATTTATTTTATAAATTTATATCCCTCCCCTCCTGCAAACAGCCCAGGGTGGTTATGATGATGCCTCTAGTCCTCCATCCTTGGGGTGCTAGGGATGGCAACGGGAGATGTGACCCTGGCTGGCACATGCAAATCCTGACCTCCTTGTGGTGCTAGGTGATGCTCGGGATGGCAAATGGAGAGACCCTGGCTGGCACATGCAAATCCTGCCCTTCTTTCGGTGCGAGGGATGGCAATGGAGAGACCCTGGCTGGCATGTGCAAATCCTGCCCTCTTTGGGGCACTAGGGATAGCAACGGGAAAGATCCTGGCTGGCACGTGCAAATCCTGCCCTCCTTGGGGTGCTGCTAGGAAGGGATAGCAGTGGAGCACATGCAAATCCTGCCCTTCTTTGGGTGCTAGGGATGGCAACTGAAAAGACCCTGGCTGGCACATGCAAATCCTGCCCTTATTTGGCGGTGCGTAGGGATGGCAACTGGAGAGTGGAGAACCTTGGTAGCCTGGCACATGTTTGGGTGGGGGTGCTGCTCATGCTTGTGCCTGAATTCTGGAAGAGCCCCCCCCCCACTGCAGTACCCTCTCTCTCTATGGCAGACATCTGCTGCTACCCGCTGATGCCCACAGTTTGTGCCTGACAGATGCCCACCACCCATGCACCCACCCACATGCCCGTGAGTTCGGTCTAACGGATAGAGCCTTTCTTGTCCTCAAAGTAAAAAAAAAAGTTTACAAACCTGGCAGCACCTCCTGTGCCCGCTGTTTGCTCCTCATTAGAGGAGCCAGCCACCACCACCGAAGGTCCAGGGGCAGTGACCTCTTCCTCCTCCTCCTCCGAGAGCACCATGTTGACCCCCAGCCATGGAATTAACAAAGCAGTCTTCATTTTTTTTAAAAAAAAACAAGCAGCCAAACCAAAACACACAGTCACCCACCACACTCCAATACTCACCAGCCAGTCAAAACAACATAGCCAAACCAAATACAAACAGCCAAAACACATGAACCGAACAGCCAGCCAGCCAAACACACACTCTCTCGCCACACAGCTCTGCACGCACTCAAATTTACGGTTTATGACGCGATCACAGGATCTTGCGATACCTTTTTCCAGACCGAACACGACCGAACCGAATGGCCAAACCCAAACTCGATGAACAACCCAAACACCCAAACTGAATGCCCGAACTGAACTGAGATGAACTGAATGGCCGAACCCAAACCACAATCTATTCGCACATCCCTAGCGACCACCTAATAAACAAGCAGGTGGACATCCACTTTGTGTGACCTAATGTGAGATAATGTCTCATTTGTTTTCACCTATTCATGCATTTACTAACCAAAAAACCTCCAGAATAAGGAAAATTCAACTAACCAATGAAAAGCAAGGAAATGGATGATTTAGATTCTCACATACAGTGACTAACCTTCACTAAGGCTCTCGCCTTAATGCGCCCCACATGAAAATTAGGGGTGGGACTAATTTATATCCCACACTCTCTCAAGCGACTCAAGGCGGCTTACAACAAAAGGAAAAAAAAATACATTCCTGGGTGTATTCCCACACAGGGGGCCCAGCTCAATACAATATACAACTAACATAATATACTAATATAATTTAAATACATATTTATTGTCCCACTGATGCTCCACTCCACACCTCCCTCACAACGGAATAGGTCCCACAGCAATCTTTTCTGTCCCCTGCTGCCACCAGGGAACACCTGGCCAGCTCCACCCCTCTCTCACTAGGGGGGGAGCTCGCCACCATCTCTACATCAACAACCCACACAATCTATACCACATCACAGGGGATTGCCCCCTCTCCCCCCTGCATACCCCGAAGGACCCCAAAAGGCCGCACCCTTTGGCCGCGGCCCTTTGGCTTGCGGCTATCGTCCCCACGGCCACCGGCGCGTTCCCTTTGAAGCGGCTGGAGGGGTTTGTGTCCAAGTGGGAGGGGGGAGGGAAGCAGCCACAGTCACTTACAGTTCATCTTTCCCCCCCAGGTGTCATCTCCAATTGAGGCCATCCCTCCTGAAGCCCACTCCACAGCTCTGCTGCTGCCGCCACCACCGCCGCCAAGGATGGTAAGTGAGTGGGGCTCCTGGCCCCGCGGCCGCCGGCACGTTCCCTTTGAAGCGGCTGGAGGGGGGGGTGTCCAAGTGGGAGGGGGGAGGGAAGCAGCCAAAGCCACGTACAGTTCATCTTTTCCCCCCAGGTGTCATCTCCAATTGAGGCCATCCTGCCCGAAGCCTGCTCCACAGCTCTGCTGCAGCCACTTCCGCCACTGCCGCCACCAAGGATGGTAAGTGAGTGGGGCTCCTGGCCTCATGGCCGCCAGTGCATTCCCTTTGAAGTGGCTGGAGGGGTGTGTCCAAGTGGGAGGGGGGAGGGAAGCAGCCACAGCCACTTACAGTTCGTCTTCCCCCCCAGGTGTCATCTCCAATTGAGGCCATCCCACCCAAAGTCCGCTCCACAGCTCTGCTGCAGCCACAGCCACCGCCGCCAAGGATGGTAAGTGAGTGGGGCTCCTGGCCCTGAGGCCGCTGGCGCGTTCCCTTTGTGGCCATTGACTTCAATGGGAATGTTAAAAAGCCAATAAAAACAGCAATGTTAAAAATTCGATATTGCTGATACCGACAATTATCGGTATTATCGGATTAATCCGATACCACCCGTTATCAGCATTATCAGATTAATCCGATACAGATAGTCCCACCCCTAATGAAAATACTCTACAAGAAACCAAACACCAGAAAGCAACATCTGAAAACACATCATTAATATCCAATAAGTAACCAAAAATCAAGCCTGTGTCCACACACCATCCTACAAGCTAGCATCCCAATAGCAAACAACCAGAAAACATACAACCCCACAACCCGAGAAGACACTAACCCACCCAAACAGAACAGACACCATGAAGAAGAGAACAGAACCCCACCCAAAAACAACAGAGATAACCATCAGGGAAAACACACAGCTACACATGAGGGAGAACTCACCAACCAGTAACCTCCAAAGAGCAGAGAAAGAACAGAAAGAGTGCTTAATCATCCTTTATCTTTGCTGATTAGTCTGTTTTCATGTGGGGTGAGTTAAGGCAGGAGCCTTAGTGAAGGTTAGTTACTGTATGCGAGAGTATAAATAGTCCATTTCCTTGCTTTTTGTTGGTTAGTTGAATTTTTGTGAGACTCTACTGATACCTTAGTCTGGTGGTTTTTTGATTAGTAAATAGAACTGTAAGCCTTAGTTGTCCGTTTCCTTGGTTTTTAGTGTTTAGTTGAATGTTTGTGAGGCTCCACTAATTCCTTTTTGTGGAGGTTTTTTGGTTAGTAAACTGCGAGCCTTAACTGTTTTCTTAAATCCAAGTTTTTTGTTGGTGAATTTCCATTCATTTTCTTTTTGTGCTATAATTTTTCTATGGTACAGTTTTTGTTTCAGTTGTTTCGGTTGTTCAGTTCTTTTTCCTTGTGCAACAAATTTGATTTCTGTTTTTGCTGGTATTGTAGTCCTCTACAGAGAATGCAATCTTTTGGGGTTTTTCTCTGCTGCTGCATTGTATGTTATTTATTTCTTACATTTCTTACATTTACATTGAGGAAAAGAACATCCTTTAAACTAGAAACAACCCTGTGTCTTGCCAGTAACTGTACAGTAGTATCCCACCAGCTTATTGAATGGGTTTTTTCTTTATGTGAATCTTGTAGTTTAGTAATTCCCGAGGCCTCCCAATTTGAAATTATCCTGGTTAGTTTAAAAACCCTACTGCATTGTCATTTAAATGGAACATTGTATTGTCAGGAATGGGACATAGCCTACCTCACTGTGTGTGTTTGCTGTGTTGGTTGGTGTCTTGGGGTGTGTTTGTGACTGTGTTGGGTAGTCAGAGTCTGTGTTTCTTGTAGGGAGGTGTGCGTGTGCGTGTGCGTGTGTGTGCTGTGCTAAGTGCTGTGAGATGTATCTGTGTGTGTAGTGCTGTGAGCTTGTAGTACTGGGTGGTGTGTGCACAGATGGTGTGTGTACAGCAGACAATATGTAATGTCACCCAAGCACAATATGTACTATAATCCAATTGTGAGCAACTCCTCAGAGGTGGGTGGAAGACACTATGGCAGGAAGTGTCCCACACCCCTTGGTTACTTGTGGATGATCCTTCTCAGAATGAAGGTTGGACTAGAGTCCATTCCCCACTGCAGCCCCTCGGCCCTGCTCCCCCCCTCCCCCCAGCACACACACACACACACACACACACACACACACACACACACACACACCCGCACTCAACCAAAAGGTTGCCCTATTGGTTTCTCCTGGAAGGAAG
>QEPC01014205.1:617839-669586 GCA_003113815.1 Sphenodon punctatus
ATCGCGAACGAACCGAACGCCCGACCATGAACGTATGACCTGCCTGAACAACTGAACACGAACGGCCGAACGCGAACGCCACCGAACCGAACGGGCGAACACGAACGCGAGGTACGACCGAATGACCGAACACGAACACACGAACCGAATGCAGCCAAACCGAACCGCCGAACACGAACACACGAATCGACCGCGGCCGAACCGAACGGCCGAACACGAACCGCGATCTGTTCGCCCATGCCTAGTACTCTAGTCCAACTGTCATACTTTCCGTAGGCAATGTAAAACCTGGTTCTTCCACCGTGTTTTCCCAAGGGAGATGGGGTGGGTGGGTTGGATTAGGGAGGGGCAGGGGGTTGAATAGTTTTTATTGGATTTTAATTGTATTTGATGTTATTTGTTTTAAACTGTTTTTAACATGTTAGGCACCCCAAGATGCTTTTAGCAGGAGGGGGCGGCATACAATTTTTATTACAAATAAATAAATACATTTTTTAAAAGAATTGCGCGAAAGTCACTAAGGGGTGTGTGGAGGAAAATGCTTCCTACCATAGTGTTTTCCACACACCTCTGGGCAAGTTGCACGCGATTTAATTACAGTACATATTGTGGCTGAATGACAGTACCTATTGTAGTCGAGTCTTAGATTAGTCCTGTGCCCAGGGCAAGAGAGAAGAAAGGTGGGGAAAAATAAAATGGTGTCTCTGACGTATTTATGCAAATGTAGAGGTGGGCTGCAGAACTGATCTCAGACCAGACTCAGATCACAGACCACAACAGACTGATCTCCGATCACTGATATAAAATTCAGGAGTATAATGATCCTTGGATCTTCCCCACCCCCACCCCTCTGCCGCAAGCTGCTGGCACATAGTCAGTGATGTCAATATCACCAGCCTCTGACACGGCCATAGAACACTGTGACTTCTCACGCACATTGTATCAGCACAGGCACTCCATCGTTCCACCCATAGCCATGGGATTTTAAACAGCCTAGAAATAAGGAACCCTTTCACCTCAAGCCTAACCAATGGCAACAGCAGAAAAAGGACCCAAGGGATGAATTTTAAATCAATAACACTCTGCTTTCTAAAGCACTACCACACCACAAACCTGGTCAATATTCACCAAAAATGAAGGGGAAAAATATAAACCTTTTCTCTTCAAACCGCTATAACTTTTCCATTTCCTAACTGATTCCCTTCAAAATTGCACAGATTCAACTCCTTACCCAAGACACCCTTCATGCACAATATCAATGAAACCATAGAGCACAATATCCCAAAATAAAACCTTTTAGAATGTTAGTGGCTTATAACAGGGAGTGCTGCTCTCCTTAACTATAGAGGCACTCTCACGCCTCTATAATAAATATTTACAAGGGTGTTCCTCTGCGCCCTTTGCAATGTGGGAAATAGAACAGGAAATCAGAGAGTGGGGAGGAACCTGTGAAATACAGGGAAGCAGCAGTTGTGTGACTATCGCTAGGGGACAGTACAAACACACATTAAAAAATACTGACAAATTCAATTACAAGAAGGCTGATGTGCAAATGAGTCTGAGGCTGCTTGCAGTCTGATCACGTATGCAGGGATGGATTTTTGAGCTCTGCAATGCATGATGGAAATTACGCTAAAAGCAGGCTATACCTCCCTGCACACCAGCGGAGACTCCAGAGATTACTCCTAATGTGATCTCCACTCCTGAAAGTTCCCCTGCCCCTGGGCCTGCACTCATCTGCAAGTGGCCTCAAGCTCAAGACATACAGTGTTCTCAAATGGACGCGAGGCTGCTCACCTCCAGGGGTGCACCCCCACATCTGCCCACTCCAACCCCCACCTGGATCCAGATCAGATGTACCCAGCGGGTTCCACGGCCCATGATCCACCTACGTCCCCCCCCATCATAGACTTGTGGGACAGAGTGTTTGCAGCACAATGGTGCTGCCTGAGGTGACGCCCAGCTGGAAGTGGAGCAGCAGCGTGGGTCCATGCATCAGATGGACAGCTGTTCCACTTCAAGCCAGTGTCCCAGTTTTGTCCAGCCTGCTCCGCACCTGCTCCACCTGCTCATCTAGAGGGGTGCCTTTAGATGGACAGGTCACCCTGGGGTGAAGTGGGCTTGCGTGGCCAGTACCGGGACAGCACGTCCATCTAAAAACACGCATAGATTACCAAAAGAACTTAAGCATAGCGTAAAGAGGCATTTTATTTAGTAGGCAAATAAAAGTAGTTTTAGTGGTTTAGTAGTTTAGTTTTATTTAGTAGACGAGTAGTAGTTTTTAGGTCTATCCTCGCCTAACTCTAAATGGGTCCATGCTCTGTGGATCCTGCATGCGCATGTGTGCCTTTTCCTCATGACACAATGTGCCCGCTATGGAGGTGAGTGAGATTTGTGTAGAGGTGCACGCAGGTTCCTCAGGGTATGGGATTGGCCTCAATGAGTATCGAAAATCACTGATCTAACCCATCCCTTTCCTATGATAACACAACATCAATTACTATCTGAATGTCTTCTCTAAGCTTCATTGCCAACCAAGGTCTTCCTTCTGAGGCCCCTCGCCGCAGAAGGGCTCCTAGCTTGATATCCTGGCCTCAGCTTTTGAGTTTCACCTTCCATCATGACTAAGCCGAACTTTAACAGCTATATGCAAGGTCCTAACCCATGTTAATGAGGAGGGTTGAGCAGTAGAACTCTGGCACTTGCTTGCATGTCTTAGCTCTGATCGCTGGCATTGCGCTTGCCTTTTAATGAGGGAAAACAGTGTAAGCCTGTAAGATTTTAATACATACTGCCTCTCTGGATAATGTGGAGGGTGCAGATAATGGTCACGATGACTTTCAGTTCAAGTACCCTTTTGTGGCTGACAGTCTCTGTGTTACAGAGATTTAATGGTATGTACCACTAGCAGCATTGTCTAATGAATGAATAGTTAATGAACCTCCATTAATCCCCAGAAGTGTCCTGGTTTAAACCATTAGACTATTATTTTAATAAGGTGTTTTCTAAAACTGAGGAATTAAAGCAAACACGACAGGGCTTTGAAGCTGAATGACTGCTTGCAGCCCGGTAAGAAAAAGAAAGCAGAATTATTAATTGAGAGACATATAAAGCTCAGCCTGGGAAGGAATCCATACAGAGGAACCGAAGCTTTGATTTCTTCCTAGTGTTCCTTGCTTCAGAAACAAGCAATCTGTGTTGCCGAAATAAGAGAGTTTCAACTTTTAAAACCTGAAGGTGCAGGAGATGATCAATTGTTAATCATGCTGTCTTTTTGCCCTGACTTTTCAAGGCAGAAAAACTGTGAGAGACCATTCTTTATGGAGACTGAACAATTAGGTACATATATTTCAGTTGATTTGGGTTGGCACAGAGGTTTTTGTGTGTGTTCGTATCAGGATCTTGGCCAACCAGCATGGGGACAAGGCAGAGGTGCCTGAGGCTCAGTCTTTGGTAATGGAAGCTATTATCTAGCTATTTGGAATACCTTTCTTTCCTGGCATCTCTTGACCTTATATTATCCAGTCCAATCAGGGAACCAGGCAGGTCTTCCAAATCATTGGCTTTAGTGGCTAGAGCTGAAATGTTTATTTGCCGCAAATGCTGTTTTTGTCTAAAGCAGCCCATTCACCACTTTCTTGACAATTCAGGAGCACTTACCCATTCACTCAGGTTTCCATTCAGTGTTTTTGGAAGCTGACAACAAAATTGGTGCCAAAAGTGATGATGGCAGTGACATAAAAGTGTCATAAGAGTGCAAAAAAGTGCAGAATATCAAAATTCACTGATGGAAACACTGAAAGGGGGAATGGGCGAAAGGAATCTCTACCATGAAAAATAGCACAACTGTTCAACAAAGTTCCTGATAGGATGAAAATTCATGTTCTGAGAATGTCTGCAGTGCTTTCACACCAGCTCCATTGGTGGCCAGGAGAGGTGAGATAAATGTTCAAAGCAAAGATATGATCTATCAATTTCCGCCACTTTGAGCCAAATCCGATGAAAATGGATATTCATCATGTTTCATTTAGGTAACCTCTTCAGATAGTTTGGTTTCTAGCTGTTCTATTTATTTATTTATTTATTTATTTATTTCAAAAACTTATTACCCCGCCCCTCCTACCACAGGCAGCCCGGGGCAGCTTACAACAATAAAAAACAATTAAAACAATTAAAACACATTAAAAAGAGGAAACCGATAAAACAACCGCCCCCTACCTCCCACCCCTTACCGCCCCCTACCTCCCACCCATCACCCCTCTCCTCCGCCAAATGCCTGGCAGAACATTGAGTTGTTTAGCTGATTACACATGTAGACTAGAACTAAATAGCAGCAAAAAATATTACTGAACAAACCAAATAACTGAATAATCAAATAAACAGAAAACGCAAATATCCATTTTTGATGCAGATATTATTCGGATGGTTCAGAATATCGGAGTAGTACCCATAAATACAAAACCACTAATTTGTTTCATTATTTGAGGCCTGGAGGTTCAGTGGGAGCTGGCCCTTATACAGGGGATAGAGTTCTGCTGCTTTGCTAGTGCAGCCTGGTGCCAGCTTAGCCAAAGGTGAAAATTGTCCTCTATCCTTTAAAGTCAATGGCTCAGCTCTTATTGGTTTTAATGGCTCTTGCTTCTGGAGTCAGCTAATCTAGATTCAAGTTCTGTCAATTCTCTATGGTTTCTTGCTTGCTTTAATCATACTGCTGCTTTAAATATTAATTGTACCAAGGGTTGTAGGTGGGCATCCTTAATGGTGGATATTCAATTCAGTGCAACTTTGTCTTGCAAATTCTTGTGTCCAGAAGGTCTTAGAGAAAGCTTCAACTTCAGTGTCAGTGAATTAAGCTATAGGGCAGGGGCAGGAAACCTGTGGCCTATGATTCACTTCTGGCCTGACCCCTTTCAATCATCTAGTTCATGGCAACTTCCCGTATCTTGCAGTGCAGCCTGCCTGCCTTTTTTGCTTAGCCCTCTTGGAAGCGCCACTGTGAAGGTGAGAAAGGGAAAGCTATTGCAGACTGGGGGACATGCCCTTGCAGAGGACTCCTGGTGTTGCTGAGTCCCCTCCAGCATGCTCTTGGATGGGACTCTGCCCTCCCTCCCTCCACCCCCATCGACCGCAGAGCACACCTTGCTGGGGGTGTACAATTCATTTTCATTTTGTTTAGTTTCTGAAATGAGTGAAGTCCCATTCATTTTAGCAACGTTGAAATGAAAATGAATGAATTAGAAAACAAATGAAAATGAAAATGAATGAACTTTAAAAAGTAAAAATGAAAAGCGAAATGGAAATCGATGAGGTCCCTTCTACACACCCCTACTCCCTGCTGCTCTTCTCCCCACCTCTTGATGCTGCTGCCCAAATGTGTGTCTATCTCACATTTCTCCTGCCCCTGAGCAGTGATCTCTGTAAGCTGACACCCTGCCACACTTTGGAATGCTTTCCTATGCTGAAGTCAGGGCCTGCAGCTCTTCTTCTTCTTCTTCTTCTTCTGCTTCTGCTGCTGCTTCTGCTGCTGCTGCTGCTGCTGCTGCTAGTCTGTATGATGATTGTGTGTGTGTCTCTCTCATATCTTTTCCCCCCTAGGGCATTCTCTGCAAGCTGAAACCCAACATACTTTGGACAGCATGTCTCCCCTGCCAGTCCCTGCTGCTTCTCAGTGCCTGCCTGCCAGTGTTTAAATTTCTGCCTCCTGGGGGCACCACCATCTTCTCCTATGCTAGTGTCTTGAGTGCCTGGTGCCCACTGCCTGCTGGTGTCTGCTCTGTCCTCTGCCCACCTGCTGCATGCCAGTCTGTCTCAGATATTTCTACCCCCCTGGGGCAGTCTGTGCAAGTTTGGGGGACGGCAAAGTGTCATAGAAGGACAATAAAACAGCTATTTAAAGGCACTGAATCCCTGCCAAGTGATTCCATTGATTTCAATGGAGAAAAAATGAAAAACAAAAACCAATGAGTTTAAAACAAAAAACCAAAAATAGATTTTTAGAAATGAAAACAAAAGAGGAAATGAAAATGAATGAACTTTTAAAAACAAAAATGAATGAGGTCCCTTCTGCACATCCCGTGACCCTGCATGGACACATCCTTTGCAGAATGCTGTGCACTGGGACTACACACTGAGATTAGTGCTCTTTGGGGGGCATAACCCTAGCCAAAACCATTCTGCAGGGGATGGTAAACCACCCAAAAGAGCACTCCCAGTGTGCCTGCCCCTTCTCCACCCCGCCAAATGCTCTGGCCCATGGAGCTCTCAAAAACTTTCCACCCTTGCTTTATGTGTAGCTATGATACAAGGCAACAAATTATTTCAAACAAATAATACATTTTGAGAAACTTATAACTTTTTCATGGACAATTTGCTTATGGACAAGCAGGCAACGATTGTCCAATTCTTGGCTATGAATTATTCATCCAATTATCCTGCAGATGGAAGTAGGATTATAAATCTGATTATCAAGTATTCTAACCACTAACCCTTGGCAATACGATGAAACAGACTTATCATGGGGAATCTGTCCGTCAGTGGGAAGTTTCCCTGTGAAGTATTTCAAAGGACCTGTATTTGACTTCAAGTCATCAGCCAATAAATAAAGAATGGCTGGAGGGTGGCACTTTGTTTTATCAGCATCAAGATCAGGGAAAGGAATGCAGCGTGGCAGAACCAAAGTTTTTAATACATTCCTTTCTTCTCTTAACACAACATGCTTAGACTAGGTCACTCTACTTATTCTTTTGACAGCCGACCAAAGCAGGGTTTGGAGTTTTGACGCCGAATCTTTAGCACAATGGATCCGATCCTGTTCACCCATTAACTTTAAATAGGAGTTTGAGGCACTTAGCACTTCAAAGGAGTAGGGCCCTAGCGAGAATGTTATAGATGATTTTCTCCCCTCTGTACAGATAAATCAGTGGTTGGGGAAAACTCATGTCTTTTTATTCATTTGCAAGTTGACTACAATGAGACAGCTACAGCAGGGCTTTCCCCCACATTAGTGACCTAGAAAGAGTTATCTGTAAATGGCCAGGAGATAATTTGATCGTCATGCTGTGTTAGTGCGGCGCGCCTACTGTCAAGCAGGGAAATTTTAGTTTAGAGGACCTGATAAAGAGACTATTACTGTATCTTTCAGGAACTATTGTACTGCAATTTATTTCACATCCAAGCAAGGAAAATGAACAGATTCAAGCCATCAGTGGGCCCAAGATGAACATGATTTTCATTACTGGAAAACATGAAACCATAGCGACTAAGGCTGCTTTCCCACAAGGCTGCTTACCCAACCTTTGGCACCGCGGGACCATGTGCTATTCAAATGTAGAGCCGCTTCCATTTCCTGGGAAAGGAGGATGTGTGGCTCTCCCTATAGCAAGCTCGCAAATCAGACAGGGTGTGATTTCACTACCCTGTCCAATGGGCGAGCTTGCCATTGGGAGATCCGCACTTCCTCCTTTCCCATGACATTGGAGTTGGTATACATTTGAATAGCACATGGTCCCATGGCACCAAACGCTGCTCCTGGGAAGGGAGTTTACGTGAAAAGTTTACTCGTGGGAAAGCAGCCTAAAGCTGTGCATTTGGGTTTTGACAAAACCCAAAAAACCCAGAATAAAACAGAAAAAAAACACATTTGTGTATTTGGGTATTTATATTTGTGTATACTAGGTCTGTGTATTCGGGTTGCAAGGAAACCCAACATTTCCCAAGAAACATATCCAAGGTCTCTAACTGAGCCTCCCAAAATTGCAGCTCATAACCAGCTTGGAGCTGGGCTACTCTCTGACTATTAGCATAGCTGCCTTCTTGGGGAGCGTGTAGTGAGCCCTGCCTTCCTGAAAGGGCTGTATCAGAACTGCAGTCTCCAGCACTGCAGCTGGGCCCAGCCCATCCAGGGAGAAATGGCGAGTCCTTGGTGACCTCATTTCCCCCACCCCTCCCCAAGCCAGCAAACCCTCCCACAAACCAATGAGTCCCTTGAGACAGCCCTATATCCTCTTCCTACCTAGGAATCCCACTTTCCATAAGCCAATGACTCCCCTCTGAGTCAGAAACCACTTCTTTCTTTCTCAACCCAGAACCAACCCTTTCCCCTCCCCAAGCCACCAATCTCTCTTAAGCCTAGTCCCATTTAGGGATATGCGAACGCGGTTCAGACATTCGAAGTTTGGCCCGAACTCAACCAGTTCAGATGCCCAAACCAGATGCCCGAACTGAACGCGGAACCCCCCGAACAGTTTGGCCGTGTTTGGGCGTGTTTATATGGGAAAAACTTGGCTGGCAGGCCCAGTGGAGTGGGGGCAGCTGAAGAGCAGACGTGCTAGTCCCAGGGGTGGAGAGAAGCTTCGACTAGCAGCAAGCCTGCGCAATCACCATCCCTCTTTTCCTCAGACAACTGGCTTGGCAGTCTGCGACTGGCCATGGGCTAGGCTGCACAGAGCCAATGGGGCTTGTGGTAAGGCGGGTGCAGCAAGTAACGAAAGTAATTTCCCTCCCCCCCTTCCAATTCGTTCTGAGCTAGCCACTGATCCTGTCAGTAAGCGTTTTCAGAATTCTCTCTCTCCCAGCAGTTTGTGTTCCTCCTAATCCATTGCCATCCTTCTCCTATTTCACCCATTTCCACACATTTACCTCCATAGTTTCATTTATTTAGATTAGATTAGATTAGATTAGATTAGATTTCTGTGTTATTTTTATTTTTTACTCCTCCCTGTGTTGTTTCTCCCTTCCCTCCATTGAATCCTTCCCTCCTTCCTGTATATATTCCATCCTTGATTCCCTACCCCTGTTTTTGGATTTATTTAGAATAGGATTAGATTGATTTAGGTTTCATTTCAGCTTTGTACCCCTCCCTGTGTTCTTTGTTGTGAGCTGTCTGTGTTACCCTCCATCCGTGTAGATAGATAGATAGATAGATAGATAGATAGATGTAGGAGTTAGCTTAGTTATAGAGATAGATAGAGATATTGTGTAGTGATTCAGATTTAATGATTTATAGTGTGTTTGTAGGACTAGGCCTTTGTAGATATTAGATAATATTCCATTTAGTTCCATAGTTTTAGAATACTTAATAGCAGTTAGAATTAGTGTAGCTATATATAATATTATATTCTAAATTTGAATAAATAAATAAGGAGAGGCCAGTCTGCTTCCTGTAAGGTGGGCAATGGGGCACATGGCAGATGTGGCAGGGGCCATGCCAGCAAAGTGGCAGGCATCAGCATCAACTTGAGCCCATTACCACGCCCTAAACTGTACATGCCTGATTTTGGGAGAGAGGCTTCAGAGGCTCCCAGCAGTGGCACTAGGGGTGTGGTTCGGCATCACCTCCTGCCAGCATCCTCCACTGTGACACAGGGCACTGGAAGGTCTGCAGTCCAGGAGACTGCAGCTGTCTCTGCTGTGGCTTCAGGAGCAGGTGCAGGTGCTTCAGGGTCAGATGTTCATCATGGGCCACCAATGTCCCCCATTATTCATGTGATCCCTAGCAGTCCAGGGCTGGTGGATCACACCTTGGCTGCTAGAGGCAGGGCCCAATCCCAGGGCAATGGCAGCATGGAGAGAAGCAGCAGTATCAGCAGCAGCAGCCAGCTGAAGCCCAGAAGTGTCAGTGCACCATGGAGGACCTGGGTTGTGGGCAGCTGCCAAATCCATCAGCACCTGCAGGATGTGAAGGGCGGTGTGGTTTTCAACTGAAAGTCATGTGCATGTTGGGGGAAATGATTATGCTCAATGGGCAGCCCATCTCAGTGGTCAGGAATATGGGGTTTAAGTGCCTGATTGCCTTCCTGCCCCCCAGTTTAAGCTGCCCTCACGCACCACCCTGAGTCAGACTGCCACCGATGCCTGGCAGCCTGAAATGTCTGGCCAAGTAGGGGTGCCAGCCATCAAGCCCTGGCCGGGCCTCTGCTGTTGCTCCGCCAATGTCTGGCAGCCTGCAATGCCTGGCCAAGGATGGGTGCCAGCTGCAGTTACTGTGCCCTGGAAATCCAATGCCTGCTGCTGCTGCTGCTGCTGCTGCTGCTGCTGTGCCATGGGTACTGTGGCCCAACAATCTAATTTCTGCTGCTGCTGAAGCTGCCACTGCTGTGCCACAGGTACTATGCCACAGCAATCGAATGTTTGCTGCTCCTGCCTCTGCTGATGCTGCCTCTGCTGTGCCATGTGCTCTATGCCCTGGCAATCCAATGGCTGTTGCTGCTGCTGCTGCTGCTGCTGCTGCTGCTGCTGCTGCTAGTACTGCACATCAGTCATTTGGTCCTTGCTCTTGTAGACAGGCATAGCTCAGATGAGTGTGCCAGCAGGCAGGGGCTGGGTGACCATGAGATTCACCACCGGGCAAGGCTTGCCCAATTTTCAGTAGAGCTTCTTAAGATCGGTTGAGTATGATGCCAGCCTGCAACACCAAGCCAAGTAGGGGTGCCATACTGTCCATACCGCATAACACTTCAGTGACAGGTGTCATACTACAGAACACCCACTCATGGCTACGCACAGAGTGCTCGCCAAAAATCCAGGCAGCCTGCAATGCCTAGCCAAGTAAGGGTGCCAACCACCAAGCCCTGGCCGGACCTTTGCCACTGCTCCACCGATGCCTCGTAGCCTGCAATGCCCGGCCATGTAGGGGTGCCAGGCCAGCCACCAAGCCCCAAGCCTTCCCAGCCTCTGATGCTGCTGCTGCCGCTGGGTCTCAGATGGCCAGCCATGCCCTCACAGGCACCCCCAGGGGCCAAGCGCCAAGTCTGCCTACCCAGGCAACCCGGAGTGTCAAGCCCCAAGCATTCCTGTTCTCTGCTGCTGCTGCTGCTGCTGCTGTGTCTCCAATGGCCTCCCATACCCTCACAGGCACCCCTGGAGCACCCCAAGTCTTCAGGCGGCTGAATTTTCTGAACATTTGGGGGGAGTCCCAACTCCACGGGACCAAATCCATGAACCCAAACTAAGTTTTCTGGCTGAACGGCCAAACATCCAGACCCATTCTGTTTGCACATCCCTAGTCCCATTACCCCCAAGTCAGTGACACCCCTAAACCAGGTCTATGCCCCATTCCCCCACCCAAAAGCCACCAATTTCTTTCCCTGAGCCAGTGATCTCCCTGAGCCAGAACCATGCCCATTCCAGCCTCCCCAAGCTAGCAACCTCCCCACCAAGCTAGCCATATTCTCCACCCTCCCCCAAACCAGTTCCCCCCTTTTTACATTGGTAGCAGATTTAACAACAGTTTTGAATGCATTTTCCTTTCCTTGTTGTCCTGCCAAACTGGCAAAGCCTCACTAGGGATGTACGAACACAAGTGGGTTTGACGTTCGGCCTGTTCGGGGTTGAGCCGAACCTGAAACCATTCAGTTCGGCCTGTTTGGCCCAAACAGGTTTTGGGGGGTGAATCTGTTCGGGTGGGGGTCCCAATTTTCCCTCCCCCTTTTCCCCTCCAGGCTGCACGGGTGGAAGGGGTTCTGGGGAGTACCTCCCCCCCTTCCCAGGCTCATAATTTTTTTAACCCCACCATCCCAGGGATCGCCCTACCTTGTGGTGCCGTGGCTCCAGCCCCGGGTCCGGCATCAGCAGGTCCGGTGGCAGAACCGGTGCTGCCACCACCAAACCCACTGCCGCTGCTGCTTCTGCTGCCAGACCCGAGGCCAGAGCCCTGGCACCACAAGATAGGTCAGACTCTGGGTCTGGCAGTGGCAGCGGTGGCAGGTCCAGCGGGTCTGGTGGAGGCGGCACTCCGGAGTGCTTTAGGCCACTACTAGGCCTTACGGTTTGACCCAGAATGCCTAGTATCAGCCTGAAGAACTCCGGAGCACTGACACCTCCAGAACCACTGCTGGACCCGCCACTGCCGGACCCGGGGCCAGAGTCCCGGCACCACCAGGTAGGGCGATCCCTGGGGTGGGGTGTTAAAAAAAAAATTACGAGACTGGGCAGGGTGGGGTGGTGGTCCTCCCTGGCACCCCTTCCACCAGTGCAGTCTGGAGGAGGAGGGGGGAGGGAAAACCAGGTTCCTCCCTGCCCCCTGCGCACCCGCCCGAACCAGTTCGGAACCCAAACTTTGTTCGGCCAGTTTGGGCAGGGGGCAGTTTGGATTCAGGGTGTTTACGAATGGTCCAAACACCCCGAGTTCAGGCTGAACCCTGAACCCCCGAACTGCGTTTTCACATCCCTAAGCCTCACTGCACTTCTGTGCCAAAATAACGCAGATGCAGGGACATATGTTCAAAGCATTTTCACCATAGTTGCCAACATGGGGAATACAGCAAACACAGGTAAAGTTAAAAATACAAATAACTGCAAACAATACAGATACAAATACTTAACCCTGTACACAGCCCTAATGGTGACATTTGCATATGTACAGTCAAATGTTGCTACAATAAATTCTGTTTATTTAATGAACTCCTGTTTACACCAATTCCAGCTTCAAAGTTTTTCTATTGATTGCATATATTGCCAGACTGTATTAGCGTGCACACCATGATATAATGAATATTTTCAGTAGTCCCATGGGAATTTGGGAAGATAAACTTTTCTCTCTTTTTCTTTTTCTTTTTATACAAACCAACCACTGACCAACACCATGGGAAACTGTTAACATTTAGTTTAAATAGCTGGAAAACTTCCTAACAGCAATGGAACCATGCTGGATATTTTCAAACAGAGGCCAGATAGCCATCTGTTGGGGATATTGTAGCTGTAGCCGTCCTGTATCCTAGCAGGGGGTTGGACTAGGTGACCCTCGAAGTCCATTCCAGCTCTAAGATTCTATGCTCCTACGATCTAGGGTGCTTCTACCATATATAATCCTGGGTTGCCTACACGGTAGATCCATTTAAATGCCATGGAAATTGCTACCAGGTGGCAGCCCCAAGGCAAAATCATGGCACTGCTGTGATGGGTTCCCATGATGACTGGAAGCAACCTAATACAACGTCAAGTATGCTAGAGGCAATCAAACTACTGGATGTTTTATGAGATTTTTTTTTCAGTCTCAAAGTTACCATCCCTTCCAATGAGAAATCAGCGGGAGCTGGGAAACTGCTGTGCAGTAAATGAATTTTGGATGGACTGGGGTACGTTTCTTTGGGGTGAAGAGAACACTGAAGAAAAAGTATAGAGCAGGACTGAAGGAATACCATTCTTGGCTTTTGGGGACAGCTGACTTAATAAGCGTTGCTAGGCAAGATTACATCATCCTTGGATTGGATCTGGGCAAGGAACCACAGTTCTCATTAAAGTTGTCCGTGAAGAAAAACTAATAAAAAGTCAACACAAAAGCCAGACAGAAGCTACATCTAGAGTTTTATTGGTCTTCATGCTTAACGGGCTGGCTTCTGGCATTCCTTTCTGAACAATCAGTTGACTATGGTCACTGGTCACCAAATACAGTTCAGTCATATAATGTTGTGCTGTGGAATACTGATTCCTCCTCCGCACAATTGCTTGGGGTTACTTAGTATTACTGAGCTAGTTCCCCTTTCCACCTCTCCACACTCGCAAGAAATATTTTATGACCCCATAAACTAAGTTATCTTGTTTCTTTGAGGCTATTTTCCATGGCCATTTTATTCCCCCTCTCTTTGTCACCCCTCCCTATCTACCACTTTCCTCTTGTTTTATGTTGTTTTCAGCTTTTATTGGATGCTAAGGAGTAAAATGTAAAATGGACCATCAGTGGAGAGGGCTATAAAGACAAATATACCTTTAATGTACTAGGAGTGGAGAAGTAATAGTACTTCCTCCTCTGCCACCAATGAAAGAGAATAAGTCCTTTTATTATTTCAGTGCCTTCTAAAGTGGGTATCATTCAAGTTATCTCAGCGTTTCCATTATAGGAGTCCGTTTTCCTAGCTTTACAGAATTTGTCATACAAATTCACACTGGAGTGTAACTTGGCATTGATGTATTATACTAACCACCATTCAGATAGCTGGGGTAAGGATGCTTCTACACATTACAGTAAACCCATAGTGTCTCCCCTCTTGTATACACTGACATGGGAATGACATTTTCATGTCATGACCCTCCTTGCTATCTCCTCACTTTCAGTAAATCACTGATCCCTGAATTCCCCCCTGTCAAAGGTGTGTGTGTGTGTGTGTGTGTACGAAGGGAGAAAAAGAGCTTCTGGATGCATAATCATGCAGGGAAAAGCTTGTGTGTGCAGGTGCATGGGTGCGAAATCTTATGACACTTGTTTGTTTTTGTAAGCAAACACCAGACTGCCAATTGTTACAGGGGCAGAAAGAGGGCAGGGTCATGGTGGGACCTACATTTTATTTTTGCCCTGGGTCCTGCAAATTCTAAGCTTGGTCCTCTCACTCTTTTCCCACCTAAGATTTACTGCAGGCAGGGGGTTCCTTGCTTCCTACCAATCAGCTGATGGCAAGGAGCAATGAATCCCTTCTGGTAGTGATTTAGTGCCCACAGGGCTGAACTGACCATAACAGGCCATTCATATCGGCACTGAAACACTACTGGGAAGGGTTTTCCATGCCCAATAGCAGCATTTTCTGGTCTCTTTCCAATGGCGGTTCTGCTGGTAGGGATTCCTTGCTCCCCACTGATCTCCAGAAACTGGAGCAGCCACTCTGGAGTTTGGTTCCCATATAGCCAGAGTAACTTGTGGAACTGGTCCCCTGCAGCAGGCCCAGTCAACCAGAGCTGATTCCCATCAGGCAACAGTCCCTCCTGATTCATCTACAGGAATCTCGAGCATCTCCAGCAGGCAGATCACAGGAAGCTGCTGCCAGCAGAACTGTGGGTGCTCCCTAAGTGTGATGACCAGGCATGGGTGGGTCATGCCAAGTGGCAAGAGTAGGATTGGAACTCAGTAGAGTTGGTGCAGGATCAGAACTATGGTAGTCAGATAACCAAACCAAGAAAATCATCAAGCAGTCAGAAAGGAGCACACAACCCTAACTGCAGAGCAATTTACTTATGTAGTAACCTGGCTCTTTAGCTGCTGTGAGTCAGTATAACTCCAGACGTGGGAATGCGGTTATGCCAGTTTATAGTAGCACACTGATTTTTAATAGTCTCTGTTATACTCAACTTTTTTTTTTTAATAACCCTCCCAAAAAACCCACAACATTACAGTGCAGGGCACACAACCATGTACTGCAGCTTTTATGGACCTGCTTTGCATTCAGCATCAAAGAGCCATGCTATGCATGTGTCTATTATTAATATACACTCAGATGTGTAAATAGCTTTAATATGGCTTACTTAGAACATGCATTCAGAATATTCTGGGGATAATGTTCCTGGCAAGCAATGCATGCAGAGCATTAAATGGATTTGAAGGTTTGTTAAATACGAAAGCCATGCTGAACAGTGCACAGGAAGACTGTTATAGCTACACTAGTATTTAGAAGTAGTTACAATGGTTTGAAAAAGCTGTAGTTCTGGGTTTTCCATGGGCTTTACCATTGGTATACCTATTTAGGAGGGGCAGTCCCTCTTTGGGTTACAAATTCCACCATTCCTCTTTGAGGAAGCCAAAGTCTCTCTTTCAGGAGAGAGAGACAAAAAAGACCAGTACTCAAGCCTCACGTACCTCTTTCCTAGTTGCTCTCAAGAAAAGTGCCCAAGAGGAGAATGGGGAGACGGTGGAATGACAGGAAAGTAAGTAGAAATGAGGTAAGTAGAATATGCAGGAGAGCTTCTGTCCCTCTTAAAGCAGCTGGGATACTGGGAAGTGTGCATATTGGCTAAAGGTCGGGAGGATGCTTATCGACTGATGCGGCAGAGCTTGTCCTTCTGGCTGGTTGAAGAACAAGCTTTCAAGGTCATGTAAGCAATTTTGGTGTACAGACAGGGTCAGCTATAAAGCAAAGTGGCCAAGGTGACTGCTCACAACAGCCATGGCAGCCAATCATGGTGGTCACTCCAAACCAGGACAGAAATAGCGAGCTACCAGACACGATACAAACGCACCTAGGAAAACTTTGGGGCAAACATCTTGATTTCCCCCAACAAACTTGACGCTGGCATCCTATTTGTTAACACCAATTGTGTGAGACAAGAACAGAGACAAGAACGGAGCCCATATTCCTAGCTTTACCCTTTGGATTTTCTGGCTTTTCTTTGCGTTCTTTTGGGCCTCGTTTAGTTGTTGGAAAACTAAGAGAAAACATCATCAAGGAGTTTGTTAGAAATAGAAAGGTATAGTCCATGATTCATGGTTTTTTTAGGTTCGCCGATTTCTCTAACACACCCCAGCCTTATTTATTTTTGCAGCAAGGCCATTTTCTGTAAGTTATGTGCGCAAAGTGCAACTTTAAAAAATACTCCTTTCCAATAACAGTCACTCACCAGAAGACTTCGTCCATGAAAATGAAGTACAACAGCCTCTAAAGTGCACGGACTGTAAAATAATTACATTCTATCTTATTAAAATGACCAGCCCTTTGCTGCAAAAGTACATTTTGTGGCGGCGGCAGCAGGCAATTTGTTAAATAAGAGATTCACCCAACTATTCCTAATGCGATTTAATCAGTAGGTTAGATGCAAGCTTTAAATAAAAAGTGTCCAGAATCATCATAATGACTTATTAACAGTCAATATCTTGGGAAAGGGAGAAGCGCAATCCGTATCTTAGAGGGATGAGAAAGGAAGCACAAAAAATGATCAGATCCAACAAGGCAACCTCAGTGCAACATTCTCTCGACAAAATGTTCTCAGCTTTGCATGGGTAAAATAAGGGATGCAGAAGGAAACTTTCCCCCTATCCTGCTCTGAGGTTCAGGGGGCAGACCCCTCCTTAATTTCAGCTCCATGACTGCAGCCGACAGGGCTTTATTCGTGTCAGGGCTCAAGCCTAGCACCACTTTTCACACCAGGACTGAACCCCCTCACCTCTTCCACATTCTGTCGTGGCTGCGAGGGGTGTGTACCAGGCCCCCATGTTATTTTTGTTTTTCATTATCATTTTTGTTATTTAAAAATGTCATTTTTGTTATCGTTAGTAACGACAATGTCATTTTTGTTATCATTGTCGTTATCGTTATTGGTATCGTTTCAAACAAAGATTTTATTTTTTGTATTGGTATTGTTATTGGTATCGATTCTGATAACATTACATATGTATCCTCTTATATTATATATTATAACACGATGTATGTAATAAAACAGACTAGCCTAATTATACCTATATAATATATATTATACCTATATAATATCGAATTTCTCTCTATATATACACAAGTAATATCTATCTAAATCTAAGGGAAACAGGGGAAGGGAAAAGGAAAACCATCTATTATCTAATCAATTATCTATATAACTATTCTAATCTAATCTATATGTCTATAATATATATCTATATCTAATCTATACTACCTATCTATATATAATGTACAGGGGGGAGAAGGGCAGGGAAAAAGAGAAGGTAAAATGTAGGGTATGAGGAAGGAAAAGTATTGGTAATGAAATGAGAGCTAGGGAGGATTTTTGTGTGCAGTTCTGTAAACGCAACCTGACAAGCAGAGCTCTCACAGAGCAAAGAGAAAAAGCCTGGCCCTCCCATTATAAAAGGTTGCAGTGCCCTACCCCAAAGCCCCCCTGATTGGTTGTGGGAGGCAGCAGGCATTGAACAATCACAGAGTGCCATGAGACTGCTGGGGCCTGCTTGTGCTGCTCATTAGCCAGCAATACATCCATCAGATACTGCTGAGCTGCTCGGCCCTCCAAAGGCAGGCACAGTTCAAGAGTTCAACCCCGTTTAGGGCTCTGAGATGTCTGCTCCCTCCTCCCCTCTCCACATTTTCCCTCCAAAACCCAACTGCTACAGCACTAATAATGACAACGATAACGACATTGTCATTTTCATTACCGTTATTCTCAATTGTCGTTTTTGTTATTTCAATAACAAAAATGACAATTTTCGTTATCATGATTGTAATAACAAAAATGACATACACATCCCTACATTGGCTGCTATCTGGAAAACCTATCCATGGCTGGATAAAGTTTGATGAAGGGTGAGGCTGAGTGCATGGGGGGCATGAGGCAAAAAACCCCTCTCTGCTGAACAGTTAATGAGCAAGGCTGGGAGAGGTGTGACCGTGGCCTCTGAGTGGCACAGCTGCAGAACAAACATTCAGGTGGACTGTGTGGGGAGGGATTCTAATGGGCAGCTCCCAGAGAGGCTACTGCGGCTGTCACCTCACACTCCCCTTGCCATGGACTATGGGGGAGGGGGGAAGCACACCATCAGCAGACTGGCTTTTGTTCCTGACATGAACACTGGGCAACCTGGGCTCCCCAGCACTTACAGCCAGATCCTGTGACTTGTAAAGGCTGTGTCCTCCACTCACAGTGCCTATAAGTGGCAGACCAGTCTGCTGGTGTGGTTTCCCACCTCAGTTCATACAGGCAGGGGATGCATGGCTGCTCGTTGCCATGCACTGGTTTTGGCTTTCCCCGCACAGCACACTCCAGATTTTACAGCAGTGCACTATGAGTGGCCATGAGTGGGTGCTGAGTGGCTCACGGATGTGCACACTCCCCCACTGCAGCTTCAGATGGGCAGTTGGAGGAGTGGTTCCTGGGCGGCCATGCATGGTAGCTTCTCATCTAAGACACCCTTTGTGTGCAAGTGCATGAACAATTATGGTTCAAACAGGGACCTGTCAAATGTACAGCTGTTGGGGACCACTCAGTTGCCACCTCTCCCAATTCTACTCAGAAACTCCGGGTTTAGAGTGTCCAGACTTTGGGGAAAGCTCTGATTTCTCTGCGTTAGCCAGGGGCATTCCCAGTAACCTGGAGAATTCATGTGGTGTCTGAGGAGGCAGCAGGGGAAGCTACATCAAGAAAAGAGGGACATAGGGACTTTTATGCTCTCTCCAACGTGGCTCCTCCCCTAAGCAACATCTGCTCAGCAGGAGCCAGAGTTACCTCAGAAATGGGTGTGGCTGCCGCTTCCCCTTTCTGACCTAGACCCACCGCTTGTATAGCTTCATGATATCACAGCGCTCTGTAGGAGGTGGGACAATGTCAGAAAAGTATTACATCCCTTTTGCCAGGGTTTAAATTATAAGGAAAAGGGTAGGGGGCCCTCAATGAAATCATCCCCCCCCCCATAACCTTCTAAAGCCAATAGCTAATGCGGCCATCAAAAAGGTAGGGGGGGGGCTTCAAAAAAGGTAGGGGGGTCAGCAGCACATCATGATGCGCTGAACAGGGGCTGGCCATGTCAGAAAGGGGATGGGACAATGGGTGTTTTCACATGGACAGCACTCACGCCTCTGCTTTATCTCACCCCTGGCAAGCTGTCTGTTTAAAGGAAGTCCGCCAGATAAGCAGGTGGAACAGAGGCAGAGCAGGCCACTGGGCAACCCTAACGGGTGTTCTGGAACATCCAGGTACACCACCAGCAGAGTGAGCATCCCAAATGTGGGGCACCAGTTGGAGGCAAGGCTGCTGTCCATCTGCTTGGCAGATGGCCACTGCAGCTCTGCTCTCAGCCAGGGGTTGCCCTAGGCAACACCATAACATTGCGGATGCTCTAGTTAGGATAGTCATTCGTCCAGTATTTTACCAGGCAGTCTTCTATTTTAGGCGATTTAGGCTGTCCAAATTGGGATTGGAAGCAAATGCCCTGTTGTCCAGAATTAGCCCCACAGTGCTGCCTGGAATCTGGAACAGGAAGTGTACAGCTGCACGAGCGGAGGTGACTTGTAGTGCAGCAGAGCGAGGCCGGCCAGGTGAGAGACTTTTTGCTGCTGACTGCCCTGACTTGAGGCAAGGGCACCAGCACGGGGCGGTCAGGTGGGCACAGTGGGAGTCCAGGCAGGAACCTGTGTGCCTGTCTCAGAGTCACCAGTGGCTGGTGGCGAACAGCACTGAGAGCCTGAGTCCCTGAGGATCTGATCTGATCATCTAGATGAGTCACGGTCATACACTGAGTGTGAGTCTAATTTTGAAAAACCTCTGCAAAACCTCTGCTGCCTTTAATGACCATTATAATGAATTTATCCTGCCTGGTTGTTGCTATTGGGTTTTGTGTGTTATTAGTGAGGCGACCTGGTCACAGTCTTCCCACATAAGTTAATGTCAATTAGCATATGTAAATGTAATGCAAACGATTGTCCTCTAGTCTGGTGATGCATCGGTGGCCACTCTAGCACTAGTCTGCAACACTATGGTGGGGGAAAGGCAGCGCACAGGCAGACCGTGGCCCCTCGAGGCCAATAGGTCATTTGACCCTGACCCAGGTGGGGCTGCAAACTGGCAGACATGGGGGTGCACACACACACCCCGGATCCATGTGAAAACACGCAATGGGGTTTTCCCACCCCCTGTTTCAACTTGTCTCTATCTCCTTCAGAGCATCATGAAAAAAGAGCCTGGTCCCTCCCTGCCCAACATTCAGGGAGGATTACTGCTTCTGACTAGGGACTGACTGAGGGGACAGGCCTGACAAAGCCTAGAATAGGTAGACAGAGTTATTGAGAAGGGCAGGCCCAGGTCTGAGTGCAACCTGGCAAACAGTATCCTTGCAAGCAGGGAAGGGTCCCAGGAAGTCCGGTCACCTATTGCCTGAAACAAGGCGTTAGGAAAAATGCTGTGATGACTGAATGCATTGGGGAGTTCTTTTTTGGATAAATAAAGCTTCCCATAGAGAGAAAATGTCACAGGTTAAGCCCCTTGGGGTGAGGACCTCTTTTAAATGAATAGTTGCTCAGTGCCAGGTAGTTTGCTGGCCCTTTACAAATACATGACGATGACGACCTTTCTCAAGGAAAAAACCTTAGGCAGGGCAGACTGTCTCTGCAATGGGGCAACAATGGCACCCATTATTCCTCTGGGTGTCTTTAGCCATAATGTCAACGGGTGTCTGAATGTGTGTTTTGACCTTGATATGAACACTGGTTTTGACTGTATTTACTATGTGGTGCTGGTTATTTATTTAATTATTCATTTGATTTCTATGCTGCCCTGACTACTGCTGCAGCTGAGGGTGGCTCACAACAGGTTATAAAACACAATATAAAACATCAGAAAACACATTACTAAAACATAATACAAAATAAAAACCTTCATGGTGATGAAGTTAAAACCAACCACTCCTCCCCCACCCCACCCATCAACCATCTCCCTTGCCAAAAGCCTGGTGGAACAGCCAAGTCTTACAATGTTTATGGAAAGAGGAGAGCTCTGGGGCCAGGCAGACCTCCATTGGGAGGGATTTCCACATCCTCGGTGGAACCACTGAGAATGCCCTCCTCATCGTCATCACCCAAGAAACCCGGGGAACCCCGAGGAGGGCGTCCCCGGCTGACCACAGGGGCCGATCCAGGATCGGGATGTGTGTGTTAAGGTGATCCCACAGGTAAGCAGAGCCCAGGCTGTAAAGGGCTTTAAGGTCAAAAGCAACACCTTGATTTGGACCCGGAAGACTATAGGCAGCCAGTGCAGAGATTGGAGCACTGATGTAATGTGCTCATGGTGGCCTAGCCCCATAAGGAGACAGGCCACCGGATTCTACACTAGCTGCAATCTCCAAACCATCACCAAGGGTAGCCCCACATAAAGTGCGTGGCAGTAGTCTTGAGATGATGAAAGCATGGATGATGGTGGCTAGGTCAGAGTCGGTAACTGGTGAAATGTGCCTCTTGCCATAGCTGCCACCTGGACATCCACCTGGACATCCAGGTGAATCTAAGAATCAAGGAGCACATCCAGACTCTGAACCTGAGGGACCAACGGAGGATGAACCCCATCAATGACAGGTGCCATCGCTCCCTCAGCCTCTCCCACAAGCATCACCTTCGTCTTGTTGGAATTTACTTTCAGATAGCTCACCCTCATCCAATTCCTCACAGCCATCAGACATTGGGTAAGGATCGCGACTGCCAGGCCAGCATAAGTTGAAAAAGAGAGGTAGAGTTTGGTGTCATCAGATGGTATGGTGATGACACCACACACCATACCATCTGACGACCTCACCCAAAAGCTGCATATACATGAGGGTAGGAGGGACAAAATAGAACCTTGCAGGACTCCACATTTGAGGTCCCCGGGAAAAGATGAACAATCGCCCAGGACCACACGCTGAGTTCTCCCAGCCAGGAAGGAACGAAACCATTCAAGAACAGTCCTGCCCACCCCAGCTCGGTCCTGCAAGCGAGCCACCAACATCTCATGGTCAATGTTATTGAATGCAACTAAGAGATCTAACAGGATCAACAGGGTCGACCGACCCAGGTCCAGCTTATGGTATTTATTAGGGATGGGCGAACACGGATTGGAAGTTTGGAGTTCGGACTCAACTCGACCAGTTCGGTCGACCAAACCGAACGTCCAAACCGAACTCGATTTTTGAACCAAACCGAACCAAATTTCCGAACTCGGTTCTGTTCGCCCATCCCTATAAGATAATATTCCATTTAGTGCAATGAAGTTTGAATTTCCGAACTCTGTTCGGAAGTTCGGTGTTCAGACAACTCAAATAGTTCGGTCGACCAAACTGAACTTCCAAACTGAACTCGATTTTCGAACCGAACTGGATTTCAAAACTCGGTTCTGTTCACCCATCCTTAGTATTTATTTATTTATTTATTTATTTAATTTATTTATTTATTTTTAAAATGTGTTATTCTGCCCCTCCTGCCACAGACAGCTCAGGGCGGCTTACAATCATGTAAGCCGGTCTGACCAGCCCCAACACATGGAAAAGCTCAGCTGGACACAAGTTTGTGGATGTTATGTGGGAAGCAAAGAACCTCTTCTTTGCTTCCCACATAGCCACAGCATTGGTTTGTAACCTAACTCTATGCTGCAATCAGCCAGCTTCAGTACGAGAACTGTGCTACTGTTGCTCCAACCGCTGCCCTTCCCACTTCATCCACCGTAGATCCTCCATAAACCAGGGAGATCTGCATTATCAGTTTTCAGGGAGTGGACACCTAGGAGCCGTTCAGTCAATAGCCTCAGTCAGCAGGGTGTTCCAATGAGTCACAAGGTCATTTAGCGAATGGCCGTCAAGAACAGAGAGTAACTCCCCAAGAGCATTCCAGAACCTCTCTGGTTCCATATGTCTCCAGGGGAAAACCAACTGAACAGGTTCTGCACCTTTCCGGGGACAGATGTGCATCAGGAGACTGGCGGCCTGAAGGAGGTAATGATCCATCCATGACAAGGGCACACAGGGACACACAGCCCATTTTGGGACAAATCGGTGTTTTGCTCACCACCTCAGCACACAAGCGCCGCTGCCTCATTCCCCGTGCTGTACCTTGTTAACATGCCACTCAATATCATTCGACACAACGTTGGCCACGTGTTTAGCCAGAACACGCAGATTGTCCTTGTGATGCAATGGTGTTCACATTATGTGTTCAACAGAAGTTCAATGGGTGGCCAAATTGGTGTTGGGATTGTTATGATGCTTACACGCAATGGCCAAACACATGCTTAGGGGTTGACACACAATCTTTGTTATGTCTAAAGATGCCCATTGTCTCTTCCATCACTGATCACCAGCCAGGTGTCATATTTGCAGCCACAGTCTTAACACTAGAATTTTCTCAGTAAAACCCTTTCTTAATCATAGTTACCAACAGACAGATTCTCCACTTGGTAGAAGTAGGTCAAACTGAGGCTTCTTGAACAGCTTTGAAAATGGTATTGAAACTGTACCGGCAGTGCCTTCCCCCCACCCCCACCCACCCCTCTCTGATCTCTGTCTCTAGTTAAATGTGTCCCTTACTTAACACAAACTTTCTCTGGCACTTGACACAAACTTTTCTCAGTTGGACAGAGTGTGCTATAAGCTTCTCCGGAATTCTCAGGGCTATGAGCTGAAAGAAAAGCAACTTTTTCATGACTTTTGTAACCCGTTGTGTCTGTCTGTCTGTCTGTCTGTGTATGTGTCTGTGTGTGTTAATGTACCTGCAGCACATTTGACTGTTATTTGCAGAGCCCTAGAATGCTCTATGTACATGTAAGCAATTTCCTAACAACATATAGTGCAGAAGAAAAGGGATAAAAGCCTTAGAAGTATCTCTTTTCACTCCAACCACTTTTAATAGCCTGTAGAGAATCATATATATATTTTTTTATCTACACCAGAATACAAAATACAGCATTACAAAACAGAAAGCAGTGCCAAATACTTACAATATGCTTTTGCTCCATTTCTATATGGTGTCTGGTGCCTGCCTATTAGAAGCAGCACGCACAAGATTAAATGTTTAAAAATATAACTTGCAAGCTGTTTATTGGAAATGCTTCCAGTCAGATACCAGGCTTCTTTAAGAACAGTGCAGATAATGATGGTCAATAATGAGGGTGGAGATCCTTCAGCCCATGAGCCAAATCTGGCACACAGCTGGTTTTGTTTGGCTCCTTTCCGGTTCTTCCTGCATCTTGTCTGTGAATCCAGTATCTACCCTAAAGAACAAAGAAAGTAAGCTTATTGATTGTCCCACACCCCAAAGAAAGACACTGACACCAATTATTTGGATTCAACATAGGCCGCACCAATTTATTAAATTCTTAATTAAGGAGGGGGCTATGCCCCTTCTAGTCCTGCTAACCTTAACTATTAACTCATTTAATACTATTAAACATAAACCTGAGCGGTCTGAAGTTCCTCAGTACCGCCCTAACGCTAACTATAGCTGCTGCTAATGTCACCCCTGTCCGGCCGCCCTAAGCCGGATCAGGAGGCCCATGCCAATGGTGACCCTAAGAAGGTATCGAGGGGATGTTTCCCCGTGCCTTGGACCGCCTCTGTCCTAAGGCCCGGGTGTTGTCCACCTCTTCCTTGCTCTGACGTGATGCTGGCCGGGCGGCTCTAGCTCTCACTCAGAGCCCACCTCTTAAGGAGATGACTTGGCAGCAGACTATCCCTATTTCTAAGCTAACTACCTCGCAGGACCCCTGCGGTGCGACAAAATTCTTTAACAAATTCCCTTACCACCATAATAATCTTAGCTTATCACTGTGAGGAAGGCGAAAAAACACCCCATGCAGAGTGCCAATTAGCATGGAGGCCAAAATTCCTTCCTGGCCTTGAGCCCAAGCTCAACGACCGGTACGACCCACAGTGCATAAAGGGAGGGTGGGAGGGTGCTTTCTGTTCCGTTGCAGGCGCGGAATGGCCGCTTCGCGCCTGTTTTTCAAGATGGCGGCCGCGAAGTCTCGCCTCGCGAGACTTCGTCCCGGGCCGCTTCCTCCAACGCCGACGCCGCCGTGCGCCCCGCCCACAGCTTTCTTTGCTACAAGCTGGTGGGGGGGGGAACAAAAACCGCCGCCGCGAGAGCCGCTACCCGTTCCGGGCAGGGCCACGCGGCGACGGGACTTGTCCCACACCCCAAAGAAAGACACTGACACCAATTATTTGGATTCAACATAGGCCGCACCAATTTATTAAATTCTTAATTAAGGAGGGGGCTATGCCCCTTCTAGTCCTGCTAACCTTAACTATTAACTCATTTAATACTATTAAACATAAACCTGAGCGGTCTGAAGTTCCTCAGTACCGCCCTAACGCTAACTATAGCTGCTGCTAATGTCACCCCTGTCCGGCCGCCCTAAGCCGGATCAGGAGGCCCATGCCAATGGTGACCCTAAGAAGGTATCGAGGGGATGTTTCCCCGTGCCTTGGACCGCCTCTGTCCTAAGGCCCGGGTGTTGTCCACCTCTTCCTTGCTCTGACGTGATGCTGGCCGGGCGGCTCTAGCTCTCACTCAGAGCCCACCTCTTAAGGAGATGACTTGGCAGCAGACTATCCCTATTTCTAAGCTAACTACCTCGCAGGACCCCTGCGGTGCGACAAAATTCTTTAACAAATTCCCTTACCACCATAATAATCTTAGCTTATCACTGTGAGGAAGGCGAAAAAACACCCCATGCAGAGTGCCAATTAGCATGGAGGCCAAAATTCCTTCCTGGCCTTGAGCCCAAGCTCAACGACCGGTACGACCCACAGTGCATAAAGGGAGGGTGGGAGGGTGCTTTCTGTTCCGTTGCAGGCGCGGAATGGCCGCTTCGCGCCTGTTTTCCAAGATGGCGGCCGCGAAGTCTCGCCTCGCGAGACTTCGTCCCGGGCCGCTTCCTCCAACGCCGACGCCGCCGTGCGCCCCGCCCACAGCTTTCTTTGCTACAAGCTGGTGGGGGGGGGGACAAAAACCGCCGCCGCGAGAGCCGCTACCCGTTCCGGGCAGGGCCACGCGGCGACGGGACTTGTCCCACACCCCAAAGAAAGACACTGACACCAATTATTTGGATTCAACATAGGCCGCACCAATTTATTAAATTCTTAATTAAGGAGGGGGCTATGCCCCTTCTAGTCCTGCTAACCTTAACTATTAACTCATTTAATACTATTAAACATAAACCTGAGCGGTCTGAAGTTCCTCAGTACCGCCCTAACGCTAACTATAGCTGCTGCTAATGTCACCCCTGTCCGGCCGCCCTAAGCCGGATCAGGAGGCCCATGCCAATGGTGACCCTAAGAAGGTATCGAGGGGATGTTTCCCCGTGCCTTGGACCGCCTCTGTCCTAAGGCCCGGGTGTTGTCCACCTCTTCCTTGCTCTGACGTGATGCTGGCCGGGCGGCTCTAGCTCTCACTCAGAGCCCACCTCTTAAGGAGATGACTTGGCAGCAGACTATCCCTATTTCTAAGCTAACTACCTCGCAGGACCCCTGCGGTGCGACAAAATTCTTTAACAAATTCCCTTACCACCATAATAATCTTAGCTTATCACTGTGAGGAAGGCGAAAAAACACCCCATGCAGAGTGCCAATTAGCATGGAGGCCAAAATTCCTTCCTGGCCTTGAGCCCAAGCTCAACGACCGGTACGACCCACAGTGCATAAAGGGAGGGTGGGAGGGTGCTTTCTGTTCCGTTGCAGGCGCGGAATGGCCGCTTCGCGCCTGTTTTCCAAGATGGCGGCCGCGAAGTCTCGCCTCGCGAGACTTCGTCCCGGGCCGCTTCCTCCAACGCCGACGCCGCCGTGCGCCCCGCCCACAGCTTTCTTTGCTACAAGCTGGTGGGGGGGGGGAAAAAACCGCCGCCGCGAGAGCCGCTACCCGTTCCGGGCAGGGCCACGCGGCGACGGGACTTGTCCCACACCCCAAAGAAAGACACTGACACCAATTATTTGGATTCAACATAGGCCGCACCAATTTATTAAATTCTTAATTAAGGAGGGGGCTATGCCCCTTCTAGTCCTGCTAACCTTAACTATTAACTCATTTAATACTATTAAACATAAACCTGAGCGGTCTGAAGTTCCTCAGTACCGCCCTAACGCTAACTATAGCTGCTGCTAATGTCACCCCTGTCCGGCCGCCCTAAGCCGGATCAGGAGGCCCATGCCAATGGTGACCCTAAGAAGGTATCGAGGGGATGTTTCCCCGTGCCTTGGACCGCCTCTGTCCTAAGGCCCGGGTGTTGTCCACCTCTTCCTTGCTCTGACGTGATGCTGGCCGGGCGGCTCTAGCTCTCACTCAGAGCCCACCTCTTAAGGAGATGACTTGGCAGCAGACTATCCCTATTTCTAAGCTAACTACCTCGCAGGACCCCTGCGGTGCGACAAAATTCTTTAACAAATTCCCTTACCACCATAATAATCTTAGCTTATCACTGTGAGGAAGGCGAAAAAACACCCCATGCAGAGTGCCAATTAGCATGGAGGCCAAAATTCCTTCCTGGCCTTGAGCCCAAGCTCAACGACCGGTACGACCCACAGTGCATAAAGGGAGGGTGGGAGGGTGCTTTCTGTTCCGTTGCAGGCGCGGAATGGCCGCTTCGCGCCTGTTTTCCAAGATGGCGGCCGCGAAGTCTCGCCTCGCGAGACTTCGTCCCGGGCCGCTTCCTCCAACGCCGACGCCGCCGTGCGCCCCGCCCACAGCTTTCTTTGCTACAAGCTGGTGGGGGGGGGGAAAAAACCGCCGCCGCGAGAGCCGCTACCCGTTCCGGGCAGGGCCACGCGGCGACGGGACTTGTCCCACACCCCAAAGAAAGACACTGACACCAATTATTTGGATTCAACATAGGCCGCACCAATTTATTAAATTCTTAATTAAGGAGGGGGCTATGCCCCTTCTAGTCCTGCTAACCTTAACTATTAACTCATTTAATACTATTAAACATAAACCTGAGCGGTCTGAAGTTCCTCAGTACCGCCCTAACGCTAACTATAGCTGCTGCTAATGTCACCCCTGTCCGGCCGCCCTAAGCCGGATCAGGAGGCCCATGCCAATGGTGACCCTAAGAAGGTATCGAGGGGATGTTTCCCCGTGCCTTGGACCGCCTCTGTCCTAAGGCCCGGGTGTTGTCCACCTCTTCCTTGCTCTGACGTGATGCTGGCCGGGCGGCTCTAGCTCTCACTCAGAGCCCACCTCTTAAGGAGATGACTTGGCAGCAGACTATCCCTATTTCTAAGCTAACTACCTCGCAGGACCCCTGCGGTGCGACAAAATTCTTTAACAAATTCCCTTACCACCATAATAATCTTAGCTTATCACTGTGAGGAAGGCGAAAAAACACCCCATGCAGAGTGCCAATTAGCATGGAGGCCAAAATTCCTTCCTGGCCTTGAGCCCAAGCTCAACGACCGGTACGACCCACAGTGCATAAAGGGAGGGTGGGAGGGTGCTTTCTGTTCCGTTGCAGGCGCGGAATGGCCGCTTCGCGCCTGTTTTCCAAGATGGCGGCCGCGAAGTCTCGCCTCGCGAGACTTCGTCCCGGGCCGCTTCCTCCAACGCCGACGCCGCCGTGCGCCCCGCCCACAGCTTTCTTTGCTACAAGCTGGTGGGGGGGGGACAAAAACCGCCGCCGCGAGAGCCGCTACCCGTTCCGGGCAGGGCCACGCGGCGACGGGACAAGGGAATGGAGATGAGGGCATGCACAATGATAGGAGATAGATCCATGGGATAGTTCCATGACCTAATTAAGTCTAACCATCTGCCCTGAAACAGGATGCCCTCTACCTCTAAAAACTAGATTTACAAACTGGGGTTGTGGGTGTAGAAGGTGCTCGGGCAAAGTGGGAGGAGAGTATGAGAAGGACCTCAACTGGCAAGCACCTAGCTCCACACACTCACTGAGCTAGGGTCAGTCTCCAAAATAGTGGGGTGGCAAAGGGGAGAGAGAGTCGAAGAGCAAGTGTGAGAGAAAGGGAAGCAATAGGAGGGAGAGAAGGGGGAAAGGGAAAAAAGGAAGCAAGGTGTATGTGTGTGTGTGTGTGTGTATATGTGTGTGTGTGTGTGTGTATATATAGAGGACTGGCCTTCCTACAGGGCAACCCAGGGCAACTGCCGCTGGCAGGCCCTGCTCTTTTTCTCTATGTGTGGGGGCCATGCAGTGGCCCCTGTTTTCACTAGAGCAGCCAACACAGCCCGGCGGCAATCCCAGGCCAACATCTGGCAACATCTGCACAGACATGCAAGCAAGGTCCGGGCCACAGCACAACAAAGTGGGCTACAGTAGACCACGGTAATGTCTGTTTTTACCCTTTCTTGCTGTCCTCTGAGTCTTTTCCAGTTTATGAGTACCCTTCTTGAAATGTGGAGCCCAAAACGTAACACAGTACTTCAAGGGAGGTCTGAACACTACTGAATATAGGGGTATTATGACTTCCAAAAGTCTTGGATGTGATGCTTCTGTAACTACAACCCAAAATGGCATTGGCCTTTTATCCCTCAAGTCTGTCTCAGCAGGGCTGCTGTCCAGCCAGTTTTCGCCCATCTCTCCAAGCTGCATTTGGGGCAGTAGGGGGAGAGTGCGAGGTGATGGAGGCCCTGTCTGGTCCAGCTTTGTGTGGGGAGTTTCAGGAAGTGACGCTGGCCGATGCTGCGGATGTCTTTGGGTCTGTGAGGACCACCTGTTGTGAACTCGATCCATACCCGTCCTGGCTGGTGAAAGGCTCCAGGGAGACGTTGGGGACGGTGCTGGCGAGGGTGGTGAATGCATCCTTGCAGCAGGGGAGGTTGTTGCCCAGCCTCAAGGAGGCTGTGGTGCACCCCCTGCTGAAGAAACCATCCTTGGACGTGGATGCGCTCGCCAGCTACCAACCTGTCTCTAACCTTCTCTTTTTAGGGAAGGTTATTGAGCGGGTGGTGGCACTCCAGCTCCAGACGTATCTAGATAGTATCGGTTTCCTGGACCCGTTTCAATCTGGGTTCCGTCCCGGCTGTGGCACTGAGACGGTGTTGGTGGCTTTGGTCGACAACCTCTGCCGGGAGATGGATGTAGGATGTTCAACATTTCTTATCCTGCTAGATCTCTCAGCCGCTTTTGACACTGTGAACCATGGGCTGCTGTTGAGACGGCTGCGTGACCTCAGGGGTTTGGATGGGACTGTTCTTGAATGGTTCCATTCATTCCTCTCAGGGAGAAGCCAGCGGGTGGTGCTGGGGGAAGAGACATCTTGCCCCTGCGCTTTATCATGCGGCGTCCCGCAGGGTTCTATTCTGTCTCCATTATTATTCAATGTATATATGCAGCCCCTGGGGGAGGTTGTGAGAAGGTTCGGGGTGCGATGTCACCAATATGCTGATGATACTCAGCTGTACCTCTCTTTTTCAACTGACCTGCTGTCTCGTTACTGTTCCAGTGTTTGGAGGCCGTGGTAGAATGGATGTGGCAGAGCAGACTGAAGCTCAACTCCGATAAGACAGAGGTGATGTTGGTGAGGAGAGCAAGGGAGGTAGTGGCCCCCCTGATTGGAGGGGTTCACCCTCCTATAGCTCAGCAGGTCCGGAGTCTGGGGGTGGTGCTGGACGCAGACCTCCGCCTGGAGCAGCAGGTGGAGTTAGTCATGAAGGCAGCTTTCTGCCAGTTGCATCTGGTGCGGAAGCTGCGTCCATACGTCTCCAGCCCAGACCTGACCTCCCTCATCCATGCCTTCATCACCTCAAGGCTGGACTACTGCAACGCGCTCTACGTGGGGCTTCCCTTGTGCCTGGTTCAGAGGCTGCAGCTAGTGCAGAATGCAGCGACCCGTCTCCTTACGGGGATGGGTCACCAGGAGCACATTACACCTGTGCTCCGGACTCTGCACTGGTTACCGATAGCGTGCCGAGCCAGGTTCAAGGTTTTGGTGTTGATCTATAAGGCCCTTCACGGTCTGGGCTCCTCATACCGCAGGGACCGCCTCGCCCTCCGTGTCCCAGAGCGGCTCCTTCGGTCTGACGGGGGTGCCTTCTTGGAAGTCCCCCACGTTAAGTGGGGGGGCCACAATGGAGAGGACATTCTCGGTGGCCGGGCCGCACCTTTGGAACTCCCTTCCGGAGGAAGCTTGCCTGACCCCAAGCCTGTTGACATTTTGGTGAAGTTGTAAAACCTGGCTGTTCACCCAGGCCTTTGGGGAGGAGGGAGAGGGGGGAGGGTTTTAGCTTCCCTACCTTATTTATTGTTTTAAGTAAGGTCCTGGGTCCTGTTTTAATATAGTTAGTATTGTTGATTTGTTTTAAATTGTTTATACATATTGTATGTGTTTTTATTGCTGGTCGCCGCCCTGAGCTGTTTGCAGGAGGGGCGGGGTATAAATCTATGAAAATAAATAAAAAATAAATAAATCTTATACTTGCGCATTTGTTTTTTCTGTCCTAAGTGTAACTCTTTACATCTGTCTGTGGATGAAAACAAACATCACACTAGCTTCGCTATAACATTTTTATGCATGTTGCCAGGCTGCATAGGGCACCAATATAGCCCTGCAACATGTATGTGTTAAAAATGATGTTAAAGTGGAGTTAGCGTTATGTCTGTTTTCACCCTTTGTGGGATTTCATTTTATTGTGTTCAGTGCAGATTTCATATTTATCAAGGACATACTGAATTTTACTTTTAGCTCAATCCTCTAAGATATTTGCGGTCCTTCCCAGGAAAATTGATAAAGTGAAACATTTTCAATTTTCATCAGGAAAATTGATAAAGTGTACTATCCATTCCTTCAACCAAGTCATTGGGACCGATCTCATGTCATGCACACCCCTGTCATAGGGCCTATGGCACCTGCACAAACCGTGCAGTTGTGCATATGCATGACTGTGTGCACAGGGCATGGGAGTGACCCCTTTGGATCCAGGACTGGTTCTCATAGAACCCTACTTAGTAGCCTTCCCTGTTTGAAGATGATCCGGTAATAGTTCCTTTTTGGGTGTGATTTATCAACTAATTCTGTACCCATCCTTCTTGCCTATACGTCTCCATCTAGCTTGGGAGAATGTCATGTGAGACTAAATCATAAGCCATGTTGAAATCTAGATATGTCCACTTCATTCCCACATCTATCAAATGGGTTAGGTTATCAAAGAAGGAAACTAACCTGGTCTGACATGATCTGTTCCGCTAGTCATCTCCTTCCTTTGCTCTATGTGCTTTCAAATCAATTGGTTTATGAACTGTTTTAATGTCTTGTTACTAGATATTGAAGTCAAGCTAACAGGTATAATTCCCTGGGTCTTTCTTCTTTTCTTTTTGTAAAGATAAGCATTCTATTTGTTCTTTCCCAGTCTACTGGGATCTCACCAGTTCTCTGTAAGCTGTCAAATATAATAACTAGTGGTTCCAAGATTTCATCAGCTAGTTCCTTCAGGATCCTTTGGTGTGCATCATCAGCCCCTGCTGACTTGAACTTTTTCAGATTGGCTAGGTATCCTTTGACGTGCTCTTTAGTCATCTTGACCTGTGCCCCCTCCCCGTTCACGTTTACAGCCATTTTGCTAGTGATCTCATCACAGCTCATCTTTTTTTGAAAAAAACTGAAGTAAAGAAAGTGTTAAGCAATTCAGGCTTGTTTACATCATCTGAAATGAGCTCTCGTTCTTAACTGAGCAGTGAACACACAGGTTCCTTTGTTTTTCCTTTGCTTCTAACGCTCATTCGTATTGGCCCTGTTTAAACAGGTCACCTGTGCGGGGGGATGGGTGTATACGGGTGCACACTGATCCCCCACGCATCCCCACTCACAGAGCAATTGTCGTTTTGGTCAATTGCTCCATAAGTGGGTGATGGGTGGACGTGGATGTGCATGCGTACTTCATGGGAGTGCACATGCATGCACACCCACCCACCACGGCAGTCAGACAGGCAGCATCCCCTTATGCCCTCATAGTGGACTTGCGTAGGCATGAGTGGGCGCGTCTCTTGTAAAAAGGGGCAGCGTTTCATATTGCCGGCTGCAATTCATTTTACAACTTAGCTTTGCCAATTTTGTCCCAATCACTCATGCTATTATTCTATATGCCTGTCCTTAGTGACCTGTCCTGTTTCTTAACTGCCTGTATGTTGTTTTTTTCATGCTGCCTGTATGTTGTTTTCTTCAACTGCCCTGTATGTTGTTATTTAATGACATTGTCAGGTCATTAAAAGAGTAAAAGACAATTTTGTATCCATGCTCTTCCTCTGCCCTTCTTCCAATCATACTGGTATAGTTTGTAATGGTGTTTCCATTATTACTTCTTTCAGAAACTGCCAGCCCTCCTGAACTCTTCTTGTCTTTCAGCTTTTTTTTTTCTCCATCTGACCCTGCCTAGTAACTCTCTCTGTTAAAGTCTGCTATTTTAAAAGTCCATTGCCTGAACTTTGCTGTACTCTCTCTTTCCTTTTCTATAGGATCACAAACTTGGTCATTTCTTTGGGTGATTTCAGACGTTACATGGTCCCGAATCACCACAGTGGATTCCCAGCAGTGGTGAACCGATCAACCACCCCCCGTGGTCCAGGAAGGCCCTGAACAAACGTGACGAGCCTGGGACCACGGCAGGGAATCGGGCCGTCAGACCACAGCCTGGGGCAGCGCAACAGACGTGACATCAATTCCCGGCCGTGGTCAAAACACCCAGAAGGCACCAGGGAGGAGCGGGAGGCAGACATGGCCAACTGAGGGCATAGGAAGCCAAAAGCGCCTACAGGTAATGCCCACACAAGGGAAAGAGGAAGGGAAGGGGAAGAGGGAGAAGAGCCGCCGAGGCAACACACACAGCAGGCACAGAGACAATGAGGGCACAGTGGAACACACAGCACGAACACACGCCCGGGCGCACTCACACCCACATAGGAAAGGAAGGGAAGGGGGGAACACAGCAGGACAGACAACACACATGGCACAATGGTCACAGTGGGGAGGGGGGCGGTGACAGGGAAGAAGGGGGGGGACCGGGCCAGGGGTCAACCAGGACACAGGAAACGGCAACCAGAACCCCCACAACAGCACAGTCTGCACGGGCACCCCTACAGCTACACAAGAAGTCCCAGAATGGGGGGCCCCAAAAGGCTGGGCCACAGGCACAGGAGGAGGCCACACGGAACAGGGAGCGGCCCGGGAATGGCCCAGGAAGCAGACAGGTACCCCAAGTGCTGGTGAGGGTGCCATGGAGGGGAGAGCCAGAGCAGTGCAGGTGGTCCACAGATGCACGCACACCCCCGGGCGGATGCTGGGAGGTGAAGACCAGGGGCCCCAGAATGCCGTGGTCACATAGGCACCCAAGGGCGGGGGTCATGGGCACAGGAGGGAGCGACAGTGGATGAGGAAGGTCAGCAGCATCCCGGGGAGCTGGGTGGAGGCACGGAGAGCAGGACTCGGCCACAGGAGAAGGCAGCCACGGAGGGGAGCACCAGTTGCAGAGGCGAACGGGGGGGCTAGAGGGGGCCCGGAGCCACAGGCAGAGGCAGTGGAACCCCGGGAAACAGGCAGCACAGTTGCAAGGCCGGGACATCATGGAGGAAGCAGGCATCGGCCTGTGGCAGGAGAGAGGAGGCAGGAGCTCTCCGCGGGTCACCAACTGGGGCACGGTAGGCACAGGGGGCCTCACAGTCAGCTGCAGGGGGCAATGAAGGGGCCTGGGGCTGGGTGACCCACCAGGTGAACAAAGTGGGGCCACTGAAGCATGCTCTGATGGTAGCCCAGCACAGACATCTGGTGGGCGACCAGGTAGTACGCCTCGAAGGGATCCTGCGCGATGAGTCCCAACTGCATATCGGAACGGGACCACACACCAGACAGCACTGCCAGCTCTGCCTCAGTGGGGTCGGAAAAGCCATAGTCAGCAGCAGGGGGCCACGTAAGGTGATTGAGCTCCAACAGATAGTGATACACCACCCCACGCGATCGCTGGTACCCAAAGGCCCCATGAACACAGTCAAAGTAGGACACGGCCAGGGCAGGGCCCCCCTCATTCAGACAGGCTGTGTAGGCAGCCAGGATGCACACAGACAGATCAGAAATGGTCTCCGCCACTGACCACCCCACATGTGAGCACCTCATCTCCAGGACACGCCCATCGGGAAAGGGAATCAGGCCCAGGGTCTCTGCATGCAACCGGCAATCGCGAGCACTTGCCTCATAGCCAAAGTAGCGCAGCCCCGAGCTCAGACTCACATAGGCACCGGACAGGCTGTCCAGGCAGCTCAGGAGCAATTGCATGACCGGGGAATGCCACAGGTCACACAGGGCCATGGTCTCACAGAAGGTCCAGCGATAGGGGGTCCCATGGGTGCTGGGATCCGGGAGCCTGGTGGAAGCGCAGTCAGCCATGGTCCAGCAAGCAATGGAGTCTAATTGTGAGGACAGAGGGGCCGCACAATCCCTGGAGGAATGGGAGGGGTTGCAGGGGGGCCTCAAGGACAGTCAATAAGGCCACCGGCTGCAACATGGCATGGCAAGTGAACGAGGCATAGGGTGCGGACCCAGCACAGCTGCTGGAACAGAGCTCATAGACAGGACAGCCTACACACTAATCAGGGTGGCGAGGACAACAGGCTGGCGACACTGAGAGGTGGGAGGTTGATGACAGAAGGAATGCAGCTGCAGCCCGCATGCACCTGGGCGCAGGCTGGGCCGTGTGCCAGGTCCCTTACAGGGACAGCAGGTGTGCTCATTTTACCGGTCCCAGCTCCCCAGCACGGCCGCCCTGCAGGAGCCTGCCTGGCCAGCCGGGTGGGGGACCACCCATAACTGACCTGGGGGCCCCCGGCAGGGCCCTGGGTCATGACCCAGGGACAGGGCTACATGTGCCCTGGCCTATAACTTGGACAGATGCCCCCCACCTGGGGCAACATGCACCATGGAGCTAGGCTGGTTGGGTGCCTGTGGGATGCACCAAACCCTCTGCGCAGAGTGGTACCACTCGCACACTGATCTCTTGCGCATCCAGACCGCTGAGGTGCACCTGGGTGCCTGCCTGTGGGTTACCATTTCCCGGAGCGCCGCTAGGGCCCGGAGAGCCCACCATGCCTGCAGGCACTCCCTGGCACCCCCATCCCCATAGTCCAGCAGGTGGCCATTGGGGTCTGGGCACTAGCAACTCCCAACTCCTGCCGGTCTGTCTCGCAACACTTTGGCGTTGGGGTGAGCACCGTCGCCGGGATCCTGCGGGACGTCTGCGAGGCTGTGGAGGGAGTGCTCCTGGACTGAGAGATCCAGCTGGTCAACCAGGAGGCTGTGATGGCTGCCTTTGTGGCTGGAGGGTTCCCCAACTGCATGGGCACCGTGGATGGCACCCACATAGAGATCCTCCTCCCCTCCACTGGGGAGGCCGTGGAATATGTTAACAGACACGGATACCACTCCCTGTAGCTGCAGGCTGTAGTAGACTACAGGGAGCAGCCCATAGACATCTTCACAGGCAACTCTGGGTGCAGCCATGATGCCCGGATCGTGACCATCTCCCCCTTCTATGCCCGGATATATCGCGGGGACTTCGCAGACATGGAAATGACTCAGATCAAGGGGGTGCTGATGCCCCCCTGCATCCTGGGGGACATGGACTAGCCACTCACCCGGTAGCTAATGAAGGCATACCTGGTCGCCCGGAACCTCATGGAGGCTCTCTACAATACCCGCCTGTGTGCAAGCAGGACAGTGGTCGAGAGGGCCTTCGGGGCCCTCAAGCAGCACTGGAGGAGTCTCATGGGCTGCCAGGACTACACGGTGGAGACCTCGCCCCTGGTGATCGGGGCCTGCTGTGTGCTGCACAACGTGTGCGAGTCCGATGGGGCTGCCCTCGACTACCCCATGCCCTGGTGCCCTCCCGGCCTTATGCCCCTGTATGTGAATGCAGAGAACCCGCAGGAGTACTGATATGCCAAGCGCATCCGTGCTGTCCTGGCCAGGTGGATCAACCAGGAGGCCAAGGCATGAGGAGCACACCCCCATCTCCACCACCCCGGGGCCCCCACCAGTGCACTGGGCATGCCCCTGTATGGCCACCTGCCCGTTCACAGCCCCAGGCCCATGAACTGACCCAAAGAAACAATAGTGGTGCCCAAACCTTTATTTCCACACAGTTACATGTGTCCCCACCACCACCACCACCACCCACCTCCCTGTGCTATGCTCCCCCCTCAGACCGCCCTCCTCCTTTGCCCCTTTCTACCCCATCCCCCAAGTCTCCGGGGCCTCCCCCTCAGCCGCCCTGTGGTCACCGTGGAGCTCTGGGAGCGCCCCTCCCCCTGCTGTCCTTGTCCCCAACTGTGTCCTGGGAGGCCTCGGTGTCCTGAGGGGTGGGTGGTGATGGGAGGGTAGGCGGGTCCCTTGGTGTTGCTGGGGTCCCCTTGTGTCCACTGGTTGAGGGTCACCAGTGTGCCGGTCTCGGAGTCTCCTGGTCCAGACAGGGGTTGGGGGCTGCTGGCACTGGTGCTTGTGCAGGGCCTGCAGGTCCCCAAGGTCCGTGGGCCTTACTCCGTGGGGCGGGGGCCCTGGAGCCGGTGTCCTCACTGAGGGCAGTGAGAGGACAGGGTACCTCGGCCCGTTCCATGCCCTGGACCACGGCGCTTCCCATGAGGCATGGGGCAACAATGGAGTCCTTCATATGGAGTATGCGGTCCAGGGCGTCAAAGTAGGGGGCAGTCCGGACTCCGTGTCTGGACCGCCAGTTGTTGTCCTGGATGGCCTTGTACCTCCTCTTTAGCTCCTTCACCTTTGAGCAGCACCGGGCCATGCTCCTGTGATGCCCCACTGCCTCCATGTCCTGCACGATCTCCTGGAAGACGTGCTCATTCCGCTGATTGACTGCGAGCTCCAGTTGATGCTCCAGGGTCCCCCAGGTGCAGATGAAGTCCTGCATTTCCCTGTGCCCCCATTGCCCCCCTCGGTGGTAGGGCCTTCTCCCACGTGGGCCCTCCTCCTCCTCCTATTCCTCTGCCTGGCCAGCACCCATGTCCTCTGGGGGTTCGTGGTCCCAGGCCCGCTTCCATGTCTGTAGGTCATGGGGGGGGTTAGGTGTTGTTTTGCCCCTGTCCCACGACCCCCCCTTCCCTCCCCTCCTGCCACCCGGGCCGCCCCCCTTGGTGCCCTGTGCAGCTGGGTACCCCCCCCTTTGGCCCCCTTACTAATTTCCAGCGTGCCTCATCCCCCGGTCTGGTTGCCATCTCCAGGGCTGCCTGTCCCGGCTGCTGTTGCTGCTGTGGCTGTCCCTCCACCGCCTGCAGGTGCAGCACTACCCCCTCCTCTGCCTGCACCTCCTCCTCCTCCCTTGCTCTCTCGCCCTCCGCTCTCCTCTCCCTTCCACCTCTCTCCATCCCGCCACGTGCCCCTGCTTTATATAGGACAGTCCCATCCAGTGTGCCCTTTAAATATCCCTCCATGGCCCGTGTAGCTGCTTGTTGCCTGGCAGCAACACTGCCAGCAGTGCTTTGTCCCTGGCTGGGAATCATTTTGGTTGATTCCGGCCGGTGGTTGCCATTCAGACGTTACACATTGACCACACTTTCGGAGATGGTCCAGGCCGGAGCTCCGGAAGCGTGGTTGATTTTGACCCCTGGTGGGGATTGTCTGTGGTGAACATCTGGCACCCGCGAAACAGACGTTCAAGGTGCTTTGGCCCTGCCACAGGATTGAGTGTGCTTAACTGTGGTCGACTGTGATCTTGTAACATCTNCATCCCCATAGTCCAGCAGGTGGCCATTGGGGTCTGGGCACTAGCAACTCCCAACTCCTGCCGGTCTGTCTCGCAACACTTTGGCGTTGGGGTGAGCACCGTCGCCGGGATCCTGCGGGACGTCTGCGAGGCTGTGGAGGGAGTGCTCCTGGACTGAGAGATCCAGCTGGTCAACCAGGAGGCTGTGATGGCTGCCTTTGTGGCTGGAGGGTTCCCCAACTGCATGGGCACCGTGGATGGCACCCACATAGAGATCCTCCTCCCCTCCACTGGGGAGGCCGTGGAATATGTTAACAGACACGGATACCACTCCCTGTAGCTGCAGGCTGTAGTAGACTACAGGGAGCAGCCCATAGACATCTTCACAGGCAACTCTGGGTGCAGCCATGATGCCCGGATCGTGACCATCTCCCCCTTCTATGCCCGGATATATCGCGGGGACTTCGCAGACATGGAAATGACTCAGATCAAGGGGGTGCTGATGCCCCCCTGCATCCTGGGGGACATGGACTAGCCACTCACCCGGTAGCTAATGAAGGCATACCTGGTCGCCCGGAACCTCATGGAGGCTCTCTACAATACCCGCCTGTGTGCAAGCAGGACAGTGGTCGAGAGGGCCTTCGGGGCCCTCAAGCAGCACTGGAGGAGTCTCATGGGCTGCCAGGACTACACGGTGGAGACCTCGCCCCTGGTGATCGGGGCCTGCTGTGTGCTGCACAACGTGTGCGAGTCCGATGGGGCTGCCCTCGACTACCCCATGCCCTGGTGCCCTCCCGGCCTTATGCCCCTGTATGTGAATGCAGAGAACCCGCAGGAGTACTGATATGCCAAGCGCATCCGTGCTGTCCTGGCCAGGTGGATCAACCAGGAGGCCAAGGCATGAGGAGCACACCCCCATCTCCACCACCCCGGGGCCCCCACCAGTGCACTGGGCATGCCCCTGTATGGCCACCTGCCCGTTCACAGCCCCAGGCCCATGAACTGACCCAAAGAAACAATAGTGGTGCCCAAACCTTTATTTCCACACAGTTACATGTGTCCCCACCACCACCACCACCACCCACCTCCCTGTGCTATGCTCCCCCCTCAGACCGCCCTCCTCCTTTGCCCCTTTCTACCCCATCCCCCAAGTCTCCGGGGCCTCCCCCTCAGCCGCCCTGTGGTCACCGTGGAGCTCTGGGAGCGCCCCTCCCCCTGCTGTCCTTGTCCCCAACTGTGTCCTGGGAGGCCTCGGTGTCCTGAGGGGTGGGTGGTGATGGGAGGGTAGGCGGGTCCCTTGGTGTTGCTGGGGTCCCCTTGTGTCCACTGGTTGAGGGTCACCAGTGTGCCGGTCTCGGAGTCTCCTGGTCCAGACAGGGGTTGGGGGCTGCTGGCACTGGTGCTTGTGCAGGGCCTGCAGGTCCCCAAGGTCCGTGGGCCTTACTCCGTGGGGCGGGGGCCCTGGAGCCGGTGTCCTCACTGAGGGCAGTGAGAGGACAGGGTACCTCGGCCCGTTCCATGCCCTGGACCACGGCGCTTCCCATGAGGCATGGGGCAACAATGGAGTCCTTCATATGGAGTATGCGGTCCAGGGCGTCAAAGTAGGGGGCAGTCCGGACTCCGTGTCTGGACCGCCAGTTGTTGTCCTGGATGGCCTTGTACCTCCTCTTTAGCTCCTTCACCTTTGAGCAGCACCGGGCCATGCTCCTGTGATGCCCCACTGCCTCCATGTCCTGCACGATCTCCTGGAAGACGTGCTCATTCCGCTGATTGACTGCGAGCTCCAGTTGATGCTCCAGGGTCCCCCAGGTGCAGATGAAGTCCTGCATTTCCCTGTGCCCCCATTGCCCCCCTCGGTGGTAGGGCCTTCTCCCACGTGGGCCCTCCTCCTCCTCCTATTCCTCTGCCTGGCCAGCACCCATGTCCTCTGGGGGTTCGTGGTCCCAGGCCCGCTTCCATGTCTGTAGGTCATGGGGGGGGTTAGGTGTTGTTTTGCCCCTGTCCCACGACCCCCCCTTCCCTCCCCTCCTGCCACCCGGGCCGCCCCCCTTGGTGCCCTGTGCAGCTGGGTACCCCCCCCTTTGGCCCCCTTACTAATTTCCAGCGTGCCTCATCCCCCGGTCTGGTTGCCATCTCCAGGGCTGCCTGTCCCGGCTGCTGTTACTGCTGTGGCTGTCCCTCCACCGCCTGCAGGTGCAGCACTACCCCCTCCTCTGCCTGCACCTCCTCCTCCTCCCTTGCTCTCTCGCCCTCCGCTCTCCTCTCCCTTCCACCTCTCTCCATCCCGCCACGTGCCCCTGCTTTATATAGGACAGTCCCATCCAGTGTGCCCTTTAAATATCCCTCCATGGCCCGTGTAGCTGCTTGTTGCCTGGCAGCAACACTGCCATCAGTGCTTTGTCCCTGGCTGGGAATCATTTTGGTTGATTCCGGCCGGTGGTTGCCATTCAGACGTTACACATTGACCACACTTTCGGAGATGGTCCAGGCCGGAGCTCCGGAAGCGTGGTTGATTTTGACCCCTGGTGGGGATTGTCTGTGGTGAACATCTGGCACCCGCGAAACAGACGTTCAAGGTGCTTTGGCCCTGCCACAGGATTGAGTGTGCTTAACTGTGGTCGACTGTGATCTTGTAACATCTGAAAATACCCATCGGTATTGGCCCCATCACGGAATCACCCGCCCAGATCAAAACGGCCATCAAACAGACATGTCAGCTGATCCCGGCAAGGGAATTGGGGGAGGTGGAGGGGCCATGCGGCTCAATGTGTGGCCGCACAGCCCCGCCCCCCACGCTCCCCCAGCTGCCCGCCCGCCCGCCCGCCCACCCGCCCTCCGGCGGCCGCAGCGCCCGCTGACCCCTCTGGGGCATTGACCACAGCCCGGAATCTCGCCGCTGATTCCAGACCATGGTCAGGGGACAGAAGAGACGGTCCCCTTGATCATGGGGGGGGATTACATTCAACACGCAAACAGAAACGGTTCAGCCAGGACCTCCGTTTGTGTGTTGAATGTGATTCCCTTCATGGGGGTGAACATCCGGGGGGGAGCTTCCATTCCACCCAACAGACGTTACGGGACCACAATCACCATGTGGGAATTCACCGTGGTTCACCGTGATCTCGTAATGTCTGAAAATACCCATAATCACTCTCAACCACTGGTCAGAAGCAAATCTAAAATAGCTGCTGGCTGTTTCTTCTGAAAGAGAACACTGTCCCTAGCACATGGCAAGAACTTTTTGGACATTCTATATTCTGCTGTATCAGTTAACCAACAAATATTAGGATAGTGGAAGTCTCCCATTAGTATCAGTCCATGGCCTTTGGAAACCTTAGCTACCTTCCCTCAGAATGCCTCATCCATCTTCTCTAGCTGACTTGGTTATCTGTGGTAGACCCCCACCATGACACCACTTATGTTGTTTCCCCTCTAAGCCCTATCTACGCCCAGATACTTTCATTTAACCTGCAACCTCATTCTGGACCTCAGAAAAAGTGCACTCATTCTTCGTGTACAGTTCTCGACCTCTTCCTTTTTCTCCTTGCCTGTCATTCAGGAACAAGCTATACCTTTCCATTTATTGACATTTCTGTCACAAAAGTTATCCACCTGGTCTGAGTAAATCCAATGGGGTCACAAAGATTTCCAGTTCACTCTGCTTATTAGCTGTATTCCTTGTATATAAACATTTAATTATTGTTTAAAAGTCTGATTTAGGTCTCTCCTGCTGTTTTATCTTGGATCTTACTACAGTTCCCCACCAAAGAATCTGTGAATGATACAGGTTCCCATCCTCGGTATTTCTTTGTAGATCTATTGAGATGGCTGCGAGACCTGGGGGGTCTGGATGGGACTGTCCTAGGGTGGTTCCGCTCAATCCTCTTGGGGAAAAGTCAGCGGGTGGTGCTGGGGTCTGAAACATCAAGCCCCCAGGCCTTGACCTGGGGCGTTCCGCAGGGTTTGATCTTGTCTTTGCTATTATTTAATGTATATATGCAGCCCCTGGGGGAGATCGTGAGAGGGTTCGGGGTGTGATGTCACCAATATGCTGATGATACTCAGCTGTACCTCTTGTTTTCAACTGACCCAGGTCCTGCTGTCTCATTACTTTCCAAATAGTTGGAGGCTGTGGTGGATTGGATGCGGCAGAACAGACTGAAGCTCAATCCTGATAAAACGGAGGTGATGGTGGTGGGTAGGGCATGGGAGGTACTGGCTCCCGTGGTAGGGGGGGGTCCACCCTCCTGTAGCCCAGCAGCTTCAGAGTCTGGGGGTGGTGGTGGACTCGGGGATCCAGCTGGATTGGTAGGTAGAGATGGTTGCTAAGGCTGCCTTCCGCCAGCTGTATCTGGTACGGAGGCTGTGTCCATACATTTCCAGACCCGACTTGGCCAGTGGCCACCCTCATTCATGCCTTCATCACCTCAAGACTAGACTACTGCAATGTGCTGTATGTGGGACTTCCCTTGTTTCTGGTTCAGAGGCTTCAGCTGGTGCAGAATCCGACAGCTCGTCTCCTTCTGGGGACGGGAAGGCGGGAACACATAACACCTGTGCTCCGTACTCTGCACTGGCTGCCTATAGCATACCGAGTCCGATTCAGGGTGCTAGTGTTGATCTATAAAGCCCTACACAGTTTGGGCCCCTCATACCTTGGGGACTGCCTCACCCTCCGTGCCTCAGAGTGATCCCTGTGGTCCACCGGGGGCACCTTTTTGGAGGTCTCCCATGTAAAGCGGGGGGCCACAATGGAGAGGCCGGGCCAAGGCTCTGGAATTCCCTCCTGGAGGAAGCCTGTCTGGCCCCAGATCTGTTGGCGTTTTGGAAAGCCTGTAAGACCTGGCTGTTCACCCAGGCCTTCTGAGGGGAGGGGGGGGAAATTGTATTTTTAAAACATTGTTTTAATGAATTTTATTGTGTATTTTTATGCTGTAAGCTGCCCCGAGATGCCGTAGGCATGAGGGGGCAGCTAACAAATATTTATAAATAAATAAATAAATAAATAAATATTTAAAATTGTGCGCTTCCATGTGTGTGTGTGTAATTTTCATTTAGTGTTTTGCTTCATGTATGGAATCCCCAATGGGCAATCTCACTAATTCCAAACCCAATAAATAGAAGCTATTGTATGGGTCAATCTTTTCAAACAGTTATTGAAAAGAACTTTTAAGAATCAGATTTCCAGTTGAATTTGTCAACACACAAATGACTTGTCCATTTTCCATTGAAGTCAGTGGTAAAATAGAGAGATGAATAAATACATAAATAAAGTCACCCTGAATTTCTCCTTGATCCCAGTGCCCAAGAAACAAAGTAGTTAATAGGATATAGCAGGCATTTTTCACCCACCCCACAATGTCCTACTATGGGGAGATGAAGTGTCCATACTTATGGGCAGTTTAGAAACCAATGGGGAACTGTGTTAGCATCACAAAGGTCTTCCAGGACTGAACCTGAGATGAGGGGAATAAGTGTCTGCAAGGAGAAACCTACCCACAGAGTCAGCCTGAGCAGAGGTAAGTACTTGACTCATTAAGGGGGTCGATGACCAAGAAACCAAGTTGTGGGTGGGCTGAGCATTCTCAGCTGTGTGGAGCAGAAACTGCAAGCCAACTGACTACAAAGCACTGGCTACAAAAGATAAAGTGCAAGGGCTTGCCTCAAGATGTGGGAAGCATGCCTCAGGGTCAGGGCAGGCCTGCTGTGAATGTTAGGACACGGAACCTTTCCAAGGTCCTGCCTTAATCAGGGTTTTCCTGAGGTCTGGATGGTGGGAAGACTAGGCCAGAAGACCAGGAGCATTAGCAGTCTACAAAAAAGCTTGGCTTGCCCAAGCCTGAAGGAAAAGAGCCCAGGAGAAAGCAGTGCAATCGGGTCTTTGAGGGGCTGTTCCTGTAAGTAAAGGGGCCTACAGTCTCAAGCAGTGGCACTCTGAAGGAAGGACTCTTCTTGACAAGAGGTAACCCCCGCTAGAGGACTAACTTGGGGAAAGTTCTTGTGTTGGATTAATTAGGGCTGACAAGATTTTGCCCAATCAAGTAAAGTCAATGAAATCCTGATTCTCGATTTGTCTTGGGACAAACCAAGGACCTCGGAATCCCTGCAATTTCTCCCTGAATACTTAGTGAGAAATAAAAAATAAAAAAAATAAAAAAGAAATCATTGTACATGTGTAAAATGGTCAACGGACCATTTTACGTGTGCGCAAATGACTGCTGCCCTTAACCAAAATAGCAGCAACACTATTGCCACCATTTTGATTAAGGGCGGTGGCCAGAGGCCATTTGCGCATGTACTGTGATATTTACTTATTTTTGTTTGTTTGTTTCTTGATGACAATTTATCCCATGCTTGGGCAACTATAGGGAAATTGATCCCAGTGCCCAAATGCACGAAAATTTTCATGAAAAAAAAAGGCTGCTCATTCAGCACTACTAGTGTTTATGTACCTATGTCTTTGGGAACTCAACACATACAGCAACGTGCGAGAGGCTCCCGTGTCCCATAAAATATCTATATTTAGATTGTGATGTGCCCTGAAATAAGTTGCTTTTTACTGTGAAAAAAACACAACCCTAAATATAGCCATATCGCCTCAGAATGGAAAATGAAGCAAACCTAATGGGCCTTGTTTCTCAGAGTCTACGCATCACAAAGCCTACATTGATACAACAAATTATCCAATGTGCACAAACACTCAAAAAAGTGCTCTGAATTTGCAACTGCTGCCTCAGCCCATTGCAATCTAATTTACTGGTACCCAGGACATCCGCCTGCTTCTTAATGACCAGATGGCAGTGCACCACTTGTTCCGATGATGCTTGTTTTGAATGGCAGATTAATTGTAGCACAAGGTATTATAGATTTGGATTGAAGCAAAGGCTGCACAAGGCGATTCTGCAGTTGCCTATGGGTTCTATAGATTTCTTCCACATAAAGCACCATTGAACCAGAACGAAAATTAATCAATGTCATTGAACATGGGGGTATTGCCTTTGTATGAAACAGTTTTGTTCTGCCAGATCAATACCGTATGTAATCCTGTGAAATCTGAAATACAAATAGCAACTTAGGTTCTTAAACAGAATCTCCCTTGAACTTCCTCAGAGTCTTCATCTCTAGACAGAAATAATTAATTCAGCAAGGAAACCAAAATGACAGGACACAGAGAGAGACCTCTCAACAATTGCTGGGTTTCTTACTGCTCTGCACAGGGGAAATGAAAGCGGAAAATAGTTGAGAATGCCTCAGCGTGTGAGCACAGAAAGAGTCCCTTGGAAATGAGCTATGCTGGCCGATCTGATTGCTCCTAACAGCTTCACAAAAAAAGCTCTTTAGACCACATTTGCTAACATTTTACATTAACCCAGCCAACAAAAAATAACAAAATAAAATTGCACTAATAGCTTAAGTGCCAGTGATTATGCTGGTACAAAATAGATGCACTATTTAACAAACTAAATCTATTTGACAGCTCTTAAAATGCATTAAGTGAGTGTATCAAGTAATTTAGGACAGATTAATGTTATTTGTGCTGAAGAGACTTTCCGGATGCTATACATTTTGAAAAAGCACCTCAGGTAAGTCTTGTCAATGAAACAGTTTACAGTAAGTTATATATATATATATATATATATATATATATATATATATATATATATATATATAAATAAAAATGAAGAATGATGATTGCTGATGAGAGGTCACATTTATCACTTGCAACACAATTTTGCTTAAGGTTTTTTAATTTTTTAAAAAAAATTACAAACACTCCTTATCAGATCACAACCTTTATTGTGCTTCCCAGTATTTCCTGAAGAGAGGAGTTAATAGCATCACATACTATACAAAATAGCACTTACCACAGGTAAGTATAACTGTAAGAATTACATTGCACAGATTAGCAAAGCCCTTGAACTTTCAGAGCAAAAATGAGTAGCTTCCATAGGAAGAGAGGCTCAATAGGTTAAAGGCCTTCGTGCACCCCTAATATGGGTCCTCCGGGAATGGGTGAACCATTAAAGGAGTGCAAGTCGGTGGGAAGAGTCCTCCTCGCTCCTACCACCGTTCACAACAAACTGAACGGAGAAGTTCCCAGGAGTGTGCAATTAGTTTTAATTACCTTAATTACTAAAACAAATGAAGCCTCATTCATTCTAGTAATTAAAATACAAAAACAGATGACAAAGGTAATGAAAACAGACAAAAAAGAACAAAAAAGCATCAATTTTTGTTATAAAAATAAAAAAACAGTGTATGTGCAAAATGGCTGCTGGGCCCATTCTGCACATACGTGCTCTTTCCCAAAATGGTGGTGGTACTGTTAGTGCCATTTTGGAAAATGGCAGCTAGTCTGCAGCTGTGCGGTGACCATTTTGTACACTCACAGACTCACTTCTTTTTTCCAATATGGTGCCGAACGATGTTGACGGCACCATTTTGGAAAAGGGCTGTGCATGTGCAGAATGGTCCAGTGGCCATTTTGCACATGTGCAGTGATTTTTGTTTTGATTTTTTATATTATTTTTTATTTTTTTAAACAAGAAAACATATGGGGTCGTTTATGAAAAAAACCCAAGGCAAAGGAGTTTTTGTAAATGAAAAGGAATTATGTGCCTGCTGCACACCCCTGGTCCCTCAGTCAAGCATCACACAGGCTGGGGAGGAGCAGCAAGTAGTGAACAGGAGCAGAGGAGCAACAGCCTGGCGGTGGGGTGAGTCAGCCCGGTGAACCATGGACACTGAGATCAGCATCCCAGGATGTTCCGGTAATACCCACATTTTTGGGCACCAGGCACCTGATTAGACCTGAAACAAAATCCCAGTGTGTGCTTCTTCTGTTGGAAGCAGAACATTTGCTGAAATTCACGCAACGCAGAAACATACTGGCTTTCCAGCTCTTTTCGCCATTTTCAGTTATTTGTCACAAGTTGAACAGGGGTGCCACAGGGCAATCCCAAGTGCCGTGAGTGCTCTACGTGTACCTCTGGTGGCTCTGGAGATGAAAACCTGCTCACTAAGCACTGGGGAAGTGCTGGAAAATTGCCCACGTGCTACATGAGTGCCATAAAATTCCTGGAAAGTGATGAAAAATTCCTGGAAAGTGACAAAAAGTTCTGGAAAATGATGAAAATGGCGAATAGTCCCAGGAAGTTATGAAAAAGTCCCAGAAAGAGACAAAAATTAGAAACAAAATGGTGGAAGTGCGTAATCACCAGAGACTGACAAAGTACTTATGGACACACTCAAGCACTCCCGAAAGGTCGGTATTTCCCTTCGGATCAGGAGCAGTTGCTCTTTTCTCAGCTCTACACCTGATGGGGGTGGGTGGGTGGGGGTCAGGTACCCCATTGGGTATTACCCGCGCAGTTAGCAAATGTGCTACCTGGTGCAGGTCTACACAGGATGTTTTGAATGATCCAAGGCGTGGAGCGGCTTCAGTACAAGGAAAGGCTCAACCATTTGGGGATCCTCAGCTTGGAAATGAGACGTCAGAGAGGAGATATGATGGAACTTTATAAAATCATGAGTGGTGTGGAATCTGTAAATTGAGAGCTGCTATTCTCTTTTGTAAATAGTAGAACCAGGGGGCACCAGGCAACACTCCATGAAATCAACAGGCAGCAGATTTTTTTTTAAAGGAAGTATTTTTCACCCAACATACAATAAATCTGTGGAACTCATTGCCATTATGAGAGCAAGTTCATAGCACAACTTGCTTCAAACAGGGATTGGATGAATTTTTGGAGGCCAGGTCCATAAAGGGCTACTGCTTGGGTTAGTCAAGGGCACAAGACCCTTGATTGTCGAGAGTTGGGGGAGGATAGCAGGAAATGGATTACCCGACTGTAACCTGCTGCATCTTCCCCTGAGACCACCAAGGTTGGCTGCTGTCAGAGACAGAATACTGGGGCAGATGGACTATTAGTCTGATGAAGTCATCAGGATTCTTATGTTCTTAAGGCCAATAGCATAACTGGTTTCCAAAAAAAGGACTTATTAGAGAATAGATACATTAATCGCTATTAGCCAAGCCTCTGGTTGCCAGGAGCTAGAAGGTTAACATGGGAATGGATCTCTTCATTATGACCTTGTTGTGGCCTTCTTTTTAGCAACTGAAGCTGGCCAATCTCAGAGGCAGAATGCTTGGAGGATGGATCATTGGTTTTTAGGTTTATGTTTTTATTGGCTGGGCTTGAAGAAAAACCCTCACAAAACTGTGAGTCACTATATACTCATGAGAATTAACAATACAGCAGTCTTGGAAAGCCTTGCAGGTCTGCCTCCTCCAACTTCCAAAAGCCTGTGCCTTCATTATAATATAGAGAACAAAACTATTATTCAGAGTGAAAGAAGCGCATTCCAGTTGTTTAACAGTAAAAGTTTCCCCTTAGAAATAGTCCCGCTATGCTAATTTTTTAAAAATTTTATTTTAAAAAGACAATTTACACCATAAAACCAAATCTTCTGATTATACATAAAATGCTGCATCGTTAAGTGGTAATTTCTGTTGTTTTGTACCATACAAAGCAATAAACATCTGCTGAGGCTGATTAATAGCCAAAGCAAACATGAAGCATTTAATCAATCTCAAAAGCCATTTATTACACAGCAATAGAGATTAGCCCTATTATATCTTTAGAGGGGGGAGGGGGGAAAAACAGAAAAGGAATCTGGGCCTGACAGTCATACCATATTTTACTGGCATAAAGTCCCAACTCTGGGAAGGGCTTGCTAAAGTTGAGCTTGAGTACATAGCAACTGTCCGAGACAGAGAGAGCCATTTTACAAATTTTATTTATTTATTTATTTATTTCACTTGATTTATTTGCCACCGCCCCCTGCCACAGCAGCTCAGGGTGGCTTACATTCCCCCCCATCCCATCCCATCCCATTCCAACCCCACCACCCCTCACCCGTCTCCCCCGTCAAAAGTCCGGTGGAACTGCCAGATTTTATTGGGGGACTTGGAGGAGGGTGCTCCCACCCCTTTGAGGGGCTGCTCCAGGACTCGGAGGGTGAAGCGGTCCTGCAGATAGCCCAAGCTGTTTAGGGCTTTATAGGTCAAAATCAACACCTTGAATTGAGCCTGGAAGACTATAGGCAGCCAATACAGAGAACAGAGCACTGATGTAATGTGCAACAACCCATCAGTCCCCGGAATGTCACCAAAGGTGACATGTTGTGATAGCCCATTCTTGAGATGATAAATAAATGGATGATGGTGGCTAGGTCTGAGTCTGAGATGTATGGCCTAAGCTGTCACACCAGATGTATTTGGTAAAATGGTCCCCTTGTCACAGCTGCCACCTGGACATCCAAGGGTAGCTGCAGATCCAGGACCACCCCGCAGACTATGAACCTGAAGGACCAATGGAGGGCGGACCCCATCAGTGATGGGTGCCACTACTCCCTCGACCCCTCCCACCAACATCACCTCCGTCTTGCTGGGATTCTAGTTCAGGCGGCTCACCCCCATCCAGTCCCCTACAGCTGCCAAACACCAGGTAAGCACTGAGACTGCTGGGCCTGGATCAGCTAAAAAAGAGAGATACAGTTGGGTGTCATCAACATATTGATGACACTGCGCACTAAACCCTCTGACAACCTTGCCCAAAGGCTATATGTAAACATTGAACAGGAGAGGGGACAGAAAAGAACCTTGCAGGACTCCACACTTGTGGTTCCAGGGAGATGTTGAACAATCACCCAGCACTACATGATGAGTTCGCCTGGCCAGGAAGGACCAGAACCATTCAAAAACAGTTCCACCTACCCCAGCTCAGTCCCACAAGCAGGTCACCAACAACTCATGGGAAATGAAGGCAGAGAGAGACAAAGAGTCTTGTCAATAGAGGCCTAGTGGCCAACCAAACCTGACTGCTCCATTGTCTTCCCAAGCTGTGGGAGACCCTGCCCTTTATGGGGTGCTATGTCATCACAACACTCTGTAGCAGGAGGCTGTGGGAGCTAGGAGAAGGCTGCCTGCAAGGGGTTGTAGTTGCACAACTCTGGCTCATGCCCAGCCCCACTCCTTCAGAGGATCATGACTGTAACAGGGGGTCTTCCCAGGGCCACACGGGGCACTGGGGTGTCTCTTTAGGGGAATTAGCTGTACCCCACTGCCACACCTATTCCACCTGAGCCTTGGTTGAATCCCCCCCTTTGGGAAGGGGGTACCCTCCTGTCGGACCCCATACAGGCTTAGTCCAGATGGTATTAATCCACAGTTCTTTATTATTTTTATTTATTTATTTGTTATATCTATTAGCCGTCCCCTCATGCTATGGCATGCTATGACACTAAAAATGACAACAATCATAAATTATTAATTTTAAACATTTTTTAAAAACATCTTCCCCCCCCTCCCTCTCACCCTCCCCTCCGAAGGCCTGGGCAAACAGCCAGGTCTTGCAGGCTCTGCGGAACGCCATCAGACCCGGGGCCAGGCGAGCTTCCTCCGGGAGGGAATTCCAGAGTTGCAGTCTGGCCACCGAGAACACCCGTTCCATTGTGGCCCCCCGCCTAATACGGGGGACCTCCAGAAAGGCGCCCCCAGTAGACTGCAAGGATCGCTCTGAGACGCGGAGGGCAATGCGGTCCCCAAGGTATGAGGGGCCGAGACCATGTAGGGCTTTATAGATCAAAACTAACACCTTGAATCTGTTATTAGGCTCAGTGTTCAGTGTACACAATCCCTGGGATTGCCAGCTCAGTTACCTCCACCCTGCAGGCCCAGGTCCGTCTCTCTCAAGCACAGGAGCACCACAATATCCACCCCCCTTGTCCATCTAACCATGCCTCAAAGCCCCAGACTCTGGCCAAGCCTTCCCCAGGCAGGAGGCTTTCTCGTGGGCACAGCCTCACCCACTTGCCTGGTTCTCCTCTTCAGCACCCTGGAGAGCATAGAGTGGTA
>QEPC01014205.1:688197-719685 GCA_003113815.1 Sphenodon punctatus
TTTTTGGTATCGATATCGGTATTGGTATTGGTATCATTACCATTATCGTTGTATTTATCGGTATTCTAATTTGTTGTCCTCAGTATTCTTGGTTGTCCTTTTCATTATCTTTGTCATTATTCTCAGTTGTCATTTTTGTTATCTTTGTCATTATTCTCAGTTTTTATTTTCGTTATTGCAATAAGAAAAAACAACAATTTTCATTATCGTTATTGTAATAACAAAAACTACATGCACACCCCTATAATTCTGTCACACAGGAAGAGGATGTACAGCTCTTCCTGGGAGAAGTGCAGAGCTACCAAACTCTTTAAAGGAACAGTACACCACATGAAAGCTAAATCCATTATATATTACTATTCAACAATGGTTCTTGACTCATGAGTTGAGCAAAATAACCTTTGCACAAGAACACTATTATTTATTTACCAAACGTTGAGAGACATCAATTATTGGCATGACACTAAAAATCCTCTTTTAGTTGGTATCCCCTATGATCGGATCTATACACATAACACAATACATACAAAAGAAATGATTATCTATTAGCTAGACATTGGAAGAAACTAATCGTCAGTAGGGGTGGAACTTTCAGTTTCGGTTTTAAATGGAACAGACTGAAAGTGGCTGTTTCAGTGTAAAACCGAATTCAGTTCCCAATTTTCGGATCTTATGTTCCCATTAAAGGCAATGGGAAATCCTGCCATTGACTTCAATGGGAAGAGCCAGCTGACTGGGGAAACCTCTCCCACCCCATTCCCCAGGGCCCACTCCCAGCCCTGGAGGGTGGGGGTGGGAATTCATGTCCCTAACACCCCCACCCTCACCCAATGGGGCCCGGCTTTACCTCCCCAATCCTGGACCCCTGCACTTGCCAATTCAGAGGATGAGACTGGGCCACCGGCTGGACTGTTAACTCTGCTGCAGGCAGTCAGACCTCCTTTGCTTCTGGCTGGTGGCGGGAGCCAACTCCACTGCCAGGCCTTCTACACTGTGGGGTGGTGGTGAAGGCCTGGTTGCCTGGCAGTGGAACTAGCTCCCTACCACCAGCCAGCAGCAAAGGAGGCCTGGCCACCGGCAGCAGAGCCATTTGTCTTCTGGGCCTTCTCTTCTTCCTGGTCCGCTGGTGGTCTGGAGAATGAAGAGAATGCCACTGACCTAGAAGCACCCATGTGTAAAATGGCCACTGAGGCCATTCTACGCATGTGCAATCCTAATCCAAAAATGGCACTGGCAGTGTCAGTGCCATTTTGAAAGAGGACAGCCATTCTGTGCATACGTTGAATGGCTCTCCACGGATGTGCAGAATGGCTGCCCTCTTTCAAAATGCCACAAATGCTGCTGGCACCATTTTGGATTAGAGTTACACATGCACAAAATAGCCTCAGTGGCCATTTTGCGTATGTGCGCTTCCAGGTCAGAAGCACTCTTTTAATTTTCCGGAGCAGCAGCAGAGCAGGAAGAAGAGGAGAAGGCCTGGCTGCACAGTAAAAACTCTGGTTCTGTTGCCGGTGGCCAGCCTCCTCTGCTGCTGGCTGGTGACAGGACCTGGCTCCGTTGCCAGGTTACCAGGCCTTCTCCACTGTGGGCCTTCTTCACAGTCCAGCCAGTGGCTCAGCAAGTGGCCCAGCCTCATCTTCTGGCCCACAGAAGATGAGCAAGTGCAGGGGCTTCAGGGGTGGGGTAAAGCCAGGCCCCAGTGGGTGGGGGTGTTAGAGACATGGATTCCCATCCCCACACTCCATGGCCAGGAGAGGGGGGGTGGGGGTGAAATGGCCCGCCCTGGGGTTTTTATTTCAGTCCCAGATCCATGTTTGGCCACTCCTTGGTACTCTTTCCCATTGAAGTCAATATTGACTTCAATGGGAAAAAGAACCGAGAACCAAGAACTGAAACCAAGACACTTGCCAAAATTCAGGGATCCGATACCAAAATAAGACCGAAACTGAAATTTGGCCCTGTGTCCCACCCCTATGATGGTCAGGTATTGAGAACTCCAGCCTGCTGGCTAGGTATCAAAACATATAGTACGTTATGGGATTACTCCAGCTGAGCTATCTGAGAACTAACACTGGACAAATCAGTAGTGCTGGAAGGACTGAAAAGAGGGTGGAACATATGATCCTGTTCCTGGCATAAAAGCTCTGCCCTCTCCCCCATAAGCCCCACCTTCTATCCTCCATAAGCTCCACCCTCTCGCTCCTCAAGGCTCCCTCTGCCCCTGCCAGTTACATACCATTAAGACACAGTGCCAGGACTGAGGAGCAGAAAGGGCACTGAAATGCAGGAACTGCTGCCCCGTATTCAGTGCAGTTTTGGTTCTTAAAAATGTGAAGTCTTACCTCCTATTTAATGAATGAGCAATGGCCCTATACGTATAACCACAGAATGATAGGACTTGCAGGAACTCCAATCGCTCTGCGTACACAGTCACACACACACACACACGGAAGATCCACAATATCTACATCATCCTCAAAAAATACCTGTCTAACCTACTTTTAAAGGCCTCTAATTTCCCTTGGCAAATCATTCCACACCCTAACTGTTTGAAAATTCTTCCCAATGTTTAGCCTAAATCTCTTATCTTTTAGTTTAAACTCATTCCCTGTAGTCCTATCCTTAGTGGCCAGAGAGAATAACTGGGCACCATTTTGCTTTTGACATCTTGACTTCAACACCTGTGACATAAATATCTCAATCCCAGCTTGTCTTCATAAAAACATTTTTAATGGGTTCCCAGAAAAACCTGATGCTGAATGCTGGTGGAGTTCATTAAGAGACTTTTCATTGACTCTTCTAGTTTACTGACAGGGATGTTAGCTGAAACAGTGAATTTTAAGCAAGCCTATTGGAAAATTCAAGGGCAGTGAATAAACCGAAATGAATATACATGAGCATTCACACCAGAGACCAGATTTCAAGTGTTGCTCTCGTCCCGTCCGTGAATAGAAACGCACCGTGTGACTTGCATGTCCAATCAAAGCAGCTCCATTTGTTAAAATCAAAAGAATTGCCATGAATCACTTACAGAAGAGTCAGGAATAGTTTGACGAAAAAGTGTGAACATGGGGAAACACAAAATCCCAGTGGTTTTTTGTTGCTTTTTTAATCTGTTGCAAATAAATAAGAGTGAAAAAAGGAGACAACATTTCTAAAATGAATTCTACAGTCCACAGCATTCACTCAGATCTCTCAAATGACAAGTTATTCTGGTAGCTGTTACATTGAGACCAGCCTGTCATAAGTGTGACAGGCCTGGATGGCAGTTCTTTGCTAAGCTGCAAGGAAATAGTATATTTATCTGTGTTATCCCAGAGAGAAAGAGAGGCTTAGGCTTATTCGCCAGTGTAAGAGAACAAGAAGCAGCCCTACTGCTGACAAGCTATCAGTGTAGCTTCCCTGTACTATTTAAATAGAGCCCGGGCCGGCCCTAGGCATGTGCAGTCGAAGGTGGCCCCGCACCAGCCTGGGCCCCGCACCTGGGGGTCAGCAGCCCAGGCATGAGGACAAATTATCCAAATTAGGCCTTGCACTAACACTTTTCACATAGCCCCATGCGGCCCCACATATCCTGGGGTCGGCCCTGAATAGAGCCAATGGCTTCTTTAAAAAAAAAAAAAAAAAAAAAAAGTTTATTTTCTACCAAAATGAATAAAGAACTAGCCAGAGAAATAGCAGTCATCTAGAGGCTTCACTGGAGTCTCTAAGGTGTGATTTTAGAAGCCAAAACTTCATGTGATCTGTATTTGAATTAATTTCTGACCTCCACAATCCTACAAATGCTTACTTAGGGGGAGAGAGAATATCTAAAGGGCTGCCATCAAGACAAGGCACTATTCTCCCTTGCCCCAATAGACAAGACTAGATATAATGGGTTCAAATTGCAAGAAGGTAAATTTCAGCAGGAAAAACGTCCTAACAGTTAGAGCTGTTTTCGGCAATAGAACAAGTTGCCTAGGGAGCTTGTAGGCTCCCCATTGCTAGAGGCTTTCAAACACAACTGGGCAGCCATCTGTTTGGGATGTTGTAGCTGTGGACTTCCGAATCCTGGATCAAAGTGGATGCTGGATTAGATGACCTTTGAGGTGCCTTCCAACTCTGTCATTCTATGATGCTATGTTCTTCTTTGTATTAGGTGCATGGAACTCAATTCAAGGGGCTTGTGGGGGCTAGAATTGCCAGTTGTCCCTTATTTTAAGAAAGAATCCCTTACTTCAGAGCCATACATCTCTCTATAGAACATAAGGGCCATTGTTTTTTAACATAACAGACAGCATAACACCATTCAGAACACCAGAGCTCAGTGCAAAATATTGGACATATCTTATTTCTGAATCCCACTGTTCTGCAATGTCCCCTTATTTTTGAAATGTTGATCTAAAAACCCTACTGCGGCCTCAGCTGTTAGCAGCATGGGATTACGCTGTCTTGTAGGAGTTGGCTAATTTGTTAAGGCACTCAGCTACATCTCTGAAGGCTGTTGGTTCAAATCTTGCTTGGTCTTATGCTGGATGGCCAGCTTCAGACATGAATAAGCACCTGATCCATTGAGATGGAAAAGGCAAAAGTGGTCAGATTATCTGCTTGCAATCTGAGCCCATTATATCTAGTCTTGTCTTTTGGGGAAAGGGAGAACAGTTCCTTGGCCTCATTTTTAAACATCTCCTTGGGTTTTTAGACAGGAAGACATTTCTCCCGCAGCTTAAAAATCTAGCTTGGGGAAACTCCCGTAGGGGAGTGGGGTGGGAATTTAGGTGCTCCTCGCTGGACCAGAACTTGTCCAGATGCCACTGGAAACAGTGGCACTGAGCAACTCCCACAATATTTGAGACATGGACTAGGTAAGTCCCCAAATAACTGAGGTTTTACCAGTCCGCATCTCAAAACATCCAGGAGTTGCCAGCACCACTGTTTCCAGTGGTGCCTGGATGACTTTTGGTCCGGCAAGAAGCATCTAAATTCCCACCCTACCTCCCTGGGGGTTTCCCAAAACTGGATTTTTAAACTGTAGGAGAAATGTCTCCCATCTAAAAACACATGTAGTGCTGGCCACATGTTGTGGGGCTGGCTCAGGGAGGGGGTCATTGGCTTGTGGAGGGGAAATGAGGTATGGTTCTGGTTTGGGAGGGAGTGGTTTCTGGCTCAGACGGGACTGACTGGCTTGTGTAAAGTGGGATCCTTAGGTGGGAAAGGGATATGGGACTGGCTGGGGGTGTGTGTGTGTCACTGGTTTGTGGGAGGGGTCACTGGCTTGGGGAGGGGGGAATGAAACTGCCATGGAGTCGCCATTTCTCCCTGGTTGAAATGGGCCGGGATGCAGTGCTGGAGACGGCAGTTCTGAGACAGCCCCTACAGGTAGGGAGCACTCACTACAGGCTCTCCAAGCAGGCAGATAAGCTCAGAGTCATAGAGCAGCCCAGCTCCAAGATGGATATGTGCTGCAGTTGAAGAGTGGGGAGGCATATTGAGGCGCTGGATAACATATTTTTTGAGAAAGTTGGGTTCACTTGAAACACAAATACAGAGGCCTTCGAACATGGAAGCTGAAAATGGATTTTTCTGGTTTATTTGCATTTTATTGAAACAGCTCTACCTGAATAACCAAGTTGATACCTGTTTCAGCACTGGACTTAATCTTCTACTGACTTAGTCTGTGTGTAAGAATTTATGTTTGTCCAAATCAGAGTGCAATGTGAAGAATTTATATCCACTTCACACAACTACTCATGTTTCTAAGTAGTGAGAGATTCAGACTAGGGCTGAAATGATATTTCACCCTTCTCGAAATTCTTGTCGAGAATAAGCTTCTTGGAAAGAATTTCTCATCTTGAGATTCTCGCAAGTGTCTTGTGAGATTCTTGAGATTCTTGCGAGAAACTCGAGATGCTTGTGAGATTCTTGAGAACCTTAAAATAACAAAAAAGTGGTCTATGCATGTGCAAAAATGGCCATCACTGCCGTTCTGTGAATGCACTGCCATTTTGCACATGCGCAGATCATTTTGGGGGCAATCTTGAGTTTCCTGCAAAAATCTCGAGTTGCTCACGAGATCTCGCTGGGGATACAAGATTCTTGCGAGATTCTCCCAAGAATTAATTTCATTCTCATTTCAGCACTAATTCAGACCCCATAGACCTCAAGTATTATATTTTATTTATTTATTTTTATATCCCACCCTTCCCTGAAGGTTCAGGACAGCTTACAAAAAAATATAAAATACAATATAAAAACATTTAAAATACAGTCCCCCCAAAACCCAACCCACAACCACCCTCCAACAACATCCCATATAATCTCTCTCCCTATCCCCCAACCCATCCTCCCCCTTAAACCACCCCACCCAATTCAGTCCCCGCTGCCAAAAGGCTGACGGAACAAAATGGTCTTACATTGCCTGAAGAAGGCCACCAGGCTTCAACACAGGTGGACTTCCTATGGGTGGGAGTTGCATAGCAAAGGTGTGATGGCTGAGAATGCCCTCCTCCTAGTCGAGACCCGGCAAAAAAACGGAGTCTCCAGGAAAGCACCCCCAGCCAATCACAGAAACCACAATGGGACACAGGGAGTCAGGTGATCCCTCAGATAGATGGGGCCTAGGCTGTTTAGGACTTTAAAGGTCATCACCAGCACCTTGAATTGGGGTCAGAAGACTATCAGCAGTCAGTGCAGCAAACGAAGCACCGGTGTTATGTGCTCATGGTGCTGCGTCCCTGTAAGGAGGCAAGTCTCCACATTCTGCACCAGCCGCAGCCTACAAACCATCACCAAGGGCAGCCACACACAGAGCACATTACAATAGTCTAGTCTCGAGGTGATGAAATTATGGATAATAGTGACCCGATCCGAGTCTGAAAGAAAAGGCCACAGCCTCCTCACCAGATGAAAAATGCTGCTATCCACTGCCACGACCTGACAATCCAGTCACAACAAAGGATCCAGAAGAACGCCAAACCTGCAAACCCGATCAACCAGAGAGGACCAAGTCCCATCAATAAGAGGAATCCCAGTCCCCTTCAGGAGACAAGACCGGCCAACCATTATCACCTCAGTCTTGTCAGGATTCAGCCTCAGTCAACTCACCCTCATCCAGTCCCCCACCACAGCCAGGCACTGCCAGACCTCTGTCAGATAAAAAGGAGAGGTAGAGCTGGGTCAGCATACTGATGGTACCACATCCCAAACCTCTGAAGAGGTATTCAACATACAAGGGTACCCCAGAGTGAAAAATGCATGTAAATATATGCTTCACGGCCCTTCACGGCCTGGGCCCTGCTTATCTGCAGGACCGCCTCACTCCCCATGTGCCCGTGTGACCCTTGAGATCATCCGTGGGAGCCTTTTTGGAGGTTCCCCAGGCGAGGCGGGTGGCCACCGATGTTAGACCTTTTTTGGTGGCCGTCCCTGTGCTGTGGAATTCACTCCTGGTGGAGGCTCGGTTGGCTCCCACTCTCCTGCTGTTTCAGCGTGTATGTAAGTCCTGGCTGTTCCGTCAGGCTTTTGGCGAGGGGTAGGGGTGGGGTTTCCCCAGATATTGCATTTTTAAATAGTTTTAAAATGTTTGTATTGTTTTTATTGAATGCTGTTCGCCGCCCCAGGCTGCCCTGAGGGCAGGAGCAGTGGGATAAATAAATAAATAAAATAAATAATTAGTGGCTCTACAAGCTTGAATAATGAGGACATTGTCATTGGCACCTCTGCGCACAACATACTCAAATTTCAGCCAGATACCTCATACCGTCTGTCTTCTATGTCCAAAAAAGGGCCAGGGCACAAATGCACACCAGCTTACAATGGCTTTTTGCTACTGGGGTACAAATGTACCCCAGCCAATGCATTTAAATTGGGGTACACTTGTACCCAGCTCAAAATAACCCAAACTGAACACTTTTCAAGGCCAGTTCACACTGACAGTGGACCTGGAAGTCAAAGCCACTCCTAGTCCTCACTGGAAGATGAAATTAAATTAACCCCTTCAATGCCACTTGCACTGCCTTGCACTGTCAGGATACTTCTCTATGGCCCTTTTGCAGAAGGACACGATAATGGTGACCAACTGGCAGTTACATTTGCTAATACATGTTGCAGGGAACCCATCGAGCACACCTGCAGCCCCGCAACATGTATAAAAAACTGTAACTCACCGTTGATCACCATTCGAACATCCTTCTGAAGACGGCCCTTGTCTGGCACTGTGGACTGCAGAAAAAAATGAAATTGAACACCTCTGAAGTTGTCCCCTACAGACTATCAGATGAATTACAATTGAGCATCTCTCAAGGTGCAGCAGAATAATAGAAAAAATGAAATTGAGCACCTTTTGATTCCAGAATGCCAAAAACAAGTGGCTAGAAATATTTTAGGTTTCACCTCTTCACCAACTCAGTTAGATTTAATTTCATCAGCCAGCCTGAAGATTTGTTTGATTTACAAATCAATCAGTTTTTACATTCAGTTTTTACAGTTTCGTATATTTTCTAAGTTGTATGTTAATTGATTTTAAAGGGTTAATCTATTTTTTCTGTCTTTAATGGTTTTGCTATTTTGCTAGATACATAGGTAATGTTTAATAAATCATAGGTAATGTTTAATAAATCAATATTCTACAGTTTGAATAAAAATTATGCTTGATTTAATAAATCATAGGTAATGTTTAATAAATCAATATTCTACAGTTTGAATAAAAAATTATGCTTGTAAAGAAAAAATTGACTTTGGTGGTTTATTGGTTATGCAATTGTGGTTCAAATATTCCTCATAAAAGAGATTGTCTCATGTGTCTGTGTGTTTACGGGGCACTGACTGTGAGGACAAAATGATAAAAAGTAAAAATTGTGGCCACATTTTTTGCCACAGGCGAAAAACTGCTTGGGGTACATATGAACCCCATGAGACGTCGTGTGTGATTTTTTTTTAGAGAAAAGGCAAGGGGTAATTAATGGTGGTATACCATTTGAAAGAAGGGGGGAAATCCACACCAGTTCTTATTGAGAAGCTGTTACACAGCAGTTTTACTCTCATTCCTACAGGGAATATAGCTGTTTGGTGAGATCACTGCTTACTTGAAACACTGGTAGGTCAAAAAGAGACCAACCTGGTTGACCAACACAATGAGTTGCCAGAAACATATAGATCATGTCTATTGCAAAAAACAGATTTCTTAATTTTAATAATTGAAGCAACTATTTAAACACTAAGTGAAATAAAGGGTGTCTTCAGACGTTACGAGATCACGGTGAACCACGGTGAATACCCACCTGTGGTCACCGTGTCTTGAACGTCTGTTTGCGGCGTGCCAGATGTTGGCCACGGTGAATCCCCACATGGGGTCCGTTTGAACCACGCTTCCCGGGCTAGCCGGGGGAAGGTCCTGGGAAGCGTGGTCAAACGGACCCCGGGCCATGACCAACGAAAAGTCACGTCTGGCAACGCGCCATGGCCCGGGATCACCGGCGGGATCCCGGGCCGTGGCACATTCGGCCGGAAGCGGCGGCCACATTGGCCCCGCCGCCCGCCCGTCTCCTCGGAGGGCGGGCGGCGGGGTGCGTGGAGGGGGCGGGGCCGTGTGGCCACACGTTGCACCACGTGGCCCCGGCCCCTCCCACTTTCCCCGCCGGGATCCCCCCGGCACGTCTGTTGTGCCGTTACGGGGTGACCTCGGCGGGGAACGAAGCCGGTGGTTCCGGTACGGGGCCAAAGGGCCCCGTATCGTCTGAAATCACCCAAAGTTGCATTTCCCGAGCATGCATTACCTTTACCAAGCTCAGCATTACTTAAATTCAGAAAAAGGAATGTTGGTTGTGCACAAAAATAAAAAGGGACACAACAATTTGGAAAAGTCACAATTAGAAAAGTCAATTAACCAATATATTTATCTGTTCTCAGTCGTCGTTGTGCCTGGGGGGACTCTCAGTTTTGATGAATCTAGCCTCAGAACACTGCTGTGGGGCAGGGCTATTATCTCTATTTCACACTGGGAAATTGAGGTACAAAATGGCCACATGACTTGCCTGAAATCACATAGGCCATTTTCACATGGACGGGGGTGGGTGGGGAGATGGGCGTACTCGCGCTGTGGGTGGAGGTGTGTGTGTGTCCCTTTACACGGACACATCCACCTACAGGGCCTCCTCTAGTTTTTCAGATAGCCTTGTGGGTGGAGATGGACCCTTTTCACACAGACCCTCTAACACTGATAAAATGGGTGTTACATTTTATTATACATGTTGCAGGGTGCCCATAGTGCACACCTGAAGTCCTACAACATGTATAATAGAATTTAACACCCATTTTATCACTGTTAGAGTGTCTGTGTGAAAAGGGCCATGGGTGGGTGATGGGTGTAGGTGGGTGTGCGCCAGGAGCACGCACGCACAAACACCCACCACCCGTAGTGTTTACACGAGTGCACACCCAACACACACCCATCCCCCCATCCACCGGCAGCCCATTTCCACAGATGCCCCCCCACCACACACCCGGTAGAACACTCAGCGGTGGGTGGGGCCATCTGTGTGAAAACGGCCATAGAAATTCTGTGCTAAAGCACGAAGTGGGGGAACGATCAGAGGGGCTTTCCCTTGGCTACAGACACAGGCCAGAACATGGCTCCCAGTGCCTGAACTCATGACTGAACTGACTTGAAAAGGACTGGGTAAGCAAGCGGTACTTGGGGCCCCACATGCAAGAAAAAGTGGTTGGTAACATGAGGTTGGAGGTTGGGCCTGTGGGAAAGGCTGGAAGAACAGACACAGAGGAGTGACTGACCCTACTGCCTGGCTGAGGTCCCCACACTGCCTCACCAGACTCCTGGACTCATTCCTGCTCAGTTTTGTTGCCTCCATTGCCAACTAATGAAGTGAGGTCAGAGGAAAGGCCCTGGAGTAGGGCTGAGCTGTGTACTTAATTTAGCATTCACGGGTAATACCCACATTTTTTGGTACCACATCAGGTACCTGATGCGTTACCTGGGTACTGATCTAGTACCCCGATATCCCCCAAATTAGTAATTTTACCAATTACTGTTACCAATTTTCCAATTACCAGTTGGCATACTGGGATGGAAAGCTACACATTTTCCAGAACAGAAAACTGATAAATAGCTGTAAGTTGGTAAATTGATCCCAAAAAAGTTGAAAAATTGATACCAGAAGTGGACATTCCAGGACAGCGAGTACCAGAAATGGGTCATAATCAGGTACTGCTCAGTGCCCGATGTTGTCAGGTCAATTCAGGTACCATAAATTCATTGGGTCTATCCATTTTTGCAGGTACTCACCTTAAGCTCTACTTTGGAAGCATTTGCCCTCCAGTTCCCTTGGCTATTCCATCCGTGGTGCATATTCTTCTCTTTCCATTTCTCCTGCCCCTGGATGCTTCCTTCTGCTCACCAGGGGATCACATCTCATTGGCCACAAGGCAACACTTGGCAATGGGGAGGAGAAGAGAGGTAGAGCAGCAGTGCAGGAGCAGTGATATGGTGTGGAGCAGACTACAGGAGGGAAGGGAACTTGGGCTCTAGGCTGGGAGGGGTCTCCTCTCTCATCTTACTACTGCAGTTCTCTCTGGTGGAGTCAGAGATGGTCAGTGACTAGAAGGGGAGAAGAGCCAAGAGAAGGGAACAGTCCTTGTCTCTATTAATGAATGAAAAGGGGAGGGTAATACTTGGAACAATGGGGCAGAACATCTTGGCATCAGGGTATAGTGCCCTCAGTGAAATTCTGGCTGTGCCACTGAACTGAACCCAGTTGTCCCAAGTTTGAGGAAAACATCACAATTTGGGGGCCATCTTTCCTCGCAGCGTACTGTTTTTCATTGCTTGTGTAACTGACTCAGTAAGTGATGGTGTTATTTTGTTTGGAGACAGATGCACGCTGCAATAGTGGATGTGTAACAACATTGAAGATGGCATCTTTCAATTCAAATCTGAAAGCAAGGTTCCATCTGTCTATTTCTGGTGTTTTTGTTCATGGGCAAGTCTACAGGTCCCGTGACGCCAAACATCCATCAATCAGTTTTTATTTAGGAAGCACTTTCTATGCCACGCACATCACAAGGCGCTGGAAAAACGAAAACACAAGGAACAAAACATCCATGACAGATGAAGCAGTCAGAGGAGCATTAAGCAGCATAAGAAAACATTGAAATGCTTGGTTGAAAAGGAGAGGGCTTTAGTTTTGATTTAAACACAAGGAGGGATGTAGTAGGCAGAACATGATGGGTCTTTGGCAAACTCTTCCATGTAAGATTCATGGGACAAAGGATTTGTAGGACTTTGACACAGACTGAATGAATACCAATGGAACAAAGGCACAATGCCAGAGAAAACAGCACCCACTTGTAGATGGTAGAGTTTACAAAAGTGGAAGCAAGCAATTCAGGGAATATTAAAGTCTGCCGGAATGCCTTACCAATTTGGCTCATTGAACCAGTCGTGCCTGTTACTGTGACCTCATTACACAAAAGAGTAATGTGATCAGTGACACATTTGACCACCTATGACTTTCTCTGACCTTATGGAAAAACAGCATGGGGGGGGGGGGCAGCTGTTTAGTGTGAGAACTCAAGTGGATTCAGTCTGGATTCAAGCCCACAAACTTCAGTGCTTCTGTCAAGTTCTTTAACTTGTGTTGCTTAGTCTTCAGGCCACTGTTGTTAAGGCACGCCTGTTTCTTTGACCTACAATGACCAGAGAAGTGGTTGTGGTTGGCCAACATCGCATCCGACTGCCTTTGATTATTGTAAGCACAACGAATGCCCAATTATGTAAGGTGTTGAGCTTCTGGAGTTCCCAATGAAAAACTCAGCACCTCACAAAATTAGGCCCTTCCTTACCACCTTGCAGGATCAGCATCTAGTTTCAGACACATGGTGCCAGGACATACAAAACATGATTTCATCATTGGCGTGCTTTTCAAAGAGTTCATGGCTGTTTCTCTTTGCAGGGCTTAGAATTAGAGGGGATTCACACGTGTGTTTAAATCGCACAGCTGCAGCGGCGGCATACTGCGATTTAAAGAACCCCGCACTTCCGGGTTAGTGTGAATGCGGTGAGCGCGCACATTTCCACCTAGCCCGAATGTTTGGAGTGCGGTTTGAAAAGTTGCTCGGAGCAGCTTTTCAAACCGCACTCCAAACATTCGGGCTAAGTGGAAATGTGCGCGCTCACCGCATTCACACTAACCCGGAAGTGCGGGGTTCTTTAAATCACACTATTGCCGCCGCCGCGGCTGTGCGATTTAAAAGCACGTCTGACTGCGCCCTTAGATAAAGGTCTGAGCTTGGAGTTAGATAAAGGCCTAACGAAATGGCTGGAAGCTACAGTTAGACAATTTCAAACTGAAAATAAGGTAGTTTTTTTCCAACAATGCGGGTAGCTGACCACAAAAGCGGAAGTGGATAGTAGTTTTATTATTTGCCGATATTACTAGCATTTTCAGGTAGCCTTCAGAATATCCAAACACCACCCTGGACTGAAATGGGTACTCACATATTGGGGGAGGGGGGAATTCTGTTTTGTCATGTTTTTTGGGGTGGGTTTGTTTGTTTTTTGGTTCAGTTAATTAGATTTTTGGTCCTTCCTCCTTATGGAAAGACTGCCTTCTTTCATATGCCCCATAAGGCACCGAGCGTGCCTTCTTGCAGGTTCCACCATTGCCACAAGTCTGTGTAACCCAGATGCTCAGAGAGGGGTTCTCGGTGGCTGCTCCATGGCTCTGGAACTTCCTTCCCTTGGAGGATCATGTAAGCCCTAATCTGAGCATTTTTTTGGAGGCAGTGAAGGACCTATTTATTTGGTCAGGTGTTTACCAGGCAGAGTTAAGTTTTGGGTTGGTGGTTGGAGGGGTGTTTTAAGTATTTGATGGGGTTTCATGGGTTCTATCTAGTATTTTATGGTTTTTATTATGGTGATAGCCGCCCTGAGCCTTCACGGAAAGGTGGGATAGATGGTGAAACAAAAAACAAACAAACAAAAAGTAAATGATACTGCCAAAATGACAGAAGTTAAATGCACTAAAATGGCTGAAAAATGAAAATAGGGGGGAAAAAATCCACTGAAAAACTGGGCAAAAAATACCCTACACAAAATACCCTAAACGGATACCCAACAGAATGAAAACAGGCAGCAGTTATTACCTAGTGTGCCACTTTCGGTTTGTGGATGGTAAATTTGGTGGGTTTGTTTGGTTATATTTATTTATTTAAAAACTTCTACCCTGCTCCCTGCAGCCTTACGGCAACTCGGAACAGCTTACAAAACATTTAAAAACAATTACAAATGCAGGAAGGGGTTACTAAAACAATAAAAACAGTAAACAGTGGTAAAACCACCAGCAAAAAAACCCAACAACAACAACCCATCCCCACAGCATTCACTTCACTGCTCACTGTCACAGTTCACAGGGATACGGTATGCGATGAGGGAGCCCCTTCCATTGCTTTTCGATAGACAGGAACTGACCCTGGAATCAAGAACTAAACCAAATATTTTTTTATCTAGGCTGAAACAGGGCCCCAGTCAATAGCCAGACTGAATCAAGGATCCTTTGTGGGATGTTACACAGTAGATTCCAGTTGCAAGGACAAATTCCCATACACACCTAAGTACAGTGAATCCTGACCCAGGGCATACTAGTCTGGAAGATCACAGAATGTCAAGAGTTGGAAGTTACCTCAGGATTATTTAGTCCAACCCCCTGCTTGGGTGCAGGATGACTACAGCTACAATAGCCCCAGCAGAGGACAATCCAGCCTATTTTTAGGAAAACCTCCAGCGACCTTAAGGTCCCTTCCAGCCCTATGATTCTAAGTTACAGACAGGCTCCCTTGCCCAACCCAAATCCCAAACTGTGCCATTCTCTGACCCCCAACCTAGTATGGGAAGATTACATCCAGTCTCACTGTGCAGTCCAAGCAGGGGTGCCACCGGGTCTGGATGGCTGCAGGCATCACACTGGTTCCCAAGTCCGTTCTACAGCCCAGTTCCTGTCTCATCTCTCTGAGCTGCTCCAAAATTTCTTCCTGACAGCTTGTCTTTCCTTCACTTTCCTCTCCCCGTCACAAGAGTGTTCTCTGTGTAGCCCGGATCCTTTACTGGTGAGAGAGGAGGAAGGCAGAAGAATGAGTTCACATCCAAAAGGTGGATTCACCATCTGGTGAAATCTTTAAATCCTCTTCCAGAAATGAGCCCTCTCCTGAGTAAGCTGTCCCACTGTGGGGTACGGGGCAGTGGGGATCAAGTCTGTCTGTATTTCCCATGTGATTGGACTAGGTTAATCATGTGACCAACTGCAACTGAGGAAATGCCAAAAGAGAGAGACTCCCTTTAAAAAGGAAAGTGGCACTAGGCCTTTGGAGTGTTAGGAGTCCGACCGAATGCCCCCTAGTTCATTTTTGTCAGGAAAAGTGAATCGAGAAGTTGTTAATTATTGAATACCTCAATGCCTATAATTTACAGGACACCCAATCTTATCGCGGTCTTGTCTCTCACAACTTTGCTGAAATCTCAAGGTAGTTTTATGAGACAGAGCAGGGCTTTATTGGTTAGTATTTTTCTGCCCCATTGCATTGATGAAGCTACAGGGCAGGTAGGACTTGTGCATTAATCAATTGGTCATCTAATCTATGTCTTTGTGTCTCCTCTAAATTAAACTGAAGGGGAAAAGCAGCCTTTTTATGAGTTTCTTCTAAGTAAGAGCAAATGCCTCTACCGTGAAGTCTGATGACTGGAATGCAGAGTCAATTAAGTAATCATGTCCTGCCCATTAAAGCTCCTCTGAGAAATCTCATGTGCTTTCAAATCCGTCTCAGAAGAGTAGGAGGAAAGGATTTATTTTCCCCCATCCTCCTCCTCAGCAGATATAAAAGTCTTTGTGCTGGCTTTTATAGTTATCCTTTAATAAAGATAATCCGAATTATTGACAATGAACTTTTTTTATAGGTAAAATGTAAGTGAAAGGCACTTCTTTCTGTTACGGGGCTTAGAGGGGGAATCTGTGCATCAATGCTCTATAAATCAATTATATAAGTTTCCTGCTGCTTTTGGTCAGAGAATAGGGTTGCCATATATGCAAATTTTAGGGGGCACTTATGAGAAATACAGGTTGCAGGACTGCATTGGAGTTAATACAGCCCTGAAACCTGTATTTCTCATAAGTGCCCTCTAAAATTTGCATATATGGGCAGCCCTATGAAAGGAGTTCCATCCACATCACTGTTTCCTGCCAATACCAGGTAGTCATAGTCAAGCATAGTTAATAATTGCTAGGCGGCTGAATAGTAGGTGGCCTGGAATGAGGTAAGATCCGACAAGACTGGAGATCAAAGTGGTAGTCTTTGTTGGGTGCCTGTGGCAAGATGAGTTGAAGTCAGAGAATAAGATGTTGATGCCAATGCTAAGGTGCGAGGCATGGGCATGGGCAAAAACCAGGGAGTCAGTCCTGGGGAGGATCCAAGACAAGAGGGTTGGAACAAGGATGCGTTCAAAACAGGAGAGCAGAGGCAAAGCTGGATACAAGGCAAAAGAGCTAGGGACTGACTCGTAGGTAAGGCAGGCTGGAATCGGGGTACGGTGGGTTTGCAGGCAGGCAGGCTTGGAGGAGAGACCAGGTGTTGAGAGGAAACAGACTGGTCAGAACGAAAGGGGGAGTGGATCAGCCAAGGTGTTGTTGGCAGCCTGGGGACAGTGAGACCTTGCAGGATTGGGGCCTTGTAGGATCAGGGTGATGGATAGATACAGCAAGCCAGGGTCTGGAATCAATGCCGAGGTCAACAGTCAAGAGGTCAGTCCATTTAGCAGCCATCATGCCGAGTGGGTAAGCAAGCTGGAGACTGTAGCCGATGCCGGAGGCAACAGTCAAAGGTCAGTACTGGGGAAGGGAGTCTTAAGTAGAGGGCAGGTGTGGGACTGGGAACAATGAAGGGAGACTGGGTTGAAGGAGGGAAGCTGGGGAAACCTGTAACTAATGTTGGCCATAGGAAGAGCACACTGAACCACTGGCAGCACTGAGGAAACTGCACTGCACTGCACCTCCCTGGGATCATCCACCCGCACCAACTTAAAATGCACCCAGATGGAGGACTTTGTGCCCCCTCCTGCCATCTGGCCCACACTGGGTGACGCACCACTGACAGCGCTACTGGGAGGGGAAGAACTTGGTGGCGACACAGATCTTGGGGGGGGACAGCCATCACCTCAGCACCAGACATCTCCTCCCCAGGACTAGTGTCTGCCTCGCTGTCCCCAATCTGAGTGATGTCCCGCGAAGGGGAGTACTGGACCTCAGTCTAGGGTTGCCATACCTCCCCCTTTAATCCAGGACACTTATGAAAAATACATGGTGCAGGGCTGTATTGCTTCCAATACAGCCCTCACCATGCATTTTTCATAAGTTTCATAACCTGGATTAAAGGGGAGGTATGGCAACCCTACCCTAGTCACACTGGGATGGCCTGCTGAGGGTACAGACAGCTGTTGAGGAAGCAGATAGTCTCAGGGTTCCACTGGAGCTCATCTGGGCTGACTCAAGACTCAGGCAACGTAGGTCAGCTGGGAGGGCTGCAGAGTCAGTATTAAGAACGGGGTTTGGATGTTTGGTCCAAAAACTTAGTTTGGGTTTGTAAGTCCGGTCTGGCGGAGTTTGGACCCCCCCAAATGTTTGGTCCCGCTGGGAGGCTTCGGGTACTCCAGGGGTGCCAGTGGGGGCATGGCAGGCCATCACAGACACAGCAGCAACAGCAGCAGAGACCAGGAAGGTTGGCGCTTGGCACCCCGGCTTGCCCGAGGAGGCAGGCTCAGTGCTTGGCAAGAAAAAGAAGGGCTGATGCTGCAAAAATCAATCTACATCGTTTTACTTTTCCAGGCAATGCTGAACATAATGGCTGAATCATGCGCATATCATACAAACATATAACAGCAGGAATTGCATAGTGTGATATGGAACAATGTAATAAACGCAATTGTTACAGCAAATGAATTGCAAATTCTGATGTACAATAGAAAGCATGCAGCAAATAACTTGCAAATTATGATATGAAACAAGCATGTAACATCATATGAATCATGCACTGATAGATAGCGGATGGAATGATGAGGTGATGGTACAGTGATTACATCCCTTCCTCATGTAACACTGTCCGTCAAACGCGTTTCGGGGAACCTGCCCCTTCTTCAGTGTGCCATCAGTGAACAGAAATGCTTTCACAATAGATGGAAGCAAAAATGAGATTGAATCTGAGCCTCTCTAATGAAGGAGACCTTGATGAACCTCCCAAACAGCTGCCTAATTTTTCCTCAAAATGTGGTCATTTCTGTGGAGTAAAAGAAACAGCTTCGAGACCCAAAAGCCACTCAGCTATGGGACCTGTGCTGGTAAAGCTCAAATCAAATGGATCTCAATCACCAATGGTTGATACCATTTAGTACCTTAATGGTCACTGCTCCTATGCCTCAAGCTTCTCATGTTTACTGGTGGTAAAATCCCTTAATCCGAATGGAAAAGGGAAAAGCTGAATAGGCTTCTCCAATCCCAATGATGAGCTGGGGCATGAAAAACAACAACAACAAAAAACATCTGGTATAGAGAGGATTATCAACACATATAAATCCCATGCGCTTTAAACAAAAAGTCCATGTTAATGAGGTGCAACTCACCACCAAATTATGTTGGTGGGTCTATTTGAGAGGCTGCTGTTTTAGCTGTCGATGTGAAGGGTCAGCAAGGCAACTGAACATGACTGCTTGCTCCTTATTATATATGGAGAAAAACCTGTTGCTGGGCTAATCTCCCACAGCTGTGCTTGTTGATCAAGGAATAGACCCTGCTGTAAGGACATGCCTATGCAATGTAAGAGTGACTACTCTGAACCCATATGGGTAATGAAGGCACCAGAAAACCAAACACACCATGGCCAGTGAGCCCTTTGTTGCCTAAAGATAAACTGCCCAATAATTGGTGTCACTGAGACCGCATGGGTGGAGAGTCCCAAGTCTAAAGATCCAATAGATCTCCCTCCTTTGAAGTAATTCTGGGTTGTGCTCGCCCCCTTTCACAACTTCTATGCATACAAACCTTAAATCCCCAACTCTGTGTTGTAAATCGAGAAAATGGGATACTAGCGGTTCCTTCAGAACCTGTCTCTTGATATTCCTGCAATGTTCCTGTGTTCTGATCTTGACTGGCCGTGTTGTATACCCCACATATAACAGGCCACAAGGGCATGAAATAACATACACCACTGACTTGGTTCTGCATGTAGAAAAATGGTTTAATACAAATTTGGCCCCTGTGCTGGGGTTAATGAATTCTTTAGTAGAGAAACCAAGTGGGCATACTGTGCAATTTCCACATTTAAAGTGACCAAGTGGAGTTCTTGACGAAGGCATGGCAGCGGCTGCTGATGCAGGCTGTGGGATCTTGGCCCTCACAAGAACATCCCATAGAGATTTGGGTTTTTTATAGGCAAAAAGCATTTTTCTCTCGCACCCAGAAATCTCTTTGACCAAATGCCAATGTCTCAGAACAGCCTTGCGTATTTGCCCTGACCCTGGTCCAAATATTATGGGACAGATTATCCTTGCGCAGGGTGGTCTGTTTTTTGGAAGCAATAGGGATTCTCTCGGTTGCCCCAAAGCTCGGAAGAAACACTTTTTGACGATCTTTTCTGGGTACCCTCGTCTCCTAAGATTCTGCATACATACATTGGCCTGTTGTATGAAAGTGGCATCATTATTGCAATTCCTCCTGATCCTAATTAGATGACTATATGGTAAGTTGTTCTTCAAGTGTGCTGGATGGTGGCTTGTATAATGCAATGATGAATTTACATCTGTGTCTTTCCTGTATGTTGAGGTGGATATGTTGCCCATTATAAAATCTAGCCTGATGTCAAGGAAATGAATTGTGCGAGGGTCAGACTTTAAATCAAATTGAATGCTTTGAACTCTGGCATTTAAATACTGATGGAATTGGAATAAGGCTTCCTGGGGGCCTACCCATAGAAAAAACAAATCATCAATATACCTTTTATAAAGAACGATGTGCTCAGTGCTTGACCCCCGGGGGTGCCCGTGGCACCATGGCTGGCCATCTGAGACCCAGCGGCAGCAGCAGCAACAGAGGCTGGAAAGCCTTGGGACTTGGTGGCTGGCCTGGCACCCCTATTTGGCCGGGCATTGCAGACTGCCAGGCATCGGTGGAGCAGCAGCAGACATTGGATTGCCCGGTAGCAGAACCCATGACACAGCAGAGGCAGCAGCAGCAGCAGCAGCAGACAGGCAGTGTGGTATGAGAAGCAGAAGGCAGACTGAGGCAGGGTTAGAACTTGGCAACCAGGGCAGACAGACAGGCAGCATGGCATGAGAGGCAGTAAGGAAGGCAGGCTGGGACCTTGGCAGGGCACTCAGATAGGCTGGCAAAGACTATGCAGCACGCGCAAGAGAGAGAGCCAGTCAGATAGGCGGACCAAGATCATCTAGACAGAGGCCAGCTGGCAGACTTTCAACTTCCCAATGCCACCCTGCATCATGAGGTCAGTCAGATAGGCCAGCCGATAGTCACAGAGAAAGAGAGAGGCAGGGTGGGCAATGGGCATTGCGAAGGAGGGACAGTACCTCAGCAGCAATAGCAGCAGCCCAGATTGAGGAGGAGCCCCATCCCAAGACTGCCCCTGGCATGGGATGACGTGTGCCACTGCACCATCAATCCATGCCCAGGGGCAGCTCGGGGAATCCCAGCAGCGGAAGGTTTACCTTGATGAAAAGCAACTGCTCCACCAACTTGGCCCCCAGTCTCAGGCGGTGCAGCAAGCAAATGTCCCCTGCCATTGAGAACACCCTCTCGTTGGGGACACTCGTTGGTGGGCAGGACCACAGACCCTTGGCCACTTTGGACAGGGCTGGCCTCACATCCCTCTGAGAGCTGTGTTGCCACCATGTTCTGCCCCTCCCATCAGTGCTGTCAGTGGTGTAGCAACCAGTTGAGGCCCACAAGCGTCAGTACACCATGGAGGAGCTGGGGTGCAGGCAGCTGCCAAGTCTACTGGCACCTGCAGGACGTGAAGGGTGGCATGGCCTTCAACTGAAAGCCATGCGCATGTTTGGGGATTGATTGTGCTCAGTGGGCAGCCCTTCTCGGTGGTTGGGAACATGGGGTTTAGGCACCTGATTGGCTTCCTGGCCCCCCAGTTTAAGCTGCCCTCGTGCACCACCCTGAGTGGTGCCAGCCTTGTACCGGGCTTTAAAGGAGTGGGTGAGGGAGCAGCTGGCAGGGACTGGGGGTGCCAGCATCTACTTCACCACCTGTGGTCAAGTAGGAATGCGCAGCACGTCTACCCAGAGGCAGTTTTTGGCAGTGGCAGGAGGGGTCCCAAAGCTGTGGATAGGTGGGCCCTGCTTCAGGCAGAAGTGATGGACGCCATGGCCCCCACACTTCTCGGAACATCGAGGCAGCCATGACTGCCATGGTGAGGGAGTGGGTCACGCTAAGCGTGCCCTTCACCAAGGGGCGCATGGTGACGGACAACATGGCCAACATATTGAGGGCAGTTCGCGAGGGGGACTGAACCACCATCTGTTGCGCCGCACACACCCTTCCCCTGGTGGTCAGGGACGCTCTGGGCATGGGGGAGAAAGCGATTGGGGCAAGTACCCTTAGCCCTCAGGCCAAGAAGCTGGTGGCTGAGGCAGTTGCCCTAGTGCAGCAGCTGAAGGCAGAGCTGAAGGTGCGATTTGATGAGCTCCTGCAGCGAGAGGAATATGTGCTGGCAACCATGCTGGACCCCAGAGTCAAGGGCAGTGTGGCATGCCAGACACCGCTCTATGGCCACTGGAAGGGTGAGCTGGTGGAGAGGGTATGGCAGGCAGAGAGGGCTCTTGAGAGTGCACAGTAGCAGAAGCAGGATACCCCTGGGGATGGTGGTAGTGGGAGCAGCCACCCCTTTCAGCTGGCAGGGTCTAGCCCTGCCCCCAGCCTGAGAAGCATCAGCACCAACAGCAGGCTGAGCAGCAGCAGCACCCCTATTGCTTATGGATGACGTGGATGGACAGCCCTCACTGCCTGGAATGTAGGCCCCAGAACCCTGAGGGTGGGTCCTGGAGCTGGAGTGGTTGTTTCTTGATGCAGTGGAACGATGGCTCCCCTTGACTGTAATGTAGGTCCCAGAACCCTGATGGTGAGTCCTGGGACTAGAGTGGCAGCTTCTAGATGCAGTGGAATGATGTCTCCCCGTGAGCGGAATAACGGCCCCAGAACCCTGATGGTGGGTCCTGGGGCTGGAGTGGCAGCTTCTAGATGAAGTGGATGGACAGCTCTCCCAGCCTGGAATTTAGGCCCCAGAACCCTGATGGTGGGTCCTGGGGATGGAGTGGCTTGCTGTTTCTTGATGCGGTGGAATGATGGCTCCCTGTAAGCAGAATGATGGCCCCAGAACCACTGACAGTGGGTCCTGAGACTGGAGTGGCAGCTTCTAGATGCAGTGGAATAGGGATGGGTGAACAGAACGCGGTTTGGATGTTCAGTTGTTCGGTTCAAATCCTGAGTTCGGGTTTGGTTCAGCCGATTTCGGTTTGGCCGAACTTGTCCGAACATTCAAAAATAGTGAAACCGAAATGAAATCAAAACCGAAACCTAAATTTTGGCCCTGGAAAAACGTTTTTCCTGCCCCTGAACTCATCCAAACTCATCCGGACATGACTGAATTGTTCGGAGTTCGGCTTGGACATTCAGTTCGGATGTCCAAACTGACCGAGTTTGGTCTGAACTCCGAACATCCGAACCACGTTTTCCCATCCCTACAGTGGAATGACGGCTTCCCAAGAGCGGAATGACAGCCCCAGAACCCTGACGGTGGTTCCTGGGACTAGAGTGGCAGATTTTAGATGCAGTGGAATGACAGCTCCCCGTAAGCGGAATGACAGCCCCAGACAGCAGAGGCAGCATTGGCAGCAGCAGCAGCAGCAGACACTGGATTACCTGGGCACAGAAACCTTGACACAGACAGCAGAGGCAGCATTGGCAGCAGAAGTGGACATTGGGTTGCCGGGGCACAGTACCCATGGCACAGACAGCAGAGGCAGCATTGCCAGCAGCAGCAGACGTTGGATTGCCTGGTAGCAGAACCCATGGCACAGACAGCAGAGGTGGCACTGGCATCAGCAGCGGACATTGGATTGCCTGGGCACAGAACCCATGGCACAGACAGCAGAGGCAGCATTGTTAGCAGCAGTAGACATTGGATTGCCCGGGCACAGAACCCATGACACAGACAGCAGAGGCGGCATTGGCAGCAGCAGCGGACATTGGGTCGCTTGGTAGCAGAACCCATGACACAGACAGCAGAGGCAGCATTGGCAGCAGCAGCGGACATTGGTTTGCCTGAGCACAGAACCCGTGTCAGAGACAGCAGAGGCAGTATTGGCAGTAGAAGAGGACATTGTATTTCTGGGGCACAGAACTCATGGCACAGACAGCAGAGACAGCACTGGCAGCAGCAGCAGACATTGGATTGCTCAGGCACAGAACCTGTGGAACAGTAGAGATGGCAGCAGCAGGATTTGCCTGTGTGCAGCACCCATGGAACCAGGATGGTTCGATTTGCAAGGGAAGAGCTCCCATACAGCAGCAGACGGCAGCAGCAGGATTGCATGGGCACATTTCGATTTGCCAGGGCAGAGCACCCATGGATCAGCAGACAGGAGCAGCGGGACTACCAGGCCAGTGGGGCACATCACCCAGGGTTGCCAGGGCAGCAGACAGGCACCTTGGCATGAGAGGAAGGTAGGATGGGGCCGGGCTTCAGCTTTGCCCACAGGGTGGGCAGACAGGCAGCGTGGCATGAGCAGAAAGCTGGCGGAGGCAGGGTTTGAACTTGGCCACCTGGGCGGGCGGGCAGTAGGGATGTGCAAATGTGGTTTGGAAGTTCGGAGTTCAGGCCAAACTCGGCCTGTTCAACGTCTGAACTGAACGCTCGAACAGCTGAACAGTTCGGAAAAGTTCGGATGAGTTCAGTGGGAAAAATGTGAAAGGAAGGTGGGAAAAACGTGACTGGAAGTGGGAGGCAGCTGAGGAGCAGACTTCCTGGCACCAGGGGTGGGGACCAGGGGTGGTTTCAGGGTCAAATGATACCGATACCGAAAAAAAAATCAAATTCGGTTTCGGTATCAATAGCGCTTTTTTCGGCTGTTCGTCCAAGTTCAGCCAAATCGAACTCCGCCGAACTGAACAGACAAACTGAACGACCAAACCGTATTCTGTTCGCCCATCCCTTGCGGGCAGACAGGCAGCGTGACATGAGCAGAAGGCAGTCTGAGGCAGACTTTGATCTTGGCCACCTGGGGGACGGATGGGCAGACACACAGCGTGGCATGAGCAGCAGAAGGCTGGCTGAGGCAGGGTTTGATCTTGGCCACCTGGGACGGTGGGCAGGCAGACAGGCAGCATGGCATGAGCAGAAGGCAGACTGAGGCAGGCTTTGATATAGGCCACCTGGGCGGGCAGGTGGGCAGACAGGCAGCATGGCATGAGAAGAAGGCAGACTAAGGCAGGCTTTGATCTTGGACACCTGGGCGGGCAGGCAGACAGGCAACGTGGCATTCGAGGCAGTAGGGAAGGCAGGCTGGGACCTTGACAGGGCACTCAGATAGGCTGGCGAAGACTGTGCAGTGCATGAGAGAGAGAGCCAGTCACATAGGCGGGCCAAGATCATCTAGCCAGAGGCTGGCTGGCAGGCTTACAGCTTCCCAATTCCACCCTGCATCATGAGGTCAGTGAGATAGGCCAGCTGAGGCTGGAGAGAGAGAGAGAGAGAGAGAGAGAGAGAGAGAGGCAGGGTGGATGCCGGGCATTGGGAGAGAGGGACAGCACCTCAGTACAGCAGCAGCAGCCCAGATTGAAGAGGAGCCCCATCCCAAGACTGCCCCTGGCATGGTATGGCATGTGACACTGCACTATTAATCCATGTCCAGGGGCAGCTCGGGGAATCCCAGCAGCGGAAGGTTCACCTTGATGAGCCGCAACTGCTCCACCAACTTGACCCCCAGTCTCAGGGGTTGCAGCGAGCAAATCTCCCCCACCATGGAGAATACCCGCTCGCTGGGTATACTCATTGGTGGGCAGGACAAGAGACCCTTGGTCACTTGGGACAGGGCTGGCCACATGTTGGTCTTGTCGGCCCAGTAGGCCAAGGGATCACGGCTGGATTCTATGCATGGCTCCTCCTCCAGGTAGCTCTCTCCACTGCTTCTGAGGCACTGTTGTACTCCCTCACATAGCTGTCCTTGGGCACCACCTCCACTACTGCCCTCATCCACGCTGCCTGCCCTGATGTGCTAGAGTGCCCTGCACATACGAGCTGCTGCTGCTCTTAATAGGGGTGCTTCTGCTGCTCAGCTGCTGCTGCTGGTGCTGCTGCTGCTAGGGCTGGGGGCAGGGATAGATCCCGATGTCTGAAAGGGGTGGCTGCTCCCACTCCACCATCCCCAGGGGTGTCCTTCTGCTGCTGTCGTGCACTCTCAAGAGCCCTCTCTGCCTGCTGGACCCTCTCCATCAGGTCACCCTTCCAGTGACCATAGAGTGCTGTCTGGTGTGCCACACTGCCCTTGACCCTGGGGTCCAGCATGGTTGCCAACACGTATTACGCCCACTTCAGGAGCTCATCTAAGCACACCTTCATCCCTGCCTTCAGCTGCCGCACCAGGTCAGTCGCCTCATCCGCCAGCTTCCTGCCCTGAGGGCCACAATCCCTTCCCTGGAGAATCTCCTCCAGCCTCCTCAGGGGACTCTGGACCAGAGGGGTCACCTGGCTAATGGTGACTGTGGAGGAGCTGATGGTCTCCATCATGGCCAGGAACGGTCTCAACACGAAGACCGTGTGAGCCAGGATCTCCAATTCCATGCCATCGTACCCTGGAGATGCCCCACTCTCTGTCAGGAAACAACGAGTGTGGGGCCAGAGGAGGGGAAAGCTAGGGGAGCGGGGACGCGTAAGAAGCAATGCGGCCAGGCCGCGGTGTTCCCCGCCAGCCCGGGAGGCCCCTCCCCCACGTAGCTCGAGGGCGGGGCCGGCAATAGCGTTGCGACGCTCTGTGCGCCTGCAACATGAGCCGCAGCAAACAGAGGCGGCAAGATTAGGGGAAGCCCCGCTGGGCTTTGGTGTACCGCTGACAAGCAGCCCAGCTGGGGAATCTGGGGCGGGGCCCGGAATAGCGCCGCGACGCTCCAAGCGTCTGCGCCACAGGGCAGGGCCCACCGCAACATTATTTAAAGAGGGACAGGCTCACTAGGGCGGTGCCGGTGAACTGCATAGCTGCGAGACTGGCCCCAACGTTGGAGTGGTACACAGAGAGTTGCAGTGAAGGAGACGGAGCGTGCGTGGTGGTGTGTGCTTGGAGTGGTGTGAGTGAGTACGAGTGCGTGGGGAGCAAGGGGGGTAGGAGCGAAGTATACGTTTGGGTGTGTGGTGTGTGGTGAAGCGTGGGGAGCACTATAATTCCCCCTTGGGTCCTGTAAGAAACCCTTCCTGTCTGTGCGTGTGTGTTGCTGTTCATTCCCTTCCCCGCTTCCCTGGAGCCTTCCCCCCTAGCCTCACTATTCCTCTCACGTCGTACTAGTACATTCCNCGGATGAGTTCAGTGGGAAAAATGTGAAAGGAAGGTGGGAAAAACGTGACTGGAAGTGGGAGGCAGCTGAGGAGCAGACTTCCTGGCACCAGGGGTGGGGACCAGGGGTGGTTTCAGGGTCAAATGATACCGATACCGAAAAAAAAATCAAATTCGGTTTCGGTATCAATAGCGCTTTTTTCGGCTGTTCGTCCAAGTTCAGCCAAATCGAACTCCGCCGAACTGAACAGACAAACTGAACGACCAAACCGTATTCTGTTCGCCCATCCCTTGCGGGCAGACAGGCAGCGTGACATGAGCAGAAGGCAGTCTGAGGCAGACTTTGATCTTGGCCACCTGGGGGACGGATGGGCAGACACACAGCGTGGCATGAGCAGCAGAAGGCTGGCTGAGGCAGGGTTTGATCTTGGCCACCTGGGACGGTGGGCAGGCAGACAGGCAGCATGGCATGAGCAGAAGGCAGACTGAGGCAGGCTTTGATATAGGCCACCTGGGCGGGCAGGTGGGCAGACAGGCAGCATGGCATGAGAAGAAGGCAGACTAAGGCAGGCTTTGATCTTGGACACCTGGGCGGGCAGGCAGACAGGCAACGTGGCATTCGAGGCAGTAGGGAAGGCAGGCTGGGACCTTGACAGGGCACTCAGATAGGCTGGCGAAGACTGTGCAGTGCATGAGAGAGAGAGCCAGTCACATAGGCGGGCCAAGATCATCTAGCCAGAGGCTGGCTGGCAGGCTTACAGCTTCCCAATTCCACCCTGCATCATGAGGTCAGTGAGATAGGCCAGCTGAGGCTGGAGAGAGAGAGAGAGAGAGAGAGAGAGAGAGAGAGGCAGGGTGGATGCCGGGCATTGGGAGAGAGGGACAGCACCTCAGTACAGCAGCAGCAGCCCAGATTGAAGAGGAGCCCCATCCCAAGACTGCCCCTGGCATGGTATGGCATGTGACACTGCACTATTAATCCATGTCCAGGGGCAGCTCGGGGAATCCCAGCAGCGGAAGGTTCACCTTGATGAGCCGCAACTGCTCCACCAACTTGACCCCCAGTCTCAGGGGTTGCAGCGAGCAAATCTCCCCCACCATGGAGAATACCCGCTCGCTGGGTATACTCATTGGTGGGCAGGACAAGAGACCCTTGGTCACTTGGGACAGGGCTGGCCACATGTTGGTCTTGTCGGCCCAGTAGGCCAAGGGATCACGGCTGGATTCTATGCATGGCTCCTCCTCCAGGTAGCTCTCTCCACTGCTTCTGAGGCACTGTTGTACTCCCTCACATAGCTGTCCTTGGGCACCACCTCCACTACTGCCCTCATCCACGCTGCCTGCCCTGATGTGCTAGAGTGCCCTGCACATACGAGCTGCTGCTGCTCTTAATAGGGGTGCTTCTGCTGCTCAGCTGCTGCTGCTGGTGCTGCTGCTGCTAGGGCTGGGGGCAGGGATAGATCCCGATGTCTGAAAGGGGTGGCTGCTCCCACTCCACCATCCCCAGGGGTGTCCTTCTGCTGCTGTCGTGCACTCTCAAGAGCCCTCTCTGCCTGCTGGACCCTCTCCATCAGGTCACCCTTCCAGTGACCATAGAGTGCTGTCTGGTGTGCCACACTGCCCTTGACCCTGGGGTCCAGCATGGTTGCCAACACGTATTACGCCCACTTCAGGAGCTCATCTAAGCACACCTTCATCCCTGCCTTCAGCTGCCGCACCAGGTCAGTCGCCTCATCCGCCAGCTTCCTGCCCTGAGGGCCACAATCCCTTCCCTGGAGAATCTCCTCCAGCCTCCTCAGGGGACTCTGGACCAGAGGGGTCACCTGGCTAATGGTGACTGTGGAGGAGCTGATGGTCTCCATCATGGCCAGGAACGGTCTCAACACGAAGACCGTGTGAGCCAGGATCTCCAATTCCATGCCATCGTACCCTGGAGATGCCCCACTCTCTGTCAGGAAACAACGAGTGTGGGGCCAGAGGAGGGGAAAGCTAGGGGAGCGGGGACGCGTAAGAAGCAATGCGGCCAGGCCGCGGTGTTCCCCGCCAGCCCGGGAGGCCCCTCCCCCACGTAGCTCGAGGGCGGGGCCGGCAATAGCGTTGCGACGCTCTGTGCGCCTGCAACATGAGCCGCAGCAAACAGAGGCGGCAAGATTAGGGGAAGCCCCGCTGGGCTTTGGTGTACCGCTGACAAGCAGCCCAGCTGGGGAATCTGGGGCGGGGCCCGGAATAGCGCCGAGACGCTCCAAGCGTCTGCGCCACAGGGCAGGGCCCACCGCAACATTATTTAAAGAGGGACAGGCTCACTAGGGCGGTGCCGGTGAACTGCATAGCTGCGAGACTGGCCCCAACGTTGGAGTGGTACACAGAGAGTTGCAGTGAAGGAGACGGAGCGTGCGTGGTGGTGTGTGCTTGGAGTGGTGTGAGTGAGTACGAGTGCGTGGGGAGCAAGGGGGGTAGGAGCGAAGTATACGTTTGGGTGTGTGGTGTGTGGTGAAGCGTGGGGAGCACTATAATTCCCCCTTGGGTCCTGTAAGAAACCCTTCCTGTCTGTGCGTGTGTGTTGCTGTTCATTCCCTTCCCCGCATCCCTGGAGCCTTCCCCCCTAGCCTCACTATTCCTCTCACGTCGTACTAGTACATTCCGTCCCTTATTTTCACGTAGTGTGTGTGTGGGTGTATAACGGGGATAGGAGCTGTCATTACAGCCCCACGCCCAGCGGGGGCAATCCTCAGGGCCTTGCTGGTTCCCCCCCGATGATGACATAGGCCACGTCTCTCTTTGAGAGGTTTTGGGCCCTATACAAACCTGAGGGGTGTTTTTCGTACATTCAAGGATTGTTCCCGCGGAGGCCTGGGTTCGAGGGCAAGTATCCCAGGAAAGGTCTGCTAGGTACCATCTTCTTCCCCCCTCCATACCTCCCTACCCTCACACTCTCTGTCACCAGTTGCACCTGATGCAAGGCGGCTTTCTGCTCGAGAAGCCGCACGAGCATCAGGAACGTCGAATTCCACCTGGTGGACACATCCTGGGCCAGCTGGTGCACTGGGGAGCCTTGCTTGGCCTGCTTCGTCCGGAGGAGGTCGCTGCCCTTCACGCTTCGGTTTCAGAAACTGGCCAGCTTCCTCCTCTGCTCAATCAGGGATCTAAGGGTGCCTGCCCCAATCCCCTTCTCCCCCAAGCCCAGAGCGTCCCTGACCACCAGGTGAAGGGTGTGTTTGGCGTAAGGGATGCTGGTGAAGCCCCCTTCATGGACTGCCCTCAGAAGTTGGCCGCGTTGTCCATCACCACGCACCCCTTGGTGAAGGGCGCGCCTGGCATGACCCACTCCCTCAACATGGTGGTCAGGGCTGCCTCGAGGTTCCTTGAGATGTGGGAGCTGTCCATGACTTGTGCCTGAAGCAGGGCCCACCGATACCCTGCTTCAGGACCCCTCCTGCCACTGCCAAACACTGCCTCCGGGTCCTGCAACCAGTGCACCTTCACTGCTAGGTAGGCATGCTGCACGTTCCTGCTCGACCACAGGTCTGTGGTGAAGTGGACGGTGGCACCCCCAGCCCTTGCCAGCTGCTCCCTCACACACTACTTTAAAGCCTGGTACAGGGCTGGTACCACCAACTGCCGACTCAGGATGGTGCGCGAGGGCAGCTTAAACTAGGGAGCCAGGAAGTCAATCAGGCACCTAAACCCCATGTCCCCGACCACCGAGAAGGGCTGCCCATCCAGCGCTATCATTTCCCCCAACATGCGCGTGGCGCCGCCCTCCACATCCTGAATACCAATGGACTTGGCAGCTGCCCCCACCCCAGCTCCTCCATGATGCACTGTTGCTGCTGCTGCTAACCCCCCCCCTCCCCAGCAGCAATACCGCTCCTGCTGCTAGAGGCAACTGTTCAAGCAGGACTCTTGCCTGCTGATGGAGGCGGATGACTGGCCGCTGCAGTTGGGAATCCGCTGGCGTCCACTGCCCCTGCTTGCACACTTAGCAACACAGCACTGTGGAATCCCTTAATGTGCCTTGCCATGGCAGTTGTGCCAAGGTTGGTGAGCACCTGCCCATGCTTCACCACCTTCTGGCTCAAAGTGCACTGCACCTCCCTGGGATAATCCGCCCGCACCAACTTAAAATGTGCCCAGATGGAGGATTTGGTGCCCCCTCCTGCCTTCTGGCCCACACTGGGTGATGCACCACTGACAGCGCTGCTGGGAGGGGCAGAACTTGGTGGCGACACAGCTCTTGGAGGGACAGCCATCACCTCAGCACCAGACATCTCCTCGCCAGGACTAGTGTCTGCCTCGCTGTCCCCAATATGAGTGATGTCCCGTGAAGGGGAGTACTGGAACCCTGAGGTTGATGGACTGCCCACAATGCTGCTACCACTCTCCCTGTGCCCCCTATAACTGCTGCTGCTGCTGCTGCTGCTCCTCTCCCTGCTTCCATTGCCCAGGGATCGGGCCTTACCTCTAGCAGCCCGGGTGGGATCCATCAGCCCTGGACTTCTGGGGATCACCTCAACAATGGGGGACATTGGTGCCTCTTGGGGAACATCCGACCCCAAAGCACCTGCTCCTGCAGCAGAGACAGACACAGCCTCCTGCACTGCAGGCCTTCCAGTGCCCTGCGTAGCAGTGGAGGATGCTGACAGGAGATGCCGCCAAACCACACCCCAGCTAGTGCCATTGCTGGGAGCCTCTGAAGCCCGACTGCCAAAATCAGGCCTGTGCAGTTTGGGGCGTGATTTGGATTCTGGAAGTTCACCGGAAGGCCTACAGCGTCCTGACGCCGGCAGCCACAGCCGGCGCTGAGGCCACCGGACCGCCCACCGCCGCCGGAGCTCCCAAAGGTAAGCGGCAAGCGCACTGTAGGGGTGATCCCTGGGGGGGTGGGGGTGTTAAAC
>QEPC01014205.1:719785-729848 GCA_003113815.1 Sphenodon punctatus
TATTTCATTGGTTTCAATGGGGACACAGCGCCCCATTGAAACCAATGAAATAAATCCGGTACCGGCATACCGGATTTAATCCGGGAATCCGGTTTTCGTGGAACCGGTAACCGGTAAATCCGGTAGCCGGTAATGGGCCCGGGGTCCCACCACTATTATATATATCTACTACACTAACTCTAACTGCTATTAACTATTCTAAAACCTATGGAACTAAATGGAATATTATCTAATATCTACAAAGGGCTAGTCCTACAAACACAGTATAAAATATTAAAACTGAATCACTACACACTATCTCTATCTATCTGTATAACTAAGCTAACTCCTACAACTATCTATCTATAGTAACTATCTAATATTTATTTATTTATTTATCTATTTATTTTAAAAGTTTTGTACCCCATCCCTCGTGCCACAGGCAGCCTGGAGCGGCTAACAACATCAATAAAAAACATAAAAATATTATACAACAGATAAAAACATAATAACCTAGTAATAATAACAATAATAGTAAAAGAGAAACAAACCCACCTCCACTGTCAACAATCTTTCCACCCCCAACCAACCCTTACCTCTCTCCTTTGCTAAATGCCTGATGGAACAGCCAGGTCTTACAGTTTCTACAAAAGGCTGGGAGGGCCGGGGCCAGACGGGCCCCCACCGGGAGGGAATTCCAAAGGCACGGTGCAGCCACTGAGAATGCCCTAGTCTGTGTGGTCCCCCGGGAAACCTGAGGGACCTCCAACATGGTGCCCCTGGACAACCGCAGGGGCCAGACTAGAACCCGGGGAGTGAGGCGATCTCGCAAATAGGCAGGGCCCAGGCTGTGTAAGGCTTTATAGGTCAAAACCAACACTATGAATTGATCCCGGAAGACTATTGGCAATGGAAGCCAGCACAGAGATCGGAGCACTGGCGTCATATGCTCCTGGAGGCCTAGTCCCACCAGAGCCAGACCGTCGCATTCTGCACCAGCTGCAGCCTCCGAGCTGTCACCATAGGGAGCCCCACGTAGAGCACATTACAGTACTCTAACCGAAAGGTAATAAAAGCATGGATGATCGTGGCTAAGTCAGGAACTGAAACTAGTGGCTGAAGCCACCGCACCAGATGTAACTGGTGGAAGGCACCCCTCGCCACAGTCTCCACCTGGAGATCCAGGCGGAGCTGTGCATCAAGGAGGACCCCCAGTTTCCCTACCTGGGAAGTCAGTGGAGGACTTCAGTTCGAACTCCGAACTTCCAAACCGCATTCACCCATCCCTATGGAGGACAGATCCCATCAACTGAAGGAGCTGTCACCTCCACTGACTTACCCACTAACATCACCTCCGTCTTGTCAGGATTCAGTCACAGCCGGTTAGCCCTCATCCAGTTCCCCACAGCTGCCAGACACCGGGTAAGCACCAAAATAGCCGGGCCTGGGTCGGTCAAAAATGAAAGATACAGTTGCGTGTCATTCGTATACTGGTGGCACCGCACCCTGAACCCTCTGATCACCTCGCCGAGCGGCTGCATATACATGTTGAACAGGAGAGGGGACAAAACAGAACCCTGCGGAACCCCACACGAGAGGTCTCAGTAAGATGAAAAACAGTCACCGAGTACCAGCTGCTGAGTTCTCCCAGTCAGGAATGAGCGGAACCATTCAAGAACAATCCTGCCCACCCCTGCACTGTCCCGCAGGCGCGTCACCAAATTTCCTATCTATCTATCTATCTATCTATCTATCTATCTATCTATCTATCTATCTACACAGAGATGGGGGGCTGCCAGATTGGGCTGTGATGATTAATCCATTGCAAAGTACTCCGACCTTTCACCGCGGACTCCCCCTGAGAAGTTAAACACCAGGTCCTCAAAAGATATCAGAAGAAACGATTCTGGCATTAGACTGGCAAATCTGGTTACTGGTCTAAATCTGCATGTGGTAAATGGCTCGGGGTTGGGGATGTTACTGGTGAATTTACTTTTATTGGGGCTCAGGGGTGTAGTGTTCTAGATTATGCGGTGGTGACAGCGAATGTTCTGGAAATCCTGGGGGACTTTTCAGTGGCCCCCTGTCTTTTGAGTGATCATCTACCGCTGTCTCTGCACCTCAATATACCTGGACAGGCTTTAACTAGAATGGGGCCAGAAGCCCCATTCACCTACCATCCTTGGCGGCGGCTGCGGCGGCTGCAGAGCTGCGGAGTGGGCTTCGGGCGGAACGGCCTCAATTGGAGATGACACCTGGGGGGGAAAGACGAGCTATAAGTGGCTGTGGCTGCTTCCCTTCCCCCTCCCACTTGGACACCCCCCCTCCCAGCCGCTTCAAAGGGAACACGCCGGTGACCACAGGGCCAGAAGCCCCATTCATCTACCATCCTTGGCGGCGGTGGCAGCGGCAGCTGCAGAGCTGCGGAGCGGGCTTCGGGTGGGACGGCCTCAATTGGAGATGACACCTTGGAGGGGGAAATGAACTGTAAGTGGCCATGGCTGCTTCCCTCCCCCCTCCTACTTGGACACACACCCCTCCCAGCCACTTCAAAGGGAATGCGCCGCCGGCCGCAGGGCCTCCGGCTGTGAGCCGAAGGGCCGTGGCCAAAGGGTGTGGCCCTTTGTGGTCCTTCGGGGTACGGAGGGGGGAGGGGGGTAATCCCCTGTGATATGGTACAGATTGTGTGGGTTATTGATGTAGAGATGGTGGCGAGCTCCCCCCCCCCTAGTGAGAGAGGGGTGGAGCTGGCCAGGTGTTCCCTGGTGGCAGCAGGGGACAGGAAAGATTGTGGTGGGACCTATTCCATTGTGAGGGAGATGTGGAGTGGTGCATCAGTGGGGCAATAAATATGTATTTAAATGTATATTAGTATATTATGTTAATTGTATATTGTATTGAGCTGGGTCCCCTGTGTGGGAATACACCCAGGAATATATTTTTTCTTTTGTTGTAAGCCGCCTCGAGTCGCTTGAGAGAGTGCGGGGTATAAATTAAATGGAAATGGAAAAATGGAAAATGGAACTATGCCAGAGAGTCTAGATCTCAATCCAACAAATTTGTGCTGTCACCGCTCCCCCAAATGGAATAAAAATCTGGCTAGTTCCCTGGGGAATTTTCTGAGAGGGGATTTATCTAAAAGAACAGCGGAGATAATATGTGGAAGGGGAGAGAGTAAAATTGTTTTGGATGCATTTAATGAGTTTACTGTTTCCTGACAAAAATGGATAGGGGAGGCAACTATTCTGGGGGATAGTAAGAAAAATTCCAAGGTATTACATCAACCCTGGGTTGATAGGGCTTGTAGGGAGGCTCAGAAGAACCTCAAGCAAATGTATTGGGGCTATCGCGTAGGGTCAAATTGTACTCTTCCAGCTCAATATTTCACTTTAAAGAAAGAATATAGAGTTTTATTAGTATCCAAGAAACGTTTATTTGTTGAAAACAAATGGCTTGCCTTGATAGAGGCCAGTCGGAGTAAGGATTCAAGGACCTTTTGGAAATTGATAAATGGCTCCTTACAGAAGGAAAGGAGCTTGTCTCCTTTCCCGATACCACCTCATACTTGGAAGGAGTTTTTTTCCGCAAAGAGTCCTTTGGGAGAGGACTTGGATTATTGAGACCCTAAGTGTGATAAAATACATCTTCCTACTTGGCCCCCGGTGAAAGAGGCTGAAGTAGCCAATATTATAGGGACCTTTGCAAATAATAAATCCCCGGGGCTAGATTTTGTCCAGATCGAATTTATCAAGGAGCATATGGATTGGTGGATTCCTTTGCTGACTGCTCTTTTTTCGGTTATAAATGATTTGGCCTGTATTCCAGAGGGGTGGGCCAAAGTTATTATTATCCCCATTTATAAAAAAGGGGTAAGATCCAGCCCTGTAAATTATAGACAAATTAGTCTTTTAAGTGTCATAAGTAAAATATTTGCTAAGTTTCTCCTGCGTAAGCTAGTGAAATGGATTGAACAAGAAGAAATTTTGCATCCTGAGCAGGCGGGCTTCCAGAGGGGGAGATCAACGATAGAACAGTGTTTTGTGCTTGCCCATCTAATAGAAAAGTATAAAGGTCAAAATGGGAAGTTGTTTGTAGCTTTCTTGGACCTCTCTACGGCATTTGATTCTGTAAATAGAAGGCTTCTGTGGGAGAAGCTTAGAAATATGTCTATAGATGGAAGATTGTTGCGTCTCATTCAGGGACTCTATAAAGACACAAGGCTGGTAGTTAAACTTGATAGGGAAGGACATTTAACAGAGGAGATTAGGGTAGAGATGGGGGTAAGGCAAGGATGTGTCCTGGCTCCCACGCTATTAAATTTATTGATATAATACCTAGACTGACCCAGAGAGATTTCTTTCCTCCCAAATTATCCACCAAAGAAGTCAGAGCATTACTTTTTGCAGATGACTTGGCTATTATTTCCCAAGCCCGAGTAGGGTTGATTAGGCAGCTAAGAGTCTTCTCTGGGTATTGGTCTGAGAATAAGCTGAATATCAATTACGAGAAATCTAAGGTTATGGTTTTCTCAGGTTTCAGGAAGATTTTTCCTTGGGCAGTTGAGGATCATCATCTCCAGCAGGTGAAAATCTTCAAATATCTGGGTATTCACTTCCATGCCCAGGGGAGCTGGAAGTTTCATCATCATAAAGTATTTTCAGCTGCCAAGGGAGTAATCCATGCCATTTTAAGATTTTTTTCGGGGGAGGGCAGGAAGAATGTAAACCTGACCCTAGACGTTTTCAATACTAAAGTGAAGGCTTCATTCCTGTATGGAGCGGAGCTATGGGCCCCCTTCTTTGGGCAAGCTCTTAATTCCTTGCAGACTTTTTTTCTTAAGGCCCTCCTCAGAGTACTGAATGGTACACCTGCAGCAGCAATGCGGCTTGAGTGTGGATTAAAGAGTTGAGTTATGTCTGCTTGGGAGCTTGTTTTAAATTTCTGGATCTGAGTGAACGGAGGGTGAAAACAGACATGACGTCAACCACCCTTTAACCACCCTTGGTGGTCATTTATGCATGTTGCAGGGCTGCATAGGGCACCAATACAGCCCTGCAACGTGCATAAATAACCACCAAGGGTGGTTAAAGGGTGGTTAACGTCATGTCTGTTTTCACCCCAAATCTCCAAACAGAAGTTTATTAATTTACATGATCAAAGACTCTTATGTGTCTCCCTGGGAAAAGGCAGTTCGGAATCAACTGCTAAAATTTGGGTTCTCTTTAAATTACTTTAGTGAGAAGCCCTTAGAAGTAGAGCAGAGATTAAAACAAGAATTAAGGATCTGGACAGACAGATGGATGTGGCTAAGTCAGGAAGTACTACCCATCTCAGGGGCTACAATCTTTGGGCACCAGAGTTAGGCAAGATGACCACTTATCTCTCCGACTCTTATTCATTCCAAGAATTTTTTTTATTTCTTTGTGCTCAGTTCAGTGCCCTGCCTACGAAGGTTCTTGAGGGCTATTTCTTAGGAACTGATTAAAGAGAGCGTCTTTGTCCCTTTGACATGTTAACCATGGAATCCACCCACCATATACTTTTTGGATGTCAGTTATATGAGCCTCGTCAAGAAAAATGTCTGAAGCATATTTTTGCTAAATATCCAGGTAGAACGGAGCAGGGAATGTTGGAAATTGCCTTGAGTGATACCTCTCCTGATATCACTGGGATGGTTGTGAAATTCTTAAAATTGGACATAATCTGTAGACATAGATTCTTGGAATCCAAAAGTTTAGGACAAATTTAAATGGACATCAATGGGTAGCCTGGAAAGGTTGGGCTAAAATGGGGTAATGGTATTGGCCACCGCTTGTACTAGCTTGTCTGGATATGGATGGTAATTAATAGATATATTACTGGAGGGTGGAGATTTGGGGGTGGGGGGGCGCTGTATTAATCTCCCGCTTTTTATTGTTTTATTGCTTTATTTTTGGGGGGATGTTTATACTTCTATGTATAATCAGATATGTTGATATGATTTTTATTTATTGTTTATGTTGTGACAATGACAGTGACCACCGGTCACGCCAAATAACTCAAACTTGAACTTGAAGTTGAACTTGAACTTGAGATGGGGGGTGGGGGAACACAGACAGCTCACAACAAACAACCCAGGGAGGGGTACAAAACTGAAATGAAACCTAAATCAATCTAATGCTAGTCTAAATAAATCCAAAAACAGTGGAAGGGAATCAGGGATGGAATATATACAGGGAGGAGGGAAGGATTCAATGGAGGGTAGGGAGAAAGAACACAGGGAGGGGTAAAAAATAAAAATAACACCTAAATCTATCTAATCTAATCTAAATAAATGAAGCTATGGAGGTAAATGTGTGGGAATGGGTGAAATAGGAGGAGGATGGCAATGGATTAGGAAGACAAACTGCTGGGAGAGGGAGACTTCTGAAAACGCCTGCTGACAGAATCAGTGGCTAGCTCAGAAGGAATTGGAAGGGGAGAGGGCAATGACTTTTGTTACTTGCTGCGCCTGCCTTACCACAAGCCCCATTGGCTCTGTGCAGCCTAACCCCATGCCAATCGCAGACTGCGAAGCCAGTGGTCTGAGGAAAAGAGGGATGGTGATTGGGCAGGCTGGCTGCTAGTCCAAGCCTCTCCCTGGCACCATGAAGTCTGCTCCTCAGCTGACAGTGGGGAAGTCGAGTGCCAGCTGGGTTCAGAGCTTGAGTTCCACACTGCTTGCTACATCAGGGAGTTCCACATCACTGCAGGAGGTAGCCCTTTGGTAGCCAAATGTAGCCACTGCCAGCAGAAAAGTCCATCAGCCAATCAGAAGGATGGCCACTTTTCTATATCTCCAGCTCGGGTGAGTCAGGTTGATTGCTGGTTCATTACAGCACCTAAAAAGAGCCCCGACCTAAGTGGATCTGTAACTCTGACAGTATTTTCCATGTGAGCTCAGGGAGCTGGAGTTATTCTAGGAAAACAGAATAGGAAGGGTAGGTTGTCCTCTCTGGCCTTAGGAGGGGGCTTTGTGTTAGCTAAATATCTACCTCATCATCTAAATTCAGGTTGTATGGCCATATATGGGCCCATTCCAACTCTCCTTTGAAATGAAAGGCAAGGGTCCCATTGAATTTAAAGAGTTAGAATGCGATCCATAACACAGCTTTTCTATTGTAAGCCGACAGCTGACTTTTGCATATGTGGCTGTAAAGCATGTTTAGACCCATAGGGCATCCAAAGTATGTTTGCGATACTTATCAGAAAGTTGCAGGCTTGGAAGCAAAGTCCCATAGCATTGGAAGAGCATGGAGACAGTAACCTCTCACCTCCTCTAGACCGTTGCTGTAAGTGTGAACCCAACAGAGCTGGTCTTTGTACAATATTTTGGACCTTTTTAGTTCCATGACTCAGACATTGAATAAAATGAAGGTAAATGTCACCTATACTTAGAATTAGCAGTGAAGTGGGCGTGGGGAATGCTTTAGAACATTTCCATGAGTAGGGACTGAACTGGATGGTTAATCCATAAGTGCAGTGTGATTGTCATACTGAATTGTTGGAAAGGAGAAGCTTGTCCACAACACTGATATGTATTCCACTCAAACTACTGTATGAGGGCAAAAGGTTTGGTCTTATGTACTGTGACAGTTAGAAGAAGAGCAAGCTGGAGCATCTTAATCAGGCCACAAATCAGAACCAAAACAGATGATCGATTATTTTTTTATTCACGTTTTTTATTTATATTTTTGGATAACCCTCTCAGTATCCAAATAACATCCATATCTGAAATCAGGTATTTGCATATCCGCTTACTCATACTCTGGTTTGATTATTTCACTATTTTGGTTATCCGGTTTGACTATGGCCGTTTTTACACAGACACCAACCCCCCAACCCCGGCTCAGTGTTCGGGTGGGTGTGCGGGGGGTGGGCATCCGTATATATGGCCAATGGTGGGGTGGGATGGGTGTCTGCTCAGTGTTCGCCCGTGTGAACATTGAGCGGTATGGATGGGGGTGCATGCGCACTACCATGCAAAACCACCTCCACCCACAGAGCCCTCCGGAAATTCGAGGAGGCCCCGTGGCTGGAGGTGGGTGGGTGTCCATTTACGCGGACACATACACACCTTCACCCACTGTGGCAAAACTCCCATCCCCCCACCCACCTCCGTCCATGTAAAAAGCGTCTATTCTGGTTATTTATTTTGTTATATCAGTTACTTAATTTTGGCAATTGTGCATGCACTGCATGTGTGAGTAATGCCAAAATAACAATCAAAATACCAAACTGACCCAACTTCTGAATAACAGTAGTGAAATTACTAAAGTGACTGAAATGACCAAAAAGGTTATCTGATGAAATGGTAATGATTAGTGGTTATTATTTGCTTCATTGGGTTCATTTAGAATAGCGCAAATTCCAAGAATTTATTCATTTCCACTAAAGGTGAAATGAGCAGCAGAATAACTGCTGGCAAGCTTGGTTTTTTGTTTTCATTTTCAGCAAGTTGTAGTCAACCTGAACATTCATCAAAATGTTTGAGCAACCGATTTTTCTCAGTTTTGATTAAATAGTTTATTTCTCCCACATCCGTTTTTCCATTCCTTTTAATCAGGAACAATGGCCCTTTTCAAACGGGTCATGGTGGGTGGGGGGATGGTTGGTTGGTCACGGTGGCATCTCCACCCATGGAGCAACTAGCATTGGAACCCATTGGTCAGTGCGTGGGTGATGGGTGGAGAAGGGTGGAGCGTGGGAACATGCACACACACCCCATCAATCTCCCATGGCATTCCCACGGGTGCCTCCACCCATCTCCACACAGCAAAACTGCATGGAGATGGGTGGAAGTATCTTGTGTGAAAAGGGCCAATTAAAATGAATGGCAAATCCCAGAAATGGCCGAACTGAACAAATGGTATGAAAATTGCAAAAATGGGTAATCGATTGAAGATCGGGTGGGTAGTGCTTATTAATCACTTCATTCTTTTTGGGTCGGAGCATTTGGATTTGATGGGTTTGCTCAGTGGCATAGCTAGCTGACTGACTTGCTCACAGTTCTGGTCATCAGCAGCCTAATCACACACAGCTCCAGTCCCTGGGCTTTTTCAGGCAGCCCATCACTCCTGGCCACTCTCAATTCTCCCTTTAGCACTCCCGGCCACCTGCAATTCTCCCCAGGCTACTCCCCAGCCCAGCACCTTCAGGACAATGGATAAGGTTCCTGCTGAGATCCAGCTTCCCAGGAAAGGTGTTACTCTGGCCAGAGCCAGACACAGACTGAATCATCCTGGGTTTGTCACCTCTTATATATACCCAGGGGAGGGAGTGACCAGCCTGCCAGTGTTCCAACCTTAAAGGGCCAGTGTCATCCCACTCCACATCTGCTTGTTTACACCAACTCCTACAGGGCTGGCCTTGCCAAGCCCTTACACAACTCTATATCCAACCCAACTCGCAACCCAATCTTCCCTCTGGCATTTGCTGCTCCCTTAAAGGGGTCACAGCTCCATCAGGCTGCTCCTTGCCACAGTGGGAATGGCCCTGGTACAGAAGGTGGAATGGGCAGTAGGGGGATGGGGCAATCCACTCCAGTGTGTATATGCATGCTACATGAATGAGAGGGTCCAAGCTGCATGAGCCCTGGTGTACCTGCACCTGCTGCACCTATTTTTGCTACACCCCGGGGTTTGCTCATTTTGGCAGGTATTCATTTCATGTCACCCGCCCCGAGGACCACCACCCCCAGCGGAGGAACCTACTGCGGGGCCCCAGGCAGACACGTCACCTCCGGAGGAAACACCGTCGAGTGGCAACACAGGGGCCGAGAATGCAGGCCCTCCCCAGCCTCCACGCAACAGCACGGAGCCACGCCCCCCGCTGCGACGTTCGGCATGGCTCTTGGCTCGCTCAGGGGGCGGGGCCTCTACTTCATTAGCCAGCAGCACGAAGGGAACAGTGCTGGTGAACAGAGCCTCATCATGCCTGGAAGGACTGGCCCCCTCGTGTGAAAGCTAAGTGTGGACTGTGCATTTGGGATTTCTTGCTGAACCTCCCTCCGCCCTGCTTCCTCTTGCCCTTGCCTCCCTTCCTGTATTTCCTCCTCGTGCTTCTA
>QEPC01014205.1:753585-765221 GCA_003113815.1 Sphenodon punctatus
CCGTATAGGGCTTTATAGATCATCACTAGGACCTTGAACTTGGCCCGGCACACTATCGGCAGCCAGTGCAGAGCTCGGAGCACCGGTGTAATGTGCTCCCGGCGACCCATCCCCGTAAGAAGACGAGCCGCCGCATTCTGCACCAGCTGCAGCCTCCGAGCCAAGAACAAGGGAAGCCCCACGTAGAGCGCGTTGCAGTAGAGGGGAGAAAGGTGAGACCGGGGAAGGCCAGTGAGACCGAGGTTACAGTAAGAAGGAGGTTCCAAGTACCAAGTTGCCTTATATATGACCAGGAAAAGCCGCATATGTTTCAGGAAAAGCCTCATATATTGCCAATCTGAGGTTTTACCCAAGTACCGAGTATTGGACTGAGTACTGGGCCAATTCCTCGGTTACTCGGTAAAACCAAGCTGAATACCAAGATACTCGGTAAAAACTGCAAAATTTTGAATACCAAGTTTCAGCACTACTTCAAACACAGGTTAGGACATGAGACACTCTTGGCTCATCCAATGGTTTTTGAGCAGTACCTTGAGGAAGACATTCCCTGTGCATGAAATGGGCATATGGTTTTGCCTCCTTTGTAAAGTGCTGTGGGAGTTTTCCATGAAGGACAAGGTAATGTGGATATTAACTAATAGCCTCCATTTTCCATCTGAGGAGCAGAAGCATGGGTTAGATTAAATAACTAGCCCAACAAGGTCACATAGGTGAGCAGTGATTCAATCAGGAATTAAACTCAGATTTCTGAGTCCCACTCCTGTACTCTGTCCCACCCCAGGGCATATTAGGGCAAAAGGTTTCTTTGTTTTGGTTTGGTTATTTTAGCATTAATTCAGGTCTGAATAACTTCTCAGAACATGCCCTTTCAAATATTTCTTAAGCTATTTTTAATGCTTCTTTGGGGAAGTTATTACAAAGTATATCTATGTGTCAGTAATTAAAGTGGGGTTAAATGCTCGTTAAGGTCCAAATCAGGTGAAGAAGATAATCACTGGGGCATTTATTATTAATGACTGTGCATCAAGTCGTTATGTGTATGGTTAAGTGTTATGGGGTAACTCTAATTATAAATCACTTCAGGTCATCAATCAATCATCATCATCATCTTGTCCACCTTTCCTATTTTGACATATTCAGGAAACGGGCCAAGTCCTGCTGGACTCATTCCACTTGGTCTCTTACAGAGAGATGTGATATAGTAGGAGATATTCTGTGTATTCCACAAGCATGTCCTACCCATGTCCTTCCCGGCTTGCACATCTTCATCTACAGAGTTCTCTGTAACTCAGTTGTAACCCTATGTTCTTCATCCACAAATATGTGAGGAAATCAACAAATAATCTCAACACTTTGAATGCCTGGAGGAGCCCTTAATTTCAAAATAAAAGCTCAGTTGCTGATCTGAATGAAGAGTTTAATTTGGGGGAAGAAGAAGGCATAGTACTGTGGAGAAGTGCGTGAGGGAATTTGTCTCTGTGCAGAAAGTGAAACCCTGCATGGACTCTTGAAGATTGGGCACCGCCTGAGGGAAGGATCATTTATTTATTTATTTATTTTATTTATTTTTAAGCATTTTTAGCTGCCCCCTCATGCCTCCAGCATCTCGGGGAGGCTTACAATACAATCATAATAAAATCTATAAAAACAATATTTAAAACCATCATCAAATAAATTAAAACAACCCCATACAAATCCCCCCCCCACTCCCCCCTATCCCCAACTACTCAACCCTCCCCTCCTCCCCTCCGAAGGCCTGGGTGAACAGCCAGCTCTTGCAGGCTCGACGAAACACCAGCAGACCTGGGGCCAGGCGGGCTTCCTCCGGGAGGGAGTTCCAAAGTCGCGGCCTGACCATTGAGAACACCCTCTCCATTGTAGCCCCACGTCTCACCCAGGGGACCTCCAAGAATGCGGCCCCAGTGGACCAAAGGGATCACTCTGAGGCACGGAGGGCAAGGTGGTTCCTGAGGTATGAGGGACCCAGACCGTGCAGGGCTTTATAGATCAATACCAACACCTTGAATCTGGCTCGGTACGCTATAGGCAGTCAGTGCAGAGCATGGAGCACTGGTGTTATGTGCTCCCGTCGCCCAGTCCTCATAAGTAGATGGGCCACCGCATTCTGCACCAGCTGCAGCCTCCAAACCAGAAACAAGGGAAGCCCCACGTAGAGTGCATTGCAGTAGTTCAGCCTCGAGGTGATGAAGGCATGGATAAGGGTGGCCAGGTCAGTCCTGGAAATGTATGGGCACAGCCTCCGCATCAGATACAGCTGGCGGAAGGTGGTCTTAACCACCGCCTCCACCTGCAGATCCAGACGGAGACCCGAGTCCAACACCACCCCCAGACTCCGAACCTGCTGGGAAACAGGAGGATGGACCCCCACACACAAGGGGGGGGGCAGAACCTCCACCGCCCTCCCCACTACCATCACCTCCGTCTTATCGGGACGGAGCCTGATCCAGAGCTGATTGATGTCTGCTGAAAGATGCCTATTGAAGCCAATAGGCTTTCGATCAAACCCAAAGAGGGGATGAAAGACAAAACATTAGGAATTAAAATGAATTGTAACAGTTTGTGTTCTCCTCTGTGACTGAACTCTGAGCCTTGTGGGGGTTGTATGCACAGAGTAGCCCTATGATGCATAACTATAGTTCCTATTCCATGCTAGTCAGCTCCGCAATATGGTCCCTCAAGCCATTTCTCACAGGTGCTTATTTTTTAATGCCCAAGTCTTGTTCACTTAAGCTGGACTTGCATCGGTGCTAAGGGCTAACGCTAGCACCAAAAAACAGGTTGAGGATCACACCCTTTATATGAATTAGTTACAACTGAGTTACAGACATCGGTTCTTTTTTACGCAGGCTGTATAGACACAACTTATTCGCTCCAGAGGCTCCTGGCTCAGTTCTTGGTAGTCAGGACAGCAGGTGAGGTTAAGCATGTTCCCTTTCAGATGAATAATATCACAGCATAAGCCTACATCTGAAGACCACTGAAATAGGCTGTTTTTACACAGATGTTAAATCCGGACTAGCGTCTCTCAACCTGGATTTAAATGTCCATGTAAACACCTAATCCTAGTTTAAAATATCTGGGTTAAGGTTGAACTCGGGTTTATTTAATCCTCATGGATTTATTTAACCTGGGATCAAATACGCCCGGGTTAACATCCATGTAAATGGTAAATCTGAATTGAGCGTAGAGATAAGTAGATAGATCAAACATCCTCTCTACCCAGGAACGTCTCTATGGTTGTCAGCACTTTCTGGGGCTTTGGCCAGGAAATCAGCATTTGGATTTCTCTTCCCACAAACATAGATTAGCTGTGGGATCATTCAAAGATATCTCTAAAGGGGAACAAAAATCATAGAAGAAGAAGGTGATGGGATTCAGCACCAAAGCACCATGGGATTTTTCAGTCATCCTTGTTAGTCAGACTATATGGGTTAGTGTCTTTGTAAAAACAGGTAATGTCTCAGTTGTGTAGTACATAAATTGAGACTAGGGCAGGGCCAGGCTCAAGCCGGCTCTGTACAACTGACCCCATGACTAGGGTCGCCAACTCTCTCAGTTTGACCCTGAGACTCCCATCAGCCGAAATGGGAGTCTCGGGGTCAAACAGGAAGAAGTGACAACCCCACCCGTGGCCCCAGAAGAAAGATGGTTTATTCAGAGGAGGTGGTGGAGCTCCCCTGCCACTCAACTAGCTTCTGTTCCTTTCCCACCCACATGGCTGGCCTTATCATTTGTGGGGCCCAGGGTGATGATAAAATGCAGGCCCCATGGAGAATATACACAATCTCTCCTTTTCAGTCTCTCTATCACACACACACACACCTCTGCCCAGGGGAATTCAGGGATCATGAGGGAAAGGGGGCCCTGCAGGAAGCAGCCGCCCCAGGGGCTGAGAGTCATGGATGAGGAGAGGGCCCGGCAGAAATAACCTGTTCCAGGGCTTAAGGAGCACTTGTCTTGGGGCTACCAGGACTGGCCTCCTGTCCTGCACCCCTCTGACCATGGGGCCTAGACCATGGCCCCTACTGGTCCAGCTTAAGTTTGGCTCTACCCTGTCAAGCCTGGAAACAAATTAACCCTGACTATGCTAATAGCTTTCTCTAGCATATGGTCAAATCTTGCACACTTATTCTCCTTGAGTTGTCCTTAGGTGAGTGAATGAATACAGGTTTTTCAGAGGCTATGTTCAACGCCCTGCATATTCCATTCTGATGCGATTGCAGCCAACTCGGTGGAATTTGGCACTTGAACAAACCGTTGCAAAAATTGCTTCCAGCAGCATGGAATTACAAGTTGAGTGGGAAACACTGTGAGCTAGTCAATGGGGTGTCAGCCCTCAGCTTTTAACTTTTGTCCAACTATATGTTGTGGGGGAATAGGCTTCTATTCTGGGGCCATGTGCCACAATTATAATTATATGTTTATTTGCGGCCATAGGCCATATCACACACAACAACCGTCCTTCACCAGGACAATGATACCTAAATAATAAAGGTGCCACAATTATTATATAGAGGAGCACACCAGGACCCTCCACGCCTCCCACGCACAGGAGAGGAGACAGAGGGTGTTTTTAAACCACACAGCCCTGCCACACTCAAGAACTTCCTATTGCTGCGTGAGGCCCATCTCATCTGAATCCATTGGGGGGGGGGGCTGTGCATGCTCCTGCGCCCACCCATTCCTCACGTATCTACACACACACACCCAAGGACTTCCGGCAAAAAGCTGGAGTGCCCCATGAATGGATGGGGTGGGCAGTGCATGGGCAGGGTGGCTGAACATGGGGACACTTGTGTGAAGCACTCCCTCGCGCACACTGACTGCACCCCACCCACCCGTCTCATTTAAAAAACACCCAGAGTTCCCCAAGGAGATTTATTTTGTGTGGGTTTTTTTTAAAGGTCTCTAAAACTGATAGAAGGCCATGCTGGGAAACTCATTTACATTGGAAATGTGCATTTGGGATGCCTTTTCCCTGGAAGTTCCCCCAAACTCAAGTTTTGGCATCTTCCAGAGGCAGTGTAAGACCTTCTTAAATAGCCAACTGTTTGGTGGGTGGGGATAGGCTTTGGAGGGCCGGGAATGAGGTTTTGGGGTGGGCGGGTTATACTTTCTATTGAATTCTATTCATTTAACATTACTGGTGTTTTCATTGTCTATTTATTTTATGTATTTTTTGCACTGTAATTCACTCTGAGCCCTAGGGATAGGGAAGGCTATATATCCAAACAACAAATAAATTAGAAATAAGTAATGTGCATGGTTTAGTTTATTTGCATAATAATTTCGGCTTGCAGAATATGGTGTTTCTCTTTTCAGAAAGAAAAAAGGGCGGGGGGCGGGATTGCAGAATACATAGGGCCCCTGGCTATCCCTTATAGATGCATTGCCTTCTTTCAGCCTCTTCCTACACAAGGTGAAACACACCAATTAGAAGAGCAGATGTGTGATGTAAGTCCCTTTAAGAGGTTTTATTACCTCGAGCCTTGCTCTGATGCTGAAATATGGCATGAAAACACCAGACACCACATTATGTTTGGCCCAAGAAATGAGAAGAGCTACTGAATGCACCGGCTGTTTTCCAAACATATCGACACACAGCTATTTAGCACAGGTGTCTCGGTAATTGTGTTAGAGTGTGAAAGAAATTCAGTGTTCAATGGCTTTTGAGTTCACAAAAGCCTAGGGGCAGTCTAGGGTTACTGTGCGGAGCTCTAATACAGAACAGGTAGGAGAGCTGGCTGAGTTATTGAGACCCACTAATGCTTTCTCCAGCTGTCTCTCTCTCTCTCTTCGATTCTGCTTTTGTGCCTCTCAGGTCTATGAAAAAAAGAAGTCAGTTTTAAGGTTACCACGTATGATGCGCTCTGCTTAGAAGAGCTCACAGGAGTCACATAAAGACTCTTAGCTGGGGGATGACTCTCTCACGCCGCAGGCAAGTGTCAGTGACGACATCACAGGAGGAAGGGAAATAAGAGAGTGTGGGTGTAACCTCCATCCCCAGGAGCAGTTGTCCCAAAGTTACTCCTTTGGAAAGCAGAGTTTGGCTTTACTCCAGCCCCAGTCATTTGGGGAAAAGCAGGAATGGCCTTAAGCAGGAGTAGTAGGGGTAGGGTGGTCATACCTCCCCTTTAAAAGAGGACACTTATGAAAAATACATGTTGCAGGGCTGCATTGATTCCAGTGCAGCCCTGCACCATGTATTTTTCATAAGCATCCTCTTTTAAAGAGGAGGTATGGCCACCCTAAGTAGGGGCCATAGTCTGGGTCCCATGGTCAGAGGGGGATCCTTCAGGGAGGCCAGTCGTGGTAGCTTCATGGTTAGTGCTCCTGAGCCCCCACCTCTCCCTCCCTGTGAAGCCCTCTCCCATCCTGTGACTTTCAGCCCCTGGTGTGGCTGCTTCCTGTGGGGCCTGCCTTGCCCAACCTCCTTCCCCTCGCCTCACCTTCAGGAAGGGGCTCCAGAGATGGTGCTATGGAGGGTGAGGCCACAGGGCATTTTATTTTTTACCCTGGCAAGTTCTAAGGCCAGTCCTGAAGGAGCAAATCATTGAACTCTGATGGGTGAAGAGCATCACCAAATTACAGAATTATAGGACTGGAAAGGATCTCCAGGGATACCATGTCTAACTCCCTCCCTTGTCCATGGCCTACATGAAACACAATGTTGGTTTCAGTCCATGATTTAAGGCCCAGCAGGACCACCTTTAGCAGTTAGGCAGACTAGGCCATGGCCTACCAGTGGTTCTCAGACAGGGTGAGAACCCCTGAGGGCAGGGGACACAGAAAGTATTCCGGGGGTACTCTTCAAGAAGGTACACAGATGCTGAGCCCCAAGCTTTCTCTGACTGAGCTAGGAGGAATTTCCAAAATGGTGCAATATAAGAGACAGAGCAAGAGCAGCGCTGAAAGGGAAGAGAGATGTGAGAAGGGGGAATAAGGCCATGGGGCAAAGCAAAGAGGTGAATGGACAACAAGCGTGTGGAAATGGTGGTGCCTCAAGTACCACAGACAAAAAGAAAGAGGGTCTAGAGCAGTAAGTGTTAGATGGCAGCTGCTCAGGGCTTGTTTTGTTAGCTCTACACCCTCCCCTGCCAGAAGTTGAAGGTGGAAGTTATGGCGTTAATTAACGTCTATTCTTAACATGCTATCTTGATCCATGCCCAGGCTTACCCATGAGGAAAACCTGCCCTTTGATATTACCTCCCATCCCCCACCCACGTTTTTGTTGGAAACACCCCCAGGGGTAGCTGCTCCCTTGCTTTTGTTCGTGTAAACACCAAAGGTGTTAAAGTGAAGTAGGGGGTCGTTTCCTGGAGCAAATGTTTTTGTGTGAACTGGACTTTAGGCCCCACCATTTCATATTATTGGTACAGAGTCCACTGTTTTTCAAAGACCCAGAAAACAAGATATTTGAGGGTAGACAGTAGGAACCATCTTTTTCTTTTTGTTTTAATCTGAGAAAACTAAATGTAATGATTCCCAATATCCTTTCCAGACTGTCTGTTCTCCTTCATCTCTTCCCTGAAACTATAACACCTCAACATGAGATCTCCAATAGCAATACTTCACCACATTGTGTGCTCATGAAAAAGTGTTTTGTGGTGGGAATCAAATTTCTCACATAGGAAATTTGCATTTGACAAACTGAAGAGAAAGGCCTTGATTTTTCCATCTTTATTTTAATAGAGACATAGGTTGTTCAAATGAGACATTAGCCCACACCAGGTAGATGTCTATGTGCCCATTTATTAGGTGTTCACTCCCACTGGCCACATGGCTACCACCCGCCAGACATGCAGCCCCCACTCACAGCGGGGTCTCAGAGAATGTGGAGCTTGCCATGCGGGCTAATGTGGGCTAATGTGCACCCATGTGTCTATGTCCCACATGGTTTATGTGCAGTGCCTCCGCACCGCAGCACCATAGAGTTGCCAGTAGAAATTCTAGAGCATCTGAGGAGCAACCGCTTCCTGCCCCTCTCTCCGCTCTCACTCTCACTGTCATTGTCAGTGGGGGCTGCTCACAAGTGCATGCAACTCGTGCCCTTTTCATACAGACACTCCCAACGCTGATAAAATGAGTGTTACATTTTATTATACATGTTGTAGGGTTGCAGGCGTGCTCTATGGGTGCCCTGCAACATGTATAATAAAATATAACACTCATTTTATCAGTGTTAGAGCGTCTGTGTGAAAAGGGCCACACTCAGGGGGCTGCCCATTTATTAGCCTGGACATGCTAAGCATGAGTGAGGGCTGAGTGGGGGCTGCACAGACTGAACTTGGACTGTAGCAAGCGAACATCTCGTTTGTTAACACCCATATCTCCGTATAGAGACCTTCAGCCCCAGCACCTAACCCCCCGTCTCTTTTGACATTAATTTCTGAATACCACATTAAAAAAAAAACTTAGCTCATTTAAAAGGAAGATTGCTAGTAGTTCTGTTTGGTTCGTTTGTTTTGATTATCCCCACCCCCACCCCCCCGTCAGTTTGGCACGTTGGTTATACTATTCCAGCAGTATTTGCACTATTGCACAGGCACAATTGCTGAAAATTACAAACAAAATGTCCAAAAAAACAAATAGCTAAACTGAAAAACCAGACACCCGCCCCCCCCCTTCACCAAAACAGAATTCAAAAAAATATCAAACATATGATTGAGTACCTGTTTGGGTCATGAATATTGTTTGGGTACAAGAAGGTCTATGTGAAAATGTGGATAATATCTGTGAATAATAATAATCCCACTACCCAATTCAGCTCTAGCTGCTAGACAGTATAGTCCTTCAACACAAGCTGTAAAAGAAAAGAGATAAGTTATCCAGAGTCCCATCTACACCACATTCACAAGGCTAGGTCTTCAGCTTATGTGAACTGTCATAGCTCCACTGATGTTTATAATGTACAGAACAGGCCCGGAAGACATTTTTTTTCAGTTTGTGAGGGGGGTGGGGGGTGGGAAGAAAAATCAAACGCATAACATTTCCATTTCAAAGCTTTGGAAATGAGTGCTTTTCAGTTGTTGGAATTTTTTGTGGTTTCAATTTTTTAAAAGTGATGACAGGGATGGGAGACAAAGTAGTCGAGATGACACCTTTTTATTGGACCCACTTCTGTCGTTGAGAGTGTGCATGCTTTCAAACTTCACAGAGCCCTCAGGCAAGTCTAAAAGAAAGCTGGAGCGGAGACTGAGCTAAGGGCAGACGGTTTGATTAGCATATGATAGCAGTCACTTCAAGAGCCTAGGGACTTGGTGGCAGGCAGGTCTGGAAGGTGGCTTTTGGAAAAGAAAATTCTATTAGCAATTTAAACAGTTATAATACGATGATGGGGAAACAGCATGCATAACAGGACACAACAGATCCTTGCAGGGACTGAAATCATGAAGCCCAAATCATATTACGTCCCTTGTTTGGGGTATCATGTAGAATAGAGCTGGAATCGGTAGAGAGAAAAAAAAATGGTTGGGGAGTTTGAGTTTTTTTTACTTCGAGCAGCACACACTTGACCCAAATGAAATTCGAACAACATTCAAACACCTGATTTTCTCCATTCAGGGTGTTTTGTTTGTTTTTATTCATTTTGTTTCATTCATTTTTTGTTTATCTAGTTTATTTAATTTGTTTTTGCAAGAAACAAGAAGAAACAATAAATATTTTTTGTTGGTGGTTCCTGGTGAAAATAAACAAAATAAATGAAAAATAAAAATTAAAAAATGGTGAAAAATCAGGTGTTCGGTCAAATAGTGTTTATTTCTTGGTTTGTTCATTTGGGGTTAGATTGACCCGATTTGACAGGTTTGCTTGATTCTAAGGATATTTGTTTCAGGTCTAATCTAGAGTTAAAGCAGTCCAGCTCTCAAACTGACAACCTGGTAGTGTGTACAAAGGAGCTCTCAACTCCAGAGCACTACCATGGGTTTGTGGGTCAATTTGGCGGTTGCCCTCTGGACCCTCTTTGGCTGCACCCCTTGCCATGCTCCTCCCCCTCCCAGCATCCTGATTGGCTGCCTGGCAGCATATGAAGAATGGGAGGAGAGAGCAGGATGAGGGTAGATCTTCAACATTCTATTGGCTAGCAAGAGTCAGCAGCCAATAGAATGCTGAACAGCTGTGCTGAGCCCTCCTCTTCCCTTCAGCTTTCCCCTTCCCATCTGGAAAGGGTCCCTCCCATCTTTTCAGGATGACAACCTTCATGACCACCCCCTCCATGGTGCTGATGCTGTTGGACCTAAAGTCCCCCATATACATCCAGGCAAAGAAGGGGGACTGCTACAGAATGCAGGCATCATGGCTCTGGTCAGAGCAGCCAGCTTCCATATCCAAGAACCGGCCACTATGGTCCACTACTGCTTGCAGGACCACAGAGTGGTACCCCTTCCGATAGATGTACTCATCCCAGCCATGGAGTAGGCAGATGATGGCAATGTGGATGCCATTAATTGCCCTGATGCAATTGGGGGCCCCCACCCCCTGGAAGCCTTCCTTCACCTCCTCAAGATCGATTATTTGGACCACCCTGTTGACCAGCAGGGCCCTGATGGCCTCACAGAACTCTAGCAGGATGGCACCCACGGTGGATGTTCCCATGCTGAACTGCTGGGCCATGGAGTGGCAGGAGTCCAGTGTGGAGAGTATCCAAATGGCAGTGGCCACAGACTGCTCCACGGGTATGGGGATCCTCTTTGGCATCTACTCCCTCGCCAGTTGTGGATGGAGGATCTCCGTGATCCAGAAGAGCAGCCAGCAAGACATGCAGAAATGAGTCATCCCCTCCACCTCTCCCCACGTGGCCATCACCATCTCCCACCTCTCTGTGGTCCTGGGTATGACACAGGAGAACCAGCCAATGGGCATTGCCTGCTGAAGGGTGAGAATCTCTACTGCAGTGTCCCAGGACAGGTAAGTCATGGGTCGCTGCAGCTCCCCTTGCATTACCTCTATCCCTGCCAACACAGCCCGTCGGCAATGGATATGGATTAATATCCAGCGGCCGGCCATACGCACACCACACAGATACCAGTGCCACAGCCATACCACCCTCACCTGATGCCTACAGAGGATTCTGAGGCAGCTGCCAATGGCCACATGCCAGGCATGGCAGATGGCTTGCACCACCTGGATCACTTGTTGAAATGCCTCAGGGATTGTGATGAGGAGTTTTTATTTATTCCATTTATTTATTTGAGTTGAAGGGCTGCTAGATGCTCACGCTCCATGTCTCTCCAGCAGATGGCCATGGTGCCTTCAGGTACCATGCTAGAGCCTTTGAAGTGGTAATGGGCCATGTGTACGCGCCTATCTGCCATCACTTGGCTGACTGCACGCCTAGCTATTGGCTGAGATGGTCCCTGCGCAGCTGAGAGTCTGTTTCTGTCCTTAGTCGGGGAGTGCCACCCTGTCCTGGCTCTGTGCTTGCTCATCAGTAGCTTATGAGCACCCTGGGATCATGGCATCTCTTGGGGGAGGGGGGAGCCCAATGGGATTGTCCCTGCACAGCTTAATCTGTTTCTGTCCTCGGTCGGAGGGAACTTTCCTGGACCAGCCCTATGCTTGCCCATGGGGATCACGGCATCTCTCCCAAGGTGGTGGGAATTGGGAAATGGCGG
>QEPC01014205.1:770317-781854 GCA_003113815.1 Sphenodon punctatus
TGAGACCTCGCATCTTCATGAATGTTAGACCCCTTGTCTCTCCCTCTGTTCCCCTTCCTAAGTCTCTCCCCCAGCTCCTGTCTCTCAGATTGTAAGCCCTAGGGGCACGGACCGTGTCTATTTTATTACTTTGTAAAGTGCCAGGTACACTGCTGGCGCTATATAAATGTTTGTTAATAATAATAATAATAATCCTTATTTTTCCTTGATAGTATTGTTCTGCCATGGACTGTTCTGGTAGGAGCATCTGTCCCAGCAGCAGGGGTGTCTATACTATGATGGCTTCAATGCTTTGTGGGTGCACCAAGGTCTTGCTAGGGGAGGCACTCCAGTAACAAGAGCGTAGTATTAAACGGCATTCCATTTCATTCCAGGTTTATGCTTTAAAAAGTTGGCAGTTTTTTGCATTGATTTCCCTTCTGTCTCCCCTCTAGATGGATAACAACAAAAGCTCCAGCTGCCTTGGGCTCTAATAAGCAGTGCAGACTGTGACTCTATGACTGCGCCATGTCCCGGTGAGGGTTTCCTTCCATCTGTCTTCAAGCTACCCAAGAATTTTGCTACACAAATGAGGTGAGTTAGAGTCATGTCAGACAGGAGCTGTGGTTGCAGACAGAAGGTCTGGTGCTTGAAAAACAGAAACAGAAGGAATAAGGGTAACATCATGAGACCTCAGGTGGGATACAAACTAGGACAAGCTGTATAAATCTCCACCAAGCCCCATAAAGAATTTATATCTAATTTTGATAAAACTATTGTTATTCCCACTAAGATTTTAAAACCTGTTCAGGGAACTGACTTATGTCATTTTACAAATAAGGAGATGGCATGAACATAACTTAAATTTTGAGTATATTTTGGGTACGCCGATGATACACAACTTTACCTCTCTTTTTTCTGTAGACCCAGACCCGGCAGTCTCAGTGTTCACCCAGTGATTGGTGGCTGTGGGGGACTGGATGAGGGCGAGCCGTCTGAAGTTGAATCCCGACAAGATGGAGGTGATGTTGGTGGGTAGGGCTGAGAGGGTGATAGCTCCTGTCTTTGATGGGTGTTTGCCCCCCTTTGGCCACTCAGGTCCATAGTCTGGGGGTGCTTCTTGATTCACAACTCCGCCAAGATTCCCAGGTGGAGACGGTGGCAAGAGGAGCATTTTGCCAATTACATCTGGTGCGATGGCTGCGGCCATATGTCTTGGACTCCGATCTAGCCACCATCATCCATGCCTTTATTATCTCTAGATTAGATTACTGTAATGCACTCTACGTGGGGCTACCCTTGGGGACAGTCTGGAGGTTTCCGCTGGTGGAGAATGCGGCGGCCCATCTCCTAACGGGGATGGGTCATCGCAAGCACATTACACTAGTTCTCTGTTCTCTGCACTGGCTGCCTATTATCTTCTGGGCCCAATTCAAGGTGTTGGTAATGACTTATAAAGTCCTAAATGGCCTTGACCCTGCTTATCTGCAGGACCACCTCAGGCCCTGGGTCGTATTGTGGCCCCTGCGATTGGCTGGGGACGCCCGACTTGAAGTCCCCCGGGTTTCCCGGGTGGCAATGATGGGGAGGGCATTCTCGGTGGCTGCTCCCAGGCTGTGGAATTCCCTCCCGATGGAGGCCCACCTGGCCCAAGACCTCCCCTCTTTCCTAAGACCATGTAAGAACTGGCTGCTCCACTGGGCATTTGGAGAGGGCGATGGGTAGGGTTTGGTTAAGGGCGGGGGGGAGACTGGTGCTGCCCTTTTAGTGTATTTGTACTATGTTTTTAGAACTTTGAATGAATTTTAAATTGTGAATTGTTGACTGTGTGTGTGAGCCGCACTGAGCTGCTGAGTGAGCAGGAGGGTTGCGGGATAAAAGAAAACTGAAATAAATAAATAATTAATTAATAATGCATTTTAATTATGGATTTTATGACTGCTTCTATTGTACGCCACCTCCAGCTGCTCTGTGAGCAGGAGGGTGCGGGGTAGAAGAGAGTTGATCAAATAAATAAATATAACACATAGCAAAATAACAAGGGCCAATTCCCACGGCATTATTCCAGTCCTAGTTGTATTTCACGTACCAGCTTGCCAGCTTCACACATTAGGAACTCTCTTTTCTGGGCTTCTGTCATATCTTCACCAGAAGAAGCAGCATGGAGTGCAGCCTGAGCTGGCTCCCTCTGTGTTGAGGGATGGGTTTGCTTGTCACAAAAATCTGTTTCTCAGAACACCACCCCTCCACAAGGGAGCCTGCATGGTCTGCGTTCCATATGACTTCCCCTGCTGGAGAAATCATATGTGAAGTAGGGGCAAAAAATGAATGAATGAATGAATGAATATATCAAATTCACACTATACAATTTGGATCTGACAAAGTTAAACTAGACTAGACTAGAAATCTTTATTGTACTGGCCGCAGGCCATGACAAAACCATATAGTATGCATAGCATAAACACACATCTGATTAAAATAAAACACCCAACATATGCAAACATTCCATAGGATGAACAGAATAAAGCACCCAATATACAGAAACATTCCATAGAATGAACAAAATAACTCCCAGGGGAAATCCCCGCATATACAATCATAAGCGTATCTCAACTATCCAATGCCTCCTAGGAAAGTCAACAACGAAGTAGTAATCCCCGGACATTTTATTCTTATAATTACATCATTTCCAGTTTCTTTACCCTAATTTTTTGCATAAGATATGCATAAAAGGCCATCATCTCAGTGCGCTGTTGTTTTTTCCCAGCGAGAAGAAACACTATCTTTTGTGTTACCGTTAAATTAGAAGGGACCATTAACTTCTCCCACATTCTCTTGCGTAGGACCGCAAACATTGGGCAGATAAAAAGGTAGTGGACGATATCCTCAACTTCAGATAGACAGTAGGGGCATAGTCTATCCATATATGGGATACCCAAAAACCTTCCCTCCAAAACTGCTGAAGGCATAATCTGTAGCCTCAAAGCAAACAAAACTAGTTTATGTTGAAAGGGGATATCCCAGTTAATATATTTGGCCCCCTCTGACAAAGTTAATAATAACTGCTGCTCATTATTGTTCCATCAATATCTATTTTGGATATTTAAGATAGTTACTTCAGTACCTTTGTTATGTTGTTATTTCAGAGAGTTCATTTTTGGTGCTCTTAACACTACCTGTGCATGTGCGGAAGCTGAAACAAAGTACCTATCATGTTAACAATAACTGAAATGAAATAAACTCAATAATGAAAGAACCAAGGTACCTGAAACCAAAGACCTCAATAACGGGATATGCAAGTATTCATTTCAGCGGTGAACATGATTTGGATGGTTATAAACAATGCAAATAGTGTCCATGTATCTGCTATTCCTTTTCCCTTCCCCCTTTAAATAGTTTTAAACAGGATTTTTATTTGAAATGTATTTTATATTGTTATATTTTTTATGTTGTAAAACCGCTTTCATTGTCATTTTGGTGGTGGTGGTGGTGTGCTATAGAAACTTGATTGAATGATTGTTGTTTTACCTCTAGCATGAAGTAATCTGAAATTCAGCGAGAGAAGACATCTGGCAAACCAATTAGTGGAGCTCAGACCATCCCTCATTCTGATGACCAGAAAGAACCCATCAACCTTCCTTGATTATCAAACGCAACACGAGCAGCTGCCAATGGAGGGGAAGGACTGGGAATGACATGTGGAAGCTGGAATGGAATTCGTGGTTTCGATTAATTGACAGATTTCACATTTCCTGAGGTGGGAGCCCGAACACGGAGTGCAACCGCTGTTGCCTTCCCCCAGGGGGACTGTGGGAAGGTGGTTTGCACATTTTCCTCACATACTCCCTTCACATTACACCCCTTCCGGCACAGACTGTGCCCCATGTAGGCTTGTCTCTCAGGGAATATTGAGTGGATGACTGGATTGACAGGGTTTTTTTGTAAAGTAAGATGGGCATTCCTCAATCCCAGAACACAGCTGCACACAAGGAATTCTTATTTCACAGTGAAGACCAGCTGCATCTGGGATAACCTAGTACCCCCAAGAAATACAGGCAAAGAGAAGAGCTTGAAAAACAATGTTTTCCTTCTCAGAATTTGGCATGTTGTCACACAGGGAGAGCAAGGAAATGGTGACACTAGTTGAGGCAACAACCTGTGAGCTTCTCCATCCTGTATGTTAATGCACCGTGCTTTGGGCTGCAATACACACACACACATGTAGGCTTCTTTGGGCCCTCTATTGGATTTTATTTGAAGGGTCCAGTCCTGTCAGGAACCAGGCCTTGAACTGGCATCTTCTGGTTTTAGGGGTAGTCAGGTCTCCAGCACAATTACCTAGACAACTGCCAACACAGAAGTCTAGACAATCCCTGGTAGGCCATTGGTCCACAGAGGCTGTGCCTCCCCACAGTCTGCTGATTGGTAACCAGCCTGGATATAGGTTCACCCAGAGAGAAAAGGAAACTGGACAGAATAAGAACTGCAAGAGTTATGGTCTGGACGTCAGCGAGACCAGTCGAGGATTTTTGCCTCCCTAGACAAACCCCAGATGCTGCATCCCAGTCTGCTCCTTGTGCGCAGATCAGGGTCACAGCTTGCTTCCCAGGGCACTAAAGGGCCTGGTTGCCCATGATCCCCCCACTTCCTGGCCCCTTATGCAGACACCTGATCAAATCAACAGTGGGGCGGCTGGGCCTGGGTGGCACATGTCAGGAACAGGTGCAGGAAGCAATAATGCTGCACCCAGTTTCCTGTCCCCGCCCCCCCCCTCAGGCAGACGTATATCCAGGCTAGTAACCAATCAGTAGGTGGGGGACAGGCTTGGCCTCAGCAGAATAAAGGCCTTGCCACAGGCAGGGGCTAAGTCAGAGTCAAGACTGTTGCTGGTAATCTGGCCACTACCCCATAATAGATCAGAAATGAGACTGAGATATTCAGAACAGAACGGGAAAAGAAAGTGACTTTCAGTTGTTTTAGGCTCTGATATAAAAAAATAAGAGATGTTTGGGCTCCAGCTTGCCTTGGACATCTTGTCGCATAATCCCAGAAGCATCCAGGTTTTCAAAGGGGATGTGGGAGCTACTCTGTCAAGCCCCAGCTATGGTTTTTTGTTTTTTTATTTGGTTTTATATGGTTTTTTATTTGGTTTTTTATTTGGTTTTTTGTTTTGATATGATTTTTTTAATTTAAAATTTTAATCTAATATTATATCTATCTATCTACACTAAATCTAACTGCTATTAACTATTCTAAATGCTATGAACTAAATGGATTATCTAATAAGTACACAGGCCTACTCTTACAAACACTAAAACTAAATCACTAACGCTATCTCTATCACTAAGCTAACTCCTACAACGGTCTATCTATCTATCTATCTATGGGATGGGGGGAATCACAAACAACACAAGGATGGGTACAAAACTGAAATGAAACCTAAATCAATCTAATAATCCTACTCTAAATGGAAAAACAGGGGAAGGGAAGGGAATCTGGGATGGAATATATGGGAGAGGGAAAGGATTCAATGGCGGGGGGAGGGAGGAAGGAAGATTGAACGCAGAACACAGGGAGGGGTAAAAACAAAAAATAACCACTAAATCTATCTAAGCTAAGCTAAATAAATTAATGAGAATTTGGGGGTAGATGGGTGAAATGGGAGGAGGATTGCAATGGATTGGGGAGCTGGGAAATGCTGGGAGAGAGGGAGCCTTCTGAAACACCTGCTGTTCAGGAACAGTGACTAGCTCAGAAGGTATTGGCAGGGGGGAGGCAATCAGTTTTGTTTCTTGCTGCACCCACCTCACCGCAAGCCCCATTGGCTCCATGCAGCCTAGCCCATGGCCAATCGCAGACTGTGAAGCCAGTGGTCTGAGGCGAAAAATGATGGTGATTGGGCAGGCTAGCTGCTACTCCAAGCCTCTCCACCCCTGGTGCCTGGAAGTCTGCTCCTTAGCTGATTACCCCTCCCTGTCATGTTTGACCTTCCAGTGACACTTTTTTTACCACCCGTACTCACCCGAACATGATCCGAACTGACCGAACTGTTCGGTCATTTTGACGTTCAGAATTGAGTTTGGTTCGGTCAATTTGTGTTTGGATTCAGGTTCGGGTTCAGTCGTCCGAACAGGCCGAGTTCGGGCCGAACTCTGAACTTCTGAACTGCGTTCGCCCATCCCTAGAGGGTGTTTTCAAACAAGGCACCCCCAAACATGGACCCCCACCGTCCATGCATCCAACTGCCCATGTGAATGTGGTGCATGGGGAGGCATGCTCCTTGCTCCTGTGACACACTCACCAGCCACCCCTTGCCATGCACTGAGCGCTGCCAAAAATTCCAGTGTGCCCCATGCAGGGGAACGCAAAACAGTGCATGGGGACAGGTGCCCATGCATCTCCTGCCTGTATGAACCAATGGGCCACCCCACACCAGCAAACAGGTCCACAGCTCCTCTGGTCCCACCCACAGCCCTACCAGAATCTCTTAAAGGACAGGTAAGCAAAATACAACATATGCACCTCCGTTGTTGGCTGGGACTACCGGCTTCTGTGAGCTTGGGCCGGAAGGGGTTACTGACTGCTACAGCTGTTTCCCTGGTGTGGGGCTGGGTGTCATGGCAAAGGGCAGGCAGTTGGGCGGGGATTAGTGTGGGTGGTGTTGCCATGTGTGGGAGAAGAGAAATGGACACCCTTATGAATTGTTTGCAGGGCCGGTCTGAGTGCGTGGAGGCTGCTTGCATGGTCACAGTGCCCATACAGTGAGCCACCCATGTGAAGTTCTCCACTTGTACTTCAGGTGCGTCAGCACCCTGCAGCTGCCCCACACAGTGGCCACTCCTCTCCACCCCCCAGTGCTCCTTTAAAAACACCCATGAAAAGAGGCACCAGGGCTGAGTCCTGGAAACCCAGAGCATAAAGTAAGGCTCCAATCCTCAAAGTGCTGCACTGACACAAACAACGTTTAAGTGAATCAAATTAAGGCCAGCAGCACAAGGCTTTGAGGATTGGAGTGATTCATGCTTGGAAAGGGTTGTATGAACTCATATAGGTAAACAAATTTATTTTCCATCTCTCTGTAGTTTCTCTGGCAAGTGATTTCGTTTTAAGTCACCACGTAAAAGCTGAAAAATTCCCATACAACTCTGTTCAAAATAATGACCAATTTCTGAAAGCTTTACAATTTGCTGTTATTTTTATTATTATTATTCCTGAATTGGGAACACTGCTGTCAACTCAACTCCCACAAAACAGCGCTAGGAAACAATTATGGATTAATGGCATATTTTGTTTTCTGAGAGAGGATTGGAGGGAGTCGAGTGGTTTGTAGCTACCGCCAAGTCTAGCGTGATAAATCCTCCACAGTACAATATGGAGTCTGTATCTAAGGAAACCAGAGTGAAATTAACCACAGTTATTTTTACTGGCCTGGACTTCCCACACACATAGGCATCCATTAGGAGTGTATCATTGGTTCAGGATGGCCCAAATGTTATAGAAAAGAGATATAGTCAATCAAACTGACACTGCATCTTCTGACATGAAGGTGTAATAGAGTGATTTTCATACAATAGCACATGCCGCTCAAAAGGCCTTTCAAAGTAATGAGTTACAAAATGGGAATTCTGAAATGTTCTGGTTTAACTTTGTGATGGTAATAGTTTGCACTCTAACGAGCTGAAACTTGATAGGCTAACTCCATGATGGTAATCGTTTCTACTTGATACTGGGTGTTAGAATGTGGTATTTTAGCTTGACTTCTGATGAGAAGACAGTGTATACAATCAGTCTCTGGGTAAAAACAGATGTGACAGTGGCCTGCTGTGGCCCGTGGGCAACCAGCATGTCTGTTGAGGCACTGCCAGATATTGGTCTGGGATTGCCCCAGGCTGTGTTGGTGGCAAGCCCAGGCTATGACCTTGGATAACCTCCAAAGTCACAGCCTGGCAAGGGCCTGCTTAGCCAGGCCAAAGTGGGCCACAGGGAGCTATCACATTTTTTGTGGCCCACCATGAACCAACCCAGATTGGGACCACCATGGCTGGCCGCCATAGAACTTGGCATGCATTGATATTTGTTCATAAGGATATAAGGAGCTGCTTAACTGAGTCAGACTAATGGTCCATCTTAACCCAATATTGTCACACCCTGACACAGCAGCAGGGTTTCAAATCTGGCTCTCCAGCAGAGGTATCACCCAGGCATGCTACCTGAGGCCCTCCAGGTTCCCCAGCAGAGGCCTCACCCAGGTGTGGTACCAGAGATCCTGAATCAGAGACTGAATTTGGGACCTTATACGTGCAAAGTATGCGCTCTACCATCTGAGCCATGGCACACTCGTGGACGGGTGGGTGAATCCATGGGTGGGCGGTGGATCATTTGATCCTTGGTTTCTGAACATTGTATTTAAACTAGGGCTGAAACTCAATTTCGTCTTTTTCTTGGTTATCACCAAGAATCACAATTCTCATCTCGTTCTAACCAAGAAACGATAACCAAGAAAATTGCCATTTCTCGGCCGAGAACAGTTTCTCAAATTACCGTTTACCATTTATTGGATTTTTGTTTATCAGAGTTTTGGTTACTGAGTTACTGTTTACCAGATTGTTTATCAGATTGTCATTTACCGGATTGCTGGTTTCTGAGTTACTGTTTACCTAATTTCCATTTACTGTGTTCAGAGGTACCGTTTGAATTGAGTTATATTGTTGTTATAAGTTCTTATCATTGTTTATTTTTATTTATTTAATTTATTTATTTCATAATATTTTATCCCACGCCCTCCTGCACCATAGCAGCTCGGGGCAGCATACAACAATCATTCAAAATAAAACAATAAAAAATACCAGCTAAAAATTCTTAAAACCATAAAATAATAAAAGAGCAGAAAGCAATTAAAATTATTAACATTATCATTATCATAAACATAAACCGACAAACACAATAAACCAAAAAACATGATTCATGATAAACACAATAAACGGTAAGCTGGTAAACATGGTAAACCGATAAATCGAGTCTCGTCCGAAATCTCGACATGGAACCAACATAGCTGAGAAATCTCTACAGCAATTCTCAGTTATCGCAATATTGCTGCAAGAACCAATTTGGTTCTCATTTCAGTCCTAATTTAAACATATTTAAATTTAAATATGCTTCCTGGCCATACCCAGGCTGAGCAGCCAGCAGGACAGCTCCTAGGCTATGGTCACATGTTCCAGTGCCCTGTTCTGACCTCAAACTTGTCACCCAGGATTTTCCGCACCAGGGCAAGTGGTGATGGTGGCACGTCACTGTCACTTGTGTCTTTACCCTCTGTGTGTGTGTGCGTGCGTGCGTGTGTTGGGGTGATATGAAACAGCCCTTCTGTTTGCGTGGAACTGTTCCGCAACAACAGAGCAACTGTTAACATTTTGATTGAATTTCTGATCGATCAAAATTTTTGATTGAATTCATTCAGCTGTTTTGGGCATGCGTACTGTTCATGTGAAAAATGGCAGAAGCCATAACAGCACCACCATTTTGCATGCTGCCATTTTTCTCATGCACAAAACAGCCAGCCGCCATTTTGTGCCTGCACAAAAACCAAATTTATTTTTTATCATTCTAGTGAAAAAAAAAATCACACCGTATGTGTATGGGTTTGTGTGTGCATGTGTCCACCCCCTTACACCTACCTGCCGAGTGCCCTATATTTTATTTCAGTGTACTGAAATGCAAACTGCCTCTCCCCCTTGACACTCTTTCTTGCAATGGTTCACCATTATACATAGATTTTGGACTGTGTTTGTATTTGTTCAACATTTGATCCTTGGTTTCCTATCATTGTATTTAAACATCTCAAATACTAATGCTTTTTTTTTCTAATAGAGTCCTCCCAAGTGATTGCTATCATATCTATATCTATAATATCTTTTATTGGACTAACTTCTGTTGGCATACAAATGTTTTGGGACCACACGGGGCCCTTCCTCAGATATGTAAAATATCAGAATTATAGACTAAAAAACGGCAGTATAGATACAGATATAGATATACCTGTATCGCATTTATTCAGTCTATAGGTCTGACTCTTTATGTGTCTGAGGAAGGGTCTGTGTGGCCCTAAAATGTACACATTTTCACCAACACAAATTGGTCCAATATCATCTGGACTACTTTGTCCCCATTTTCCCCTTAATAACTTTGATCCCACAGACCGATTTCAGCCAAATCTGATAGAGGATTAGAAGACCCCAAAGTAAGCAGTGATCCAAATATTTCATAAAAGGTGCACCTGGAGGGTATCCATGCCCCCCCATCTCTCTACACTAGTCTCCCACTATGCTCCTGTCTGATAGTTCCACTCCTCCTGTACTACCCCCCTCACCTGTTTATGACTACACTGCTCCTCAAGGCATATTCGCCCATTCTCCCTTGCTCACCCCCATGTCTGGAACTTCCTCGCAAATACATTTGCTCCTCTCCCTCCCTCCCACCCATCCTTCAAATCCCTCCTGAAAACCAAGCTCTTTCATCTGGTTCCTCATCCTCTTAGTCCCCCTCCCTTCCCCGATGTAACTATGTAACTAAGATAAGCATGTGTATCTGCAACTGTTATAATATGGCTTGAACCCCTAAGATGCTAATCTCCTTGCTGCAATGTGACTGAGATCAGAAATGCTTCTTTGACACAAATGTGCTAAAACATATATTGAATGTTATTGTGACTCCCTCTGTGTTAAATTGTAACTAAACCAGAAGTGCCCTCTGACACAAATGTGCCCGAGTATACATTGAAGTTATGATAAATAACTCTGTGTTAAAATGTAACCAAGAGTATACACTGGATTTATAAGACGCTGAATGTAACCATTATAGCTGCTTAAAACTATGTAGAATGTTAGAAATTAGGCAAGACACTGCATAGTACATGTGGTAATGCATTTGATCCAAAAGAACAGAGAGTGGGTATTTTCAGATGTTACGAGGTCATGCTCAACCACAGTGAACCACGCTCAATCCCGCAGTGGGGCCAAAGCGCCCTGAACGTCTGTTCGGCGTGCGCCAGATGTTCATCATGCTCAATACCCACATGGGGTCAATTTCAACCACGCTTCCCGGGCTAGACGGGGGAATATCCTGGGAAGCGTGGTCAATGAGATCCCCACTGGGAACCAACAAAAAGTAACGTCTGGATGCCAATCCCCGGGCGGAACCAAAGGAAACGAGCCCCAGCCATGGACAAAGCATGCAGCATCGCTGCCGGGCAACCAGCAACAACACAGACACCAGAGGGAGATTTAAAGGGAAATCAGCCGCAGGCAAGCGTGGCGGGATGGAGCGAGGAGGGAGGCAGAAGAGAGCGGCGGGTGACAGAGCAACGGTGGAGGAGGAGGAGGTGGCAGGGGCAGCGGTGGAGGTGGAGGGAGCACAGGTGGGGGAGGAGGGGGACACGGGGGTCGTGCTGACCCTGCAGCCGGTCTGGGAACAACACCCCCAGCAGCAGGCACCATGCGATGCCCCGGGGACAGCAGCCGGAATGGGGCCAGAGGGAGCACCCAGGAAACGGGTAAGGG
>QEPC01014205.1:787937-804647 GCA_003113815.1 Sphenodon punctatus
CTGTCAGCCTGTTCTCCCTCCTTCCCCCTCCCTTCCCATTTCCCTTGTGTGGGCGTTCCCTTGTGTGCCTTTTGGCTTCATTTGCCCTCAGTCGGCCATGTCTGTGTTCCGCCCCTGCCCGGTGCTTTCTGGGTGTTTTGACCATGCCCAGGGATCGGCATCACGTCTGTTGCGCTGCCCCGGTCCGTGGTGGTTCAGCCCGATTCCCGGTCGTGGTCCCGGTCCCGGTCCCGTCACGTCTGTTTGGGGCTTTTATTCGTCCTGGGCCGTGGTTGTTTTGTTCGCCCCCACTGGGGGTTCACTGTGGTGACCCGCCCACCCATAACGTCTGAAATCACCCAGTGTCAGGAGAAGATAGTCAGAAATTGGTCAGAGAGAGAACAAATGATGCTGGAGAAGTGAGCAGGAGGTCTCTTGTTCCCAAACAACCTATGTTGGTAATTCACAGGAACTGATAGCAGAAGTTGAGCTGAACAAGCAAGAGTGTGGTCTTATCAGACAAACTGATGACTCTTAGAAGGATGTACGGGCTAAGCCAGGGCCAAGGAGTCATGACTCCCATCTCCAGAGGGAGGGGTGGGCCTGACTCTACTGGTCAGGACAAGCCTGACATCATGACTAAGCAAGAAGGTACCCCAGATCTGGGCAACCAATGGGAGTACTCCACAAGCTTAGTACTGACAGCCCCGCACTCTGGATAATCATAAGACAGCCACAGCATATAAGGCTTGACTCTGGATTAGTTCCTTGCCTTCCACAGTAATCAGCACCAGCTCTTATCAGAGCACCGCCGAGGTCGGTGGTTGTGCCCACTTTGGGACTCCTCTATCTAGGGAATCCTCCAACAGCATCGTTCAGGCCCCCTGACTGCTTTTCTCTGGAACCAAGATTGTTGGCCTCTGATCACGTAAGAATATGTGCTTTGTATGTATTTTTGAGTAGTTCAGAGCAAGATGATAGCGTGATGTTGGATGCAAGTGTCTCTTTGATAATTAGTATGCTAATTGTTCTGATACTATTGAATAAGTGTCTATTTGATTGAATAAAAGACTCATTACTAAAATAGAAGAGGAGTAATTCCCCAACCCTCTCAAACTGAAGTATTTCCACTAAGATCCCGAGGATTGAAAGGAACCTGCTCTCTTGCAGGATACATGCAGCAAGAATATCTCTCTTGGACAGAGGTAGCTGATTAGGATACATGCAGCAAGAATCTCTCTCTTGGACAGAGATAGCTGGTTAGAATACAGGTCTACCCCAAATGCAGAAAGGCAGTTAACCCTTTTAATTCCTTAAACAACAACCTCATGCTTTCATGAACGTAGCCTCGTCTCTTCCTCTGTTGTCCCCATCCCTTGTCTCCCCTCCCTTGTCTTTCTTAGATTGTAAGCCATCTGGGGCAGGGACCCTGTCTATTTTCAACAGTTGTAAAGCACCTGGTACATTGCTTGTGCTATATAAATACAACAAACCAACAACAACAACAATAATATTAATTAATTAATAATTAATATCTAACTGACTTACACTGAGCATCCAACTTCATAACATTGGATCACACAGACTGATAGTTGGGAGCAGAGCAGAGGGCCCAGAGATAAATAAGGAACCAAATTTTGTAAGAATAAATGCACATGGAGGGATGATATGACCCTTATTCTAGCTAAAAAAAATAATAAATCCCAACAACTCTCATTAAGTATTGTATCTCATTAGGAAACTAGGTTCAGGAGTTTGCTGCAAGGAACTATTTGTTATTTAAGTGAGATTAGCGATTTCTCCAGGCTGGGAGAATAATACCTGTCTCATGTTAAAAAGCACAAAGAAAAGCTCCTTCTGTTGCACCCACAGAAGATGAATTATAACTAGAGCTGGTTCCCTTTTTTCTTTCTAGCAAAACAAATGAAATATTTTGCTTTTAAAACTTGCCCACTTTTCTTACAAAATTTCACTAACATTTCAGTTTTTCAAAAAGTTTTGTCATGTCACAACTGTTCAAATGTCAGCATTTCATTTAGACATTGACGATGTTTGGATTTGAAAGCCAGCTGTGTCAATAATGAAAAGTGCAAGTTTCCCAAATTTTGGCCAAATGAAATGAAACATTCAAAATGTTCAATAATGAAAGTGGTTTCATTTATTATTATTATTATTATTTATTATTTATTTGCTAAAATGATATTTGGACTCTGATTTGGCATGACATATCCATTGTTCCAATATCTGTACATAGGAATCTCCAAAAAGAACCAAACAGCTACAGTTCATCCACTGAGATGTGCAACATCTATTGCTCTTGTGCTGCTCAGAGATACACAAATAGAAAGCAGCATAAGCACTACTGCACCTTCTCCCACACAGCATGACTAATTCATGAGGATTCACTTCAACCAAGCTTTCAAAACAGAGGCAGGGGAAATGGGTTTGGGAAGGTGCTCTGCAGCTGGTTGATGAGGGAGAAAGCACCGGTAGCTGCCTGAAGCTGTTGTATGCTAGGAGGAAATCACAGCCAGGGAGAGACAGGGAATTCTAGAGAAACAAGAACATCTGGCAATGGTACTAAACCAGTTTGCCAATGTCATCTATGAGAAAATGAGTACAGAAAGATCCCAAAGGAACAGCGATAGAAAGCAATAGAGTGCTTGTGAATGCCAACAGGATATGAAAAAAAACTATATCAGGCTCTTCCTCCTGCAGTTTCACTGGCACCCTGAATGGAAGCCTTGTGTTGGATCCCTGGGCCCAGCCAGTAACCCTGTCCCCTTGGGGAAAGACAAGGGACTTCCAGACATAAGGGTGAATGCCAAAACCAATATTTCCTAGGCTGACACCAGCCGCAGACAACTATCAGCTTAGGGAACTCTGAATAGCTTACAAAGGAAAGAGTCAATGGGATCCAAGCTGGTGGCCCCTTATATAGGACTTGTAAAGTTCAAAGATGATTAGTTCGAAACCAAATGGTACATCATTCATACATATCAATCGGAGATGTCTGCTTAGCATTAAAACGCCTCCTTTCTCAAGACAGTTACCCTTTCAGTTAGTACTAGAACTAGGGGACACTCCATGAAACCCATGGGTGGCAAGTTTAAAACAAATAAAAGAAAATATTTTTTCACTTAGTGTATAATTGGGTTGTGGAATCTACTGCCAGAGGCTGTGGTAAGGGTCAGTACTATAGCTGAGTTTAAAAGAGGTTTGGAGAAGTTTCTGGAAGATAGGTCCATTAGCAGCTATTAGCCAGACAGGGTCAGGGAACATGATGGGAGCTGGGGGAAAACAACAGGGAATGGATCCCCCATTGTGACCTGTTGGGTGCTTCTCCTAAGCTACCGTGATTGGCCACTGTCGGAGAAAGGATGCCGGGCTAGATGGACCATTAGTATGACCCAGTATGGCACTTCTTATGTTCTTAAGATAGATCCTAGGTTGATTCTGTGGCCAGGCCCAAGATGAAGAATAAAGGCCGTATGCCTTCACCTTGAGCCTGTCTAGAAAGTAAATGTATAGATGAGTCTCATTTTGGCCAATAAGGCTAATGCTTCCAAAAGTGTGGGGGGAAGGAGGCAGGGTCTATTCCTGCCATTGTGCTTGCCCACCTCTCTCAACTGCTTTTGCTACATACTATTCTCCAAGAACTGAAACAGGTAGCCCCAACCTATCCAGCCTCTCTTCATAGGGGAGCCATTCCCATACCCTTTATCATTTTTGTTGCTCTTCTCTGTACCTTTTCTATTTCTACTATATCTTTTTTGAAATGGGGTGACCAGAACTGCACACAATATTGAAGGTGCAGTAGCATCATCGATTTATATAATGGCATTTAAAAAAATATATTCTTTATCCCCTTACGAATAATTCCTAACATTCTGTTGGTTTTTTCGATGGTCGCCACACACTGAACTGAGGATTTCATTATATTGTCCACGATGACTCCTGAGCTTTTTTCTGAGTGGGAACTCTTAATTTAGAACCCAGAATTGTGTACATAAAGTTTGAGTTGTTTTTCTCTATGTGCATCACTTTCCACTTGTCCACATTAAATTTCATGTGCCATTTGGATACCCAGTCTTGCAGGATCCTCCTGCAATTCTTTACGGTCCACTCGTGTTTTAACTACCTTGAATAACTTTGTGTCATCTGCCAATTTGATCAACTCACTCCTTACTCCCCTTACTAGATCATTAATTAATACACTAAACAAAACCAGTCCTAGTGCAGATCCCATACAGAAAGATTTTCATATTAGTTTTTGTCTCCTTAGCAAGTCTCTCTTCAAATTTTTTCTTGGCCTGCCCTATTAATGTTTTACATCGAATTTGCCAGTCCTTATGCTCTTTCCTATTTTCCTCATTAGAACTAGCTTCCCATTTTTTAAAGGATGCCTTTTTGGCTCGAATAGTCTCCGTCACCTCCCCATTTAGCTACACTGACAGATATTTGGTCTTCCTGTTACCTTTTTTTGGTATGGAATACATTTACTCTGTGCTTCCAAGATGGTGTTATAAAATAATCTCCATGCCTCTTGCACCTTCACAACTGTTCCTTTTACTTTCCCTCTAACTCATTCCTCATTTTAGCATAGTCTCCCCTTTTAAAGCTAAATGTTACTACAGTCGTTTTATTTATTTATTTTTATTTATTATTTATTTTATAGATTTTTATCCCGCCCCCTCCTGCAATGCAGCAGTTACCATGTTCCCTCCAGTAATTATGTAAAATTTGATTATATTATTTAGTTAGTTAGTTATTTTCTTAGACTTCTACCCCACCTCTCTCAATCAAGGCAACTCAGGGTGGCTCACATATATAATTAAAATAAATAAATAATTATACATACGAAATATAAATATTACCATGCGACTCTACCACCATTACCCCTTACACCAGGTCCTGCACTCCACTCGAAACGATCCAAAGTAGCTCCTCCACTTATAGGTTCCAGGACCAGCTGCTCCAAGAAACAGTTATTTACGGCATCTAGAAACTTTATCTCCATATCACGCCCTGAGGAGACATTCACCCAGATAATATTAGGATAACTGAAATCACCCATTATTATTCTGTTACTAACTTTAGTAGCCTGTCTAATCTCTGCTAGCATTTCATAGTTAGTCTCACCATCTTGGTCAGATCACTAGTATAGCCCCACTGCTATACTAGTTTCCCTGTTACACATGAATTTCTATCCAAAGAGATTCCAGGGTACGGTTCCCTCCCTGTACAATTTTAATCCTACTTGTCTCAATGCTGTCTTTAACATACAGTGCTACCCCCACCATGAGTTTGATCTGCTCTATCATTTTGATATATTTTGTACCCCGGTATTACCGTGTCTCATTGGTTATCTTCATTCCACCAGGTCTCTGAAATGCCTATTATATCTAGATCTTCATTAAGTGCCATACACTCTTAGTCTTCCATCTTACTTTTTAGACTTCTAGCATTTGCATAGAGACACTTTTTAGAGACACGTTTTATTTTTTATTATTCTGACTGTGAGGAATCAGAGCCACAAACCAGCATTATTGAGGTTCTAGGGAAATGACAAACTCTACAATATTGTTGGCACGGTTACTTACCATCTCTCTTAGGCTGCTTGCAGACAAGCGCAGGTGGCAGGGGTACTTATGGGAATAGAGATCGCATTAGGAGCAATCCGGAGAAGCTCTGCTCATGTGTATGTGACTGGGGGGTGGGGCCTGTTTCTAGCATGTTTCTAGCATGATTTCCATCATGCATTGCAGAGCTCAAAAATTCAGCCCTGCAATGTGTGATGGAAATCACTCTAGAAACGAGCTAACCCCTACACACACATACACACAAGCAGAGCTTCCTGGGATAATTCCTAACACACCTGGATGTTCCCCTGCCCTCCATGCTCGTCTTCATGTGGCCTTAGTTTCACCTGAGAGTCTCCAGGTTCCAGGGGAAGCTTTCATTTCTCCAAGTCAGCCAGGGGTGTCCCCAGTAACCAGGAGAAATTAGGGTTTCTTGGTGCAGCAGGGACCACAGGTAGCAGGACATAGGGAGTTTTCCACCCATTTTCTGGTGCAGCCCTCTTCCTATGGAGTGTCCTATGGCATGATGCTCCTTGAGGAGAAAGTTTATGGCTGTTTTTATATGGACAGGGGTGGGTGTTTTGGCGTGGTGGGTGTAGGTGGGTGAGTGCCCGTTTACACAGACACACCCACCGACACCTACCTACACCCACCTACACCCACGGAGCATCCTCCATTCTGTTTGAGGACTTCGTGAGTGGAGGTGGGTGTGCGGTGGGAGCACACACAAACACCCACTGCCCGTGGTGTTTACACGGACGCGCACGCACCACACAACCATCCCCCCACCCACCGGCAGCTGTATACACAGACTCCCCACCACCACCACCACACACCCACCTGAACACCGAGCCGGGAGGGGGGGACGTGTAAAAATGGCCTTTGTTGGAAAGGGGCATGTGACACCTTTTCTCTATGCTTCTGACATGGCCACGCCCCCTCCAGGTGAAAGCTCAGAGGGGGATTGTAACATGGGAGATGTCCCCCTGGGTAAGTCCCTGAAGGATGCACCCCAAAGAAGTTTTTTTTTCCAGGTAATCTCTAACCCCAGTCTTTATTCTCCATGTGTCCCATACAGGGTCTCTATCCCATTATAGGACATGGTCGCTATTCAGTTACAGTACTGTACCCCAGTCAAACTTAGGGGTTCAGGGCAAGCCTGTCTGCATGGGTAAAGACCCCTTCAGGGAAGTGTCGAGCCTCTCTCTTTCTCTCTCTCTCTGCTGCCCCATCTGGTATCAAGTCTCTCTACTTACAGTCTCTGTGGGCCAGGCACAGTCTCTCCTGTAGCCCAACAACCCTTCAGCCCAGGCAATTCCCTCTGAGCTAAGGAGGAGCGAGTGCCCAGTTCCCAACTCCAGTCTCTCTGAGGCAAAGCTTCTACTTAGCAGCTGCTTCCTCCACTGTTCCCTTCTCTGAGGCCGAGCCCTCTCTTAGCTCCCTCCTCCTTACAGTGTCCCCCAACCCTGCACTCTTGCTCAGTCTTTAGCTCTGGGGCTGACTCCTGCCATGCCCCATGCAGCTGGAGTAGTGCCATGCCTCATGCAGGTGCTGTCCTCCCCCTTACACAGTGCCTGGGCCTCTGCTAGCAGATGGAAAGGGGGTGACACAGGGCACCTACCCCAGTCCCACTGTCTTCTCACAACCCAGCTTCCCAGCTTGGCTTCCTCGGTTTGCTACCCGCGGCGGAGCCATCTCTAGCTCTCCTTGCTGACCAGCTGCTTCTCTCCGCTGGTGTGTCAATTTCAGGTCAGTTGCAGCCCCGGATGCATTGCACAGCTCTAGTACTGCCTGGGCTCCCTGTAACTCCCTCTCGGTTCTGCAGCTGGTCACAGTTCCCTGGCTGTGACCCACTCCTTTCATCAGAAGCAGCGCTCAATCAGCTGTGAATCCACTACAAGAGGAGAGAGTGGGGATGGAGGAAGGACTTTCTCCTCTTGCATCTTTCTTCACTTGTATCCGCTTCACAGCGGATGTCTCTTTAGCGGCCGTGCTAGGCGCGACTCTATAGTACTGGCAGACCTGGATGCAGGCAAAGCTGTAGGTGAACACTCAATAAATGCATAGGTGTGCAATAGCATATATTGGCCTGCATGGTGGTCCTACGATGTTCTTTGACAATGCCATGAGTGGAGAGTGCATGGTGAGTGAGTGGTGGCTGTGGGGGATTGGTTGCAGACTAACATCTGGTGAGCACCTAATAGAAGGGAAGGCCAACACCCACCTGGTGAGTGCTAATGCAGGCTATGGTCTCATTTGAAAATACCCTAAGGGTGTAATGTGGTTTGCATACTCAGGCATCAAAGGGTTAATGCAGGTGCTGCTTGCCTGCAGGGGTGGAGCTAATCAGCAGCACTGTCAAGCTGAAATGGGTAGTGCTTATCTATTCATGAGTAATACTTGCCTTTTCAAGTCGTCTGTCAGGTGCCTGGTTGGTATCCGAGTACTGAGTTAGGCACCCAATTACCTGATTTACAGAGTTAACAGTAAAACAGTAAATTGGGACAGGAATTGGGACAGGAAGTTGCAAAACAGGGACAAAAATGGTAAATGGGTACATTGGGCACTAATCGGCGGTTACCAATTAGTATCCAACGTTACCATGTCATTATTTGTTTTTATTATAACAGTATTTTTGAATTAATTCTAATTCTAATAACATAAATAAATAAATAAATAAAATAAAAAAGACAATGTTAGCAGATCAGATGGTCAAGTACTGGAGTTTTGATGTGTCTAACCATTTTTGGAGGTACTCATTTCTGCTCTACAGATCTGCTTGAGCTGGGAACTTAAAGTCTTTGGGAAGAAAGCTGCTGTGGGGAGGGGGAGAAGGGGAGACTAGAGAGACAGAGGGAGTTGGAGAAGGGTTGTTGTTGCAGCCCAAATGGGAAATAGTTTCTTTGGGTTTGGATGATTCATTACATGAGTGCTTCTGGACATGAAGTGTATCACTAAAGGGCTTGCTCCTGCAGCAACTTACTTTGCTGGGGGGACAGACCTCACCACATGAGGATATGCATTGCTTCCCTACTTCCATTTTGATGCCCATTATGTCTGATATATTCCTCTGGAAGATTTTATTCTTAAATGAATGCAAAAGCAGTAGCAATGAGTAGACTGCCATGTCCGGGAGAGCATAAAAATGTGAATTTTGTAAAATAAAAATTATTATGTTTACTGTATCTGTGTTAGTAAAATAAAACAAAAAAAACAACTGCCTGGGTAAAAATTTTCTTTCCTTTTCTTTTAGCTGACATTGCACACAGAAAAGGGGAAAGAATCTTTTCCTTTCACTAAAGAATGGAGCCTCTTTTTTATGAATTAGTGTACTGCAATGCTAAATTTTATATTATCTATAAACTAAGGTATTAAAAAAGGAAGAGAAGCACATCATTTTAACTTTGGAGTGTGAACAGGGAGCAGGGTGAATGTATAAAAGCACAGCACCCTCTAGTGGCTGGTGTTGCACTGCTAAGTGACAGCTAAGCAGGGGTGGTAGATTAAAGGAATTTTACTCTTTATAGTAACAGGGTATTTTCCTTTTTGTTTGCAAGCAGCTTCCTCTGAGGATCCCAAACTTCAGACTGTATTCCTACACTGTTCATCTGGGCTGTGCATTTTCTCAATTGCTGGGTAAGCTGGAGAAAGAGCCTTTCCCTGCAAGATCTCCGTATCGACCTTGATTCAAGGTCAAACGAATACCAAGCTCTGACTTCTGTAACGCGGGGCTTTTGTCCTTCCCTTATGCATCTTGATGCTGTTTAGTTCCAATTCCGACGAGGAGGCATTAACGTTATGCAGCTGGCATGCGTTACATTCCTCCCGGAGACCCTGAGCTCTTCCACAGCATATGTTGCTGATCTAAATAAAGCTGATGTCACAAGTTACAATTGTGTGATGAGTATATAAGCTAATACCATCCTTGTTTTGAACTGAGTTATGGCTTGTACAAGCCAGGCACTCTCTCTCCCCCAACACTCCTCTCCCTCTCCTTCTTTAAAAATAAGGATCTACATAATGCAGTTGATTTGTAAATAGAAATCCCCAATGGTCTCGTGGGTATTTCTGATTTAAAATCCAACGGTGCAACCTGGGCCAGCCAAACCCACTCTCCTTTGATGCTGTTTGTTTTAAAGTGAAAATTTTCAGACATACTTAAAATGGAGACTGGCTGTTTAAATGAAGTAAATAAAGGGGGCAGAGAGAAGCAGTCACAAAACCTAATTTATGTGGTGAAAGTCTTGTAGATGTTTTCACTCTGTTGGATTGTTTTACTGAGAAGCAAAGCCATCACAACAGACGCCTTTGGTATGGGTGCTCCCATTTCCCTGCCTATTTTACATTTTCAAGGACATCACTGATTTCTCTCTCTCCTTTTTTTTTTTTTGTTTAACTCAGATTTTCTTTTGTCCCTACTGCATAACCTAGTGTTCTTGTCATACCTCTGCATGCCTATAAGAGCACTGACAACTAAGGATGATCCGCTTACATTCCAAGGGTTGGTGTAGCGGGTGAAGTGCTTCAGGACCTGTGGGACAGAAGGTGCAATATAAATGTAAATACAGCAATACTAATCCTGTTTGAACTGACGACCTCTTGCTGATGCTTCTTTGAGAGGATAACCGGCATGAGTAGCAATTATTCAACATGCAGGCATAGGACACCCAGGTAGACTTCGGTCTCTGCTACTTTATCCAGGGATGAAACCAAATTCATCTCATTCAAGGCAATCATGGTGACTGCTGCAAATTTGAGTCAAACATTGGTCTAAATAAGAGGTTCTTAGTGTGAACTCTGGTTGTGCTGGGGGGAGTTCCCCAAATGGCAGTGGTCTCTCCCACTTCCGTGGCATGAATTCTGATTGGTGGTGCAGTTGTCAATCAAAACGCATATTGGAATGCATGTTTAGAAAACTGCCTCATTCCTTACGTTCCATCATGATTCCTAAGGTCAGCTGGGCGTGCCCTCCTGAAATTACCATTATAGCACAAAGTCCATTGCAGCAAAGGAATGGAGATGGGCGTTCTCAGTGGCTGCTTCACCGATCTTGAACTCCCTTCTCCTTGGGGGGGTCTTCCAAAACACAATCCGAAACATTTTTCAGAGGCAATGTAAGTCCTATCTATTTGATGCTTAGCAGCAAGGGATAAGTATCAGAGTGCTGTTTAAATGAGAATTGTATATTTTTATATTGTTTACATTCTTACATGTAAGTTATTATCCTCTCAGCCTTTGGAGAAGGTCAGGCTATAAATAAATAAATAAATAAATAAACCATTCCAATGTAGAAATCTCCCCAGCTCAGCCACTCTGAGTTAAGAGAGTTACAGAAGCAGTGATAGAGAGTGAGGAGAGAGAGTGGAAGAGGGCAAAGGGGAATGAAAAGGCATCATAATGGGGAAGTAGAGAGGACAAGGACAGGGTGACAAGGGAGAAAGGCAAAGATAGGGTGAAGTGTATAGATGTGCAAGTGGTGGGACAACTTCATGTGCCACAGACAAGAGGAATTGGAATGCAGCCTAAGATGTTTGTGAGCTACAAGGCTAGTACACTGGCCTAGTGGCCTGTGTCAACTGGCAGAGTTCAACCAGGTAGAGCTGATATGGGAGCAAGTGTTCCCATTTCAAGGAGAAATACCGACCTTTCAGGAGCACTTGCGAGTGTTCATCGGTACCTCATCAGTCTCCGGTGATTCCACGCTTCTGCTGTTGTTGATATTGACACCAGTAATTTTTTTTTGTCATTTCCCATCAATTCTGTCACTTTCAGGCATTTTTCATCATCTTCATCATTTTGCGTCATTTTTCTCACTTTTTGTCACTTTCAGGGACTTTTGTGACAGTTTTACAGCACTTTTACAGTGCTTTTCCCCCAGCACTTCCCTGGCACTTAGCTGTCACTTTTGTGTCTCCACAGGCCCCGGGCATGCGCACGGGGCTCACAACACATGGGCTTGGGATCAGCCCTGTAAAAGCTCTGTTCAACTTGTGAAAAGTAATGACACATGGAGAAAACGGTTGAAAAGCTGGTAAGTTTCCACATCACATGAAAAAAGGCAAATGACGTGTTTCTGACAGAAACAGCATTCATCGTGATTTGTAGTTTCCACCGAGACCAAAGGTAGGTAAATTACATGGCCCATTATTTATTTCTAACCAATTGGACCAGACCAAGGAAGGCCCTTATCCTGCATGCTGTGACCCTTTACTTGTAACAAGCCTCTTCTACTTCAGTGTGGGTTTGAAGTAGACAAATCAATCCATCCACACAAAACAGCTTTTGTGACACCACTTGGCTGTCAGAACCGGGCTCCAACTAGGGACTCTGGGATCTTAAGCACCTCAGGGCGGCTAACAACATTTAAAAAACATATTAAAATACACAACAATAAAACTACAATTAAAACAACCTAAAACAACTCATACTGACCCACCCCATCTCCCTCAGTAAAGGCCCAGTGGAACATCCAGGTCTTACACTGTCTGAAAAAAGAGTTGAGTTCGGTAGTCAAGCGGACCTCTGATGGGAGGTAGTTCCAGAGCCATGACGCAGCCACAGAGAACGCCCTCCCCATGGTAGACACCCGGGAAACCTAGGGGACCACGAGGAGGGCATCCCCTGGCCGACCGCAAGGGCCGATTCAGGACCTGGAGGATGAGTCGGTCCTGCAGGTAGGTGGGGCCCAAGCAGTTTAGGGCTTTAAAGTGAACACCAAAACCTTGAATTGGGCCCTGAAGAACATTGACAGCCAGTGCAGAGAGCGAAGCACTGGTGTAATGTGCTCGCATCAGCCCATCCCAGTCAAGAGATGGGCCGCCATATTCTACACCAGCTGAAGTCTCCAAACCAGCACCAGGGGTAGCCCCACGTAGAGCGCATTACAGTAATCCAGTCTCGAGGTAATAAAAGCATGGACGATTGTGGCTAGATCCGAGTCTGAGACATACAGTCTAAACCAATGCACCAGATGTAAGTGGTCAAATGCCCCCTTCACCACAGCCACTACCTGTAGATCCAGGAAGAGCTATGAGTCCAGGAGCACCCCCAGACTCCGGACCTGAGAAACCAATGGAGGATGGATCCCATCAATGATGGGGCCATGACTCCCTTGGCTTTTTCCACAACCATCACCTCCGTCTTGTCAGGATTTTATTTCAGGTGGCTCACCCTCATCCAATCCCCCACAGTTGACAAACACCAGGTAAGAACCTAGACTGCCGGACCTGAGTCAGATGAAAATGAGATATATAGTTGGGTGTCATCAGCATATTGATGACACCTCACCCCCAACTCCCTGACAAACTCCCTCAAAGGCTGCATATACACATTGAACAAGAGAGGGGATAGAATGGAACCCTGCGGTACTCCACACGTGAGACCCCGGCGGGAACATGAAAACTCCCCCAGCACCACATGCTGGGTTCTCCCAGCCAGGAAATAGCAGAACCATTCAAGAACAGTCCCTCTAATCCCTGCCCGGTCCCAAAGCCAAGTCACCAACAACTCATGATCAACGGTATCAAATGCAGCCGAAAGATCTAACAGGATCAACAGGGTCGAGTGACCCTGGTCCAACTCACGGGAGAGGTCATTAACCAAGGCCACAAGCACAGTTTCTGTGCCATAAGAACCCAGATGAAAGCCAGACTGCAAGGGATGAAGAAAATTGATCTGGTCCAAATGCTCCTGAAGCTGCCGAGCCACCACCCATTCAATAATCTTCCCTAAAAAGGGAAGGTTAGAGACCGGCCAATAGCTGGCCAGGACATCAACATCCAATTATGGTTTCTTGAGCAGGGGCCGCATCACCACCTCCTTGAGGCAGTCTGGCACCCTGCCCTCCCCAAAGGATGTGTTTACTATCCCCGCCAGCAATGGCCCTAATGTCTCCCAGCTGGCCTTCACCAGCCACGACGGGCATGGATCTAGTTCACAATAAGTGGCTCAAACAGTCCCAAGAGCATCCCCCGCATCCACGGGCGACACAACCTGAAACTCATCCCACAAAACAGGACAAGGAGGGGCTTCTACTGCCTCTGACTCACCCACTGCTAAAGAAGTTGCGTCAAAACTGTGGTGAATTTGAGCGATTTTTATCTGCAAAAAAGTCCACAAACAAATCACAGCAAGCATTTGGGTCACTTTACACTGATGAGGCAAGAGTCCAGAGATGTCAGGGCCCTCATATTAGGAATTAGAGCTGAAATGGGTACCCTGTTCCCCAAACTGGCTAAACCAAACCCATCAGATTTATACCTGAGATGAAAATGGTGTCTCAGTAACTAGTATTACTTTGCGCTCCAGCAGGTATCTGTTGTGGTTATTCCGTTTTGGCTTTCCCCCCAATTTTTATTTTTGGGGGTGGGTTATCATTATCACAGTATGTCGGTTATGTCATTTCAGCAATATTTGCACTATTACACATGTGCAATTGCTGAAAATGACCCAACTAAAATATTGGAATGAATGAAACTGAAATACCCAAACTGAAAAACCAGACCCGCCCCCCCCCCCCCCGAAAAAAAACCCCACAACCCAAATGGAAAATCAGATCTGCAAGTACCCAATTTGGTCATAGATATTGGGGCCAATCCCATGCTCCGTGGACCCTGTGTGCACTCACATGTGTGTGCAGTTGTTCAGGAACTACGTGCATCCCCATTGCCAGCACATTGTGCTATGTGGAAACCAGGGGGGGGGGGGAGGCACACGGGATCCATGGGGCATGGGATCGGCCCCACTGTTTAGGAACATAAAAGGCTCCCCCAAAATACCCAAATGGCTGTGAATAATAAATCTGCTACCCGCTTCAGCTTTATCATGAATCTTTATTGTAAAGCCAGATAGTTGGGGACTGGCCTCCACTGGTGTGGGCAAAAATGAAAGTACCCCTGTAATCCACTTCACCTGCAATAAAGGTCACTTAGACCTAATGAAACCGTGCCAAAGTGGTGTAAACGACAGGCAACACTAATGCAAAATTTCACCCACAATTTTGAAGCTGGAAAGCTATGGACGCCCTGTTAAAGCCAACTAAAAATTGGGCCTCAACTTTCCCAATAGAAGATATTGCTGTATAAATTTGCTGTTGTTCAGGGGTTGGCCTTGTTTTATGAAAAATAAATAAATTGTGAAGTGGTTTTCTGTATTTCTCTCTAGCTTTCTTCTCTTTATCCCATGGCTCCCTGGAATTGAACCAGTGATTCCCACTGGTTGAGAACAAAGGTTCTCCTATAATCATCAGCACCGTGGAATCCTGCCATTTTCATTGTATGCCACTGACTTGGCAAGTTGGTTTGATGACCCAAGTTCTCCTCCGCATAATCCATCTAGCTGTCTTCCCTCCCAAAGGGCAAACTCACTTTTATTATAGGCCAAAAATGATACACGCCTCTGCGACCCCAGGGTTCCTTTTATTCAGGATTGAACTAGCAGTGCCAAGAGTTAAAGTGTTTCAGAGGAAAGCAGTTGTCACTGTGGCTGTTTGCAGAGACTGATTTTCTTTTGCAGATTCTTATTCTTTCATCCACATTTTAGTTATGAATATCTAATGCCTTGCAATATTCAAAGGGAATGTAAAGCTTTTGCTAATTAATCAAGGCTAATCAAGAACCTTTCCTGCTTCCTCCTTCTCTAGTGGCTCCCTTTCACCAGATAAATGAAACGGGAGATAGCCTACATTGAAATTTCAATCATCACCATGTTCCCATCAGGCCAAAAAACGCTGTGGGATGCCAAGACCTGAATAGAAGTTTTTAAATAATCGGCAAAAGCCCGTGGGAAGTTTGAGAAACTTGCCTTTCTACTTGGGTGCAGGAACTGCAAATCTGGATGAAAGCCACAGGGACTCTTGGTTCAGCATCCTCTCATGGACAATGGTCAGCGACATGAGACACTTCTGAAGAAAATGCAAGGGAGACTGTAATAGGGCTTCAATTAAAGGAGAAAAGATTTAGGATAAACTAGGGTGGAGAATGTTTTCCCTCCCCGGAGCCACTTTGTTTTGGCAGGCATTTGGTGAGGTAGAGGGAGTGGGTGGGTGTGGTGGGTAGGGTGAAGGGGCGGGGGGAAGAGAGTTATTTCTGGGACATCTATTTTTTTATTATTCTTATTGGTTTTAGTGATGTGATTATTATGTTAATTATATTATTATTGCAGTATGTTTTATTGTATTTTATGTAAAATTGTAAACTGTCCCAAGCCGCTGTCAAAAGGGAGGAGGCGGGATAGAAACCACAAAATAAAATAAAATAAAATAAATAATATAAGCTCCAGGGGCTGCATAGAAGTTCCAAGTGCTTAAGAGTGTTGAAGGGGTGCACTCAGGAAGATGAGGGTTCAGACATGTGCCATGGATCTGTCCCCTAGCCTTGTGTGCGTGCCCTCATCCCTGTTCCTTTACCCTGAGCTCAGTTTTTCCGTTCTTGGAGGTAGGAACTGGATCCAGGGGCGAGACCCAGAACCTCAACTCAACACAGTATTCAAGGTGAGGGCACACGATTGATTGGTATAGTCTGTGCATGACCTTTTTCTTCCTAATGTGTTTGTGGAGGGGGAACAACTGTTGTTCTGTGTTGCAGGGAGAAGAACAAATCCTCACCCACTGATGTCATGGGTGGTATTTCCAGAGTCAGGTTTGTTTCTGAGAACCAGTGTGGCCCTTTAGCTGATGCGGTCAACTTAGAGCTGGGAGTCCTGACTTTGAAGTGACATTGGCCAAGTTGCTTCTCTCTGCCTCATCTCTCTTGCCAAAGTGGTTGTTGGCCATAGGCCTGGGGAGTCGGTTGGTGTACAGTGGGCTAAGGCTCAGTGAAAGACAGTAGTGACTCATCTTGATATTTTTCTTGGCATTTCCATCAGTGAGATTTCTCTAATTTTCTCAAGATGATGGGGATTGGTGGCAAGGTTTCTTGCTTTTCTATCACTATTTCAGAATACATCTGATGGATTTTTGCAAGATTTATCTGTGACGTATGACCTGTTTATTAGGGGTGGGAAACCGGTAGAATCCGGTATCCGATAATGCCGGTATCGGGCGTACCGGCATTATCGGATTCGACCCGGTAATCCGGACCCGGTACCGGATTTCGGGGTACCGGATTTTTTTGCATTGCAGCCATTTAAAAATGGCTGCAATGTAAAAAAA